>JARLTB010000377.1:13807500-14357500 GCA_030141615.1 Unio pictorum
TTTCCCTCAAATAATTTTAATAATGCTTCTTGTTGTTCCGCCTTTAATCTCACGTCATAGACCAATTTGTCAAGAACACCCGCAATCATTTCGTCCATCATACTTTCGCGCTTTCCAGCATAACAACAGAGTCATATGACCAAGAGCAGCAGAGAGGGTGAACCCTACAACAAGCGACAAGCGTCGAAATCGTAAAAAAACGTCGAATTGTATAAAAAAGCGTCGACAACCAACGCTTCCTAGTCTACGCCAACGTCGTTGTCATCCACCTCTCTGCTGCTACAGTTTGATAATTTTTTACGAGTTTAACCGAATATTTGATCCAGTCTTTAGGACGAAAATCATTTATAGCAGAGAGGGTGAACCCTGCAACCTTATAGAGGCGTCGATTCGATGATCTGGGGCTTCTACCAAATAGTAAAAAAATGGCGTCTATTCGATAAAATAAGATTTCCTTATATACGCCAAACGTCGTTGTCATCCAATCTCTCTGCTGCTACAGGTTAACCGAATATTTTATCCAGTCTTTAGGACGAAAATCATTTATGATTTCACAAACAAACTAATCGCTGGCACCTCATCTTGTAGATCAATTAAATTATTTGACTGGTCGGTGAGTCGGAAATTAATTCTCGTTAACGAATTATTATGGCATCGCATGTATACAGGATTAATTGGGTTTTCAATAATTAGGAATCCTGGAGGAGCTGTTGGTGCAAACGAATAAAGAATATATCCCTGCTTAGCTTGATTTGATTGCTCTAGATTAATTTGATAGCTTCGTTCTATTGCATCACATACTAAATTGAGCGCAATCACCGTTGAAATATTCACATTATGCGGGGCAATATGCCTACCGCCACCATCTGGATCATTATTATACCTGAGGAGGACAGTTGAATCTGGTTTTTGTAGCGCCTTGATATCGGTTCTAACAATTCTTGCTAGTTCATCAGCGTTGTATTTGGGAAACTTGAAATTACGCAGATTGTCTTCTGTGATATTGTAATCGGTTAGGAATCGTTGTTTATTGTCGCTGTTGTCATTAATTATTGTTTGAATAATTAGTTCATAGATATATTCAATGTCAGATATAAGTTGATTTATTATTTCAACGTGTTTATGCGATTTTGTTTTCCGTAGTTGTTCTAGTTGTGTGTCATATAATTGTTTAATTTCATTAAAATAACCACGGACGTCAGTTAGCGTAAATGAAATAGTAACAGATGAGTCGGCTGTTCTTTTAATGATAAAATCCCATTGCAATGTGTCTTTGTTGGTAAATATAAATCTATCGGCGATTCTTCCTTTTCTTATATCAGATAAATTATCTCGATAACTGGGATTGATTTCATGATATGATTTTACGTCCGTGGTTAAGTCGGCGGTGGATTTTTCCGGTGGTTTTTCAGGCCATCCTAACACTGTTCTTAACGAGCTGTTATAGATATCTACAATGTATCCCTCTGTGCTTATTTCGATCGACGACGAGAGCGTCGGTTCATGAAGTTTAATAGCTATTTTTGATTCTTTTCCAGTGATTGATTTTATTCTACGCTGAATTTCAGCATCGATTTGCTCAAATTGGTACGACCCAGTTGGTAACGAAACAGTTTCCCACGCTGGAGTGCCATCGGGTTTATTCTTATACGAGAACACCAGTGCGTTATTGGGTTGCTGACCGCCAAATGCAACCGATCTGATATTAGGCCAGCTATGATATACTCGTAATTTTGCCAGCGCGATCTCGCGTACTGGAATCGGAGAAGGGAAGTTCACACTAAATTCAGGGGTTGTTGATGTTATTGATATCATGCTTGTTCGTATCGGAGTGGTATTCTTCACGATTCGTTGAAGCAGTTGCAATTCGTTGAATTGTAGTGACATTATTGTTAACGCTGTCTTCAATTTCCAATTTCAACATCGCGGAGTTATACAACTGGGTCATCGTGGAAAATTCAACATCGGATATGAACGAATTATCTATTGACAGCGAGATCAACTCGGATAATTTCGAGTACGCGTCAAATACCACCCGGTACCGAGCTGTATAATCACTGAGTTTTTTCTGAGAACACGATGATAATTTTTTAGTTATCGCGGTGGCGACTGCAGCAATTCTTGTTGCCGCGGAGATAGCAATTGGAACTGCAATTGGAGCCATCATGGTCACCGTCGACAAAATAACCCCGGCGCTGGCCATCACACAAGACACCGAATACACGGTGATGTCGATGGCGGTAATTCTTTTGCGGTATCTTTTCATTTTTTCACGATAACGCTCAGAAAGTGATTTTAAGTTCGCGGAAAATTCTTTCACGGTATCATATCGATATCGATGCGATTGTGATATCTCTGGGACTATTATCGGTTCAATTGATTTCGTTGACTCCGTCAATGATGTCATTGTTTTTTTAAACCCGCTAGTGTTTTCAATTATTAGCCATCTTCCGGGTAGTAGATCAGGGGATGTCTACTTCACCTACGAATTCTAAACACCAGGTTATTGTTGATCTAATGGTGTTATCAACCGCGATAATCTCAAATTCTTCTTCTCCCCCCGCGATAATTACTGTCGCGGTGCCACCAAAATAGGTTTTACCTTTCACGATGATATCGAATTGCTTGTTAGAGATTAACGTCATCCTGTAGATACCATGGGGCAACTTCACGTTAGTGACATTCAATTTAGCATTAGAGTTTTTACCCAATCAAAGGTCCCATGATTGACCTTATACACGATATGTTTAACGCCTATGTATGGATGCGGAGTTTTTACCTTTTCAAAATCTTCTCGTAGTTTAGCAATATCGTCGTAAATGTCGAGATAGGTTTTTTTGATTTCGGTAGCTTTTATCACCGTTCCATCGCGGCGTTTAAAAAATTAAATCAAAAGTAAGTTAGATTATATACCTTTTTTGGATTATATAATTCCCGTGGAGTTGAGAATATGTCGTATTGACGCTGTTACTTTCAGAACCATTAAAGAAATTTTTAACAAACTCGTTGGTGAGTTTTTGTTCGTCAAATTCGTTTTTAATTTCAGCGAGGGTTGGACTAGTCAACCATGTTGTTTCAGATTCGCGTGTTCTCCCTAAAAATTTATCAACGATGGTATTAAGTGCTGCTTGTCTCACCATAAACCTAATAATATCGTTGAGAGTCATCGTAGATGTAGCTGGGACACCAAAGAAATTATTAGCGACGTAGGCATTGTGAGTATGCCTGATAATAAACTCGCTAATTTCAGCGAGAGTCGAGTCTGCCACAGGTGGGGATCCAAAAAACTTACTAACGACGTCGTTGGTGGGTTTTTGTACCCGCTCAAGATTTTCTATTATTTTAGAAATATCATTGTAAATATCGAGATAATTTGCCTTGATTTCATCTTCATTCATCACCCTTCTAGCGTTCTTGTTAAAAAAGAATAGCGATAGAAAGTTTTTAATTTCAGCGAGAGTCATGCCAACCACAAGCGGGGTTCCAAAGAATTTATGTACGACATTTTTGCGAAAACTATTATAACCTCGTATAAGATCATTCAGCTCACGTTCGTTGGTAGCAATCTTCTCGGTGATCGTAGACACAAGTGCGCCTGGTTTAAGTTGTCCACCGTTGGAATACAGCGCAATAGAGTTTTCAGCGGCGTCGTGTTGTCGTTTTAAAATGTCATCCAATGACACATTACTGCTTTTTAATTTACCCTGGCGATCTTGAAATACAACTATTTCGTTTGGGTCAACATTTACTAAATTTAACGTCTCAGCGATTTCATTTTTAATTATTTTTTTTACATCCTCGATAGAATCCGCAGATGTTTTCGCGGTGGGTTTCGACATTGACAGAGATTGTCCCCAAATATTAATCATTATTGTAAAGACTCTAGTATTTTCAATTTATTGATTCTCTAAAATTACCTTGTAATTTCCCACTCGTGTATTTATTTACAACCAGATGAGGTGGTTTCTGTGACGATGAAATCTCCGCGAGGACATTTAATACTTCACGGCCGCATATCGGTGGATCATTTAATTGTTGTGTTGGCAGCGTGGAATAAAAAATCGGAAACTCTTTGAGTTTCATCGAAGAATTTATATACCGCATAAACTCGCTTGGCGGAGCTAACCCATATAAATCGAAATAGACAATCCCAGGTGGATCAATCGCTTATGCAACCCAGTGAGTTCCCGATCCGCTGCTGTTATCAAGATTGATGATAACGGTTTCAACACGTTTAGGTTTTCTCGGTAATTGGTCTCTCATAAAAACCCCTCTGAAGTTTTGTATCGCTAGTTTTATAGCAGCATCAATTAAATCAAAATTGGACATGGGAACCATAGATTCCTCAGTCATAGATTCCTCAACAATTGAGTTTTCAACTAATAAACCGTTCCTGGTATTCTTAGGCCGGATCCGTGAACGGATCTCCCGCTGTACCATGAATACGGGGTTCCTGGTAGTCTTAGACCCAATCCGTGAACGGATCGTCCCTTTTTTATATCCTTTCCCAGTCGCCTTTTTCAACGCCATCCCTGCTACGGTCCCAACGGCTCCCAACGCTGCCGCTTTCGCCACTGCTGGGGCAGCCGCTGCAATCAATGCTGGTAATGCAGCTAACCATGGAAATATACCACCTGATTTTATCATGTTCGCGACTGCAGCCTTTAAAAATACAATTTGAACCCCTTTCTTATTCTTTAGCGCATCATTGAAATGTTTTATTTGACGATCCGTCAATGATATTTTATGTGTACCGCCGGACATCTGCGCTGGTTTTAACGTTATTGTTGTTCCACATTCTTTAGCGGATTTTGATCGCAATTTCTTGACCTGACCATCAGTCAGATTGACACTAGCAACACTATATATCATTTTATTGTAAAACACATTTATGCTTTCAATTGATCTAATTGGAAACTCTTCAAGTTTCATTTACATATTTTCCACTGGTGCATCAACTACTCTCATTTGTCCACCAACCCCTTCTAACAACATTGATTTATCACTGAGAATGACAGCAACCGCTCTATAATTAACACCACCATGAGCTATACGAGCTCTGAAGTGTATATCAACGACGGATTGCCTTGTTAAATCAAGATGTTCCAGCGAAAAGTAATAAATCGGATACAATTTCTTAAAATCGAGTTGAGATATTTGCAAACCAGTATCAACATTTTGATCACGACCCATATATGACAGCATCCGATGATACACACGTGCTATGTGGTTAGTATCGTAATCAAGCTGAATATCCTCAGATGGTTCTTGTTGTCCGTTTATTCTCAGTGAAACCGCCTTGACTCCTAACTGATCAAATATCATATGACTGCGTTCTTGGGAGCCTAACCGATTCTGATTCTGCAGCGCTATAAATATATGACGTGCAGCTGAAACGCCTTGTTTTGATGCCAGGTACCATGTAAATGTATTAGCAACATTATCCAGTTTGACGTCAGTTGTTGTTGTTAGCCAACTTATCAATGATTTGCCACCTGTGTCCATAAATGAAAGTAGCCGCTCTTCCGTGGTAATTGATGGGTCATTACTGGCATCCACACTACTATTTTATTCAAAACAACTTTACCATCAGTGGCACCAGTACGCCAAATTGCATCATTGTCATTACCTTTTCGCACTAACGCGATTGTGTGCTTGGCTCCATAGATGACTTTTCTGACATTTCTGCAGAATCCAAATATGTGATGGAGTGGAATCGCACATGAAAAATATCGTTCTTGTCCTTGTAACATCGCTACTCGTGTTGCAAACCCTAGATTGAAATTGAGATTAATATCTATGACATCAAAGGTACCAGCCGGTCTAGTATATCCTGCTGGTGCTGGATCAACTGCGGTATCTCGTGTTGCTTTTACCCTAGTATGATTAATGTGATCAGCGTGATCATTAATATCCTTTGCAAACATCATAGACGGACCAGCCGACCTTGTATAATCATCGGAGTATCTTGCTAGTCCGATTATTGTTGTTGCAACATCAACATCACGGTCTATTGATTCAATGTCTTTTCCATCAATGAGATATCTTGCACTTTCAAATAACGCCATTATGCCATTATTAACAAAACCAACTCGGATATTTTGATCATTTGCAAATGGGGTATCAGCTGCAACATTTGTTACGAGTTTTCCCTCGATTTCAATAAATGCTTCACATGGCAAAAAGTATTTACTGGTATCTTGAACTTGTAGTTCAATTCGCGATCGTAGGTCGGGTTGTATTGCATGATAGGAATAGTATTGATAATCGCGGACGGAATCGTCTTTGCGCACTGGGGCTTCCATATCAAGAGCGGGATCAGCTGTTCGTTTAAACATTGTTATTATTATTTAGTGCTTTCAATTGTGAAACTCGAAGAGTTTAACGCTAGCGTTTTAACTCTTTATAATCATCGTCGTTGAAAATTCTTCGAATTTCGTTTTCGTTTCAAACCACTTCCTGCTATCGCGTTCATGATAGCGCTATCTGTTACCGGTGGCGACGGAGTCACCGAAGCAGCCAACGACGCTAGTTTTTCATCTACTGCGTTGTTTATAATTTTACTAACACTTGCAGGCATTTCCGCTGTAGACGGTAACGGTTTCTTTTTTCGTAAATCACTTCGTGATTTTACTAATGATGTTATTTTCTTCGCAGCTGAAAACGCTTTTCCGGCGAGATCTCCAACGAAATCTCCGATTTTGCCAGTACCCTTATCACGAATTACATCAATGGCTTTCATTGATAATTGTTTAGCTAACGGCGCCACCTTGGGAGCCATTCTTGTAAATAACCCCGCAATGGTATTGCCGAAACCGTCTGCGTAATATGCTCTATAAACTGGAAACCGTGAATTAACTACATATACGGGGGTTGGTTTATCATGGTTGTAGTGTATGATCATTTTTTTAAAACACTAGTGTTTTCAATTGTAAAATAATTTATCAATTGGAAACTCTAGCGTTTTATTCAGTCGCTGTGATACCCACTTTCCACTAACTCGTTAATGAAATCTCGATATGTTTTGATATCCATGATACCGCCTTGAAATAACCGTCTGCAGATATCAGCTGCTTCATTAATTATATCCGGTGAATTATTTCCAGCTCGTAACCCTCCTACAAGAACTTCTAATCGTGATATATCACTGAGAACACTACCAGGACATGAAATCCTTGGATTTTCACTCTTTGAGTTTCCCCTGGAATCTTGCAATCCGCTTCCGCTATAACTAGTTTCTTCCTCCAGTTTTTCTAAATCCGTTCCTTGTAAGTAACTAAAAAGATCATCATCATCTCTCGATCAGATGGTTGTCGTTGAGATTTTTCTTGTTTAGCAGGTGAAAAAGATATTTTTTTTGCAGTTTGTTGTCGCCGTCGCTGCAGTCTTTGTGGTTTTCTTTGTGATTTTTGTTTTTCATATTGCTTATACACGTTACCCACCGCATTGATATATTCTGTCTTAATTTGACTTTTTTCAGTTTTAATTTTGTAAAATATATCAGCCCAATTTTGTATACCTCTTACATACTTGTGCTGTTCTGGTTTTAACATTTTCTTTCTGTTTTCATACGTCGTAACAACAAGTGCAGGAAACTCTGTAGGGTCAGTCTTATCAATTGTTGCTAACCCTTCTTCGTTAAATCGCGCGCGTAATTCATCTACTATTTTATCATTGGTCTTTTTCGGACCAGGTGGGGTTTTTTGTAACAACGCTGATGTCTTTTCAGTTTCCGCTGCTATCTTTTCAAGCACACCAAGAACAGGCACTTCTCGTCACTTGCCATCCTCAGGAATATCTCCAAATATTGCTCGTTCAGTTGCTGTTTTCACATCGCTGGTCGCCTTAGTTACCGGGGCGAACAGTTGTTCACTTGACACAGAAAAGTCAGTCTGCGCTTGTTGTCGTTGTTGAAGTTTCTCGCGAACTCTGTCTCGAACCGGTATAAACTTTTTAATTGCTGCTAGCCGCTCTCGGGCTAATCTAGTTGTAAGCGATTCACCTACCATATATCGTTTGTGAACTGAATTTTCAAATGTGAAACTATCACAATTAAAAGATAAGTTATTAGATATGTACTATCAAGCTAACGTATCCATCTTCGACAGGGTTAAACTGTACGATGCCATCCGCGAGTGTTTCAGAAATGACATCGCTGGGGGTTTCAGAAATGTAATATCTGAGAACGGCAATGAACGATTTGTGTTAGCGACACGGCAACAACAACAACTACATAAAAATGGAGGGATCGCGGTGATTACTTGCTACTGCAACCAGATCATCCATTATGCACATAACTGCATGGGCAGGTCCAAACTGATGAGCATTCTTTCAGGAGAAAATCTCATGTGAGTGTTACAAAAAACGCTAAAAAAAATTTCTTTATTAGAAATTTACTGAAAGTCTATCACTCACGTGGTTAAGATCCTGGTTTTTCCTCGTTTAATATTTTTTTAAGATCACGAACCTTAGAACCAATTTCAGCTCGTTTTTGATACTCTTGGCCGAGCTTTTTGACGTACTGCTTCAACGGTGCTAAAAAGCGTTATAAATACATCAATGTCGTTACCGTACAAACAAGCATAGATGGACTTTTGAATTCCTTTCACGAGTCTGTACATTTTAGGTAAAACATAACGACCCTTACTAGACTGATACTCAATATCTTCATATTCCGAGGTAATCTTGTCACAGTCGAGACCATCAGATAATACTACCCCGTTATTTTTTAATTTTGAGATTTCGGCAATTATAGCATTTACATCTTTGATATCCATTATTTATATTTTTATATAAATATAGTATTCTGTATTTCTAATTATTAAAAAAAATTTGGGGTCCTTTTTATCCCGTTTTTTGAAGGACAGTACAGTGCCGTATATCTCCACTCGAGTGTTGCGGCAGATTTTAGGCATACATAAATGGACAGTACAATGCCGTATATCTCCACTCGAGTGTTGCGGCAGATTTTAGGCATACATAACTTAATTAATGGACAGTACAATGCCGTATATCTCCACTCGAGTGTTGCGGCACAGATTTTAGGCATACACATACTTAATTAAGGATAGGAGTTGCGATGTCCCCAAAGCATACATCTCCGGCGGGAGGCCTAAGGTGACAAACATCATCTTAGACCGCCCAGAAGATATGCTTGGGAGGACATTCACAACCATATTCAATGAAACGATGATGGTAATGATTTGGGACGGCACAAGACAGCACAAACATGAAACGACGGGGCGTATTTTCTACGGCCAACCAACCAATCAAAAGCATCCTAATTAAATTAACCCGGTTGCATGAATGTGAACAAAAGACAACCACACGCCCGGGTTAATGGCGCTGGTTAGTTTTGATCGGTCGCATTGGCCTTCGAAAGCCCCAGCTTTCTACCTTTCATATGCTATATAAGGTGACTAACACAACAGCGTTGATTCACGAGTGTGTTATTTTATTTCCTTGAATTACTTATTAATGCTCTTTCAAAACATTTAAAAAAAGACAAAATAGTTTAATAAAACACTAAAAAAAATAATGTAGTTGTTAGATAAAACAGCGTTTTTACTCTGTTATAATTCTCTAGTCAAAAAATACATTATCGATTAGATCACAAAGAGCTGTATACAGGAATTTTAACCACGCCCACCTACTTCAATGAATAGAAACCACTCGCGATGTACATATGGTTCTTATCGGAAGGATGCATTTGCTTTTATTTTCCAGCGTGGTTTTATCCTGCACTCAGTGTAGCCATGCGACAATAAACGTTTTAGAAATTGCTAAAAAAATAAAATTCTACCGAAACTATGTACACAGTCACGTGCGCGCCTAGTTAACAGACGACAAATTCCTTTGACTTCATAATACAATGGAATTTAGTGAGTTGCGGCGGATTTGTCCATGGGGATTTATCTCCCTTGAATAGTTTCAGGTGTATACGAATTTTATTTTATGACCATTTCTTTTAGACAGAGCAGTTTTAATTATATTTTCTGAAACAAATCGTATTGAAGCCCTACAAATGTCAAAGTATCTACTGGCTTCATTTATCTACTGAAAGCTTCTCTCTTGATTATTTTCTAAATCAAACGATTTGATCCCCCTAGGGAGTTTTGCATGTTTGCCAGTTCCACCTAATTTTGCATTCCGACTTTATGAGACGGCTTGAAGATTCACAAGACAATTATCAGTCTTCACGCCATTTATGTGATCAATCACAAGGCCGTCATCGATTAATCCGTAAAATGCTTCATAGATGGCTCTGTGACAGAGATACTTCTTCCTACCAGCTGAAAACATCAAATACCACATATTATTCAGATACCCAACCGGTTCTTTTAGTCTGCAATTTCTAATAACACCATCACGGGATGCTTCATAATTAACAAGCACTGGGTGAGGTCTGAAATCTTGGCTCATTTGTATAATAATACTATTTGTCTAATTTATTATTTGCTTTAATTATAAGTCTATCAATGTAGTCTTGACGGTTTTTTATGATTTTGTCCTTGATTTTATCAAGGTCGTTGGGGTCAATGACTGCATTTTTTATTCGTTTGTCATAATAGCGTTTTATTTCCCTGTATCGTTTATCGCCGCAACTGAGACACAACTGCGATTTTCCCCTTACCCCAGCCCCACATTGGAGGCATGGGAGAGGACCAAAACTTCCTCGCCGAACGCTTTGTAAATGATGCCCACAGAATTCGCTTCTGCATGATTTGTTACACGGGGTTGTTGATCCAATCATAAGCCACTTGCAGTGATTCATTATACTATATTTTTCTTATTAAATACTTGTTTTAATTATAACATGGAAGAGTTCAAGAGATTATCGAAAATCGAACCTTGGAGAAATACTGAATTCAATCTCGATAGAGTCTCTGATACACCAAAACGTCTAATCGGTGACAGAACTATACTAAGTAAAATCAAGGAGTGTTTTAATGAATTCTACCAAGACGGTGCAGCATACTGTTGGTCGACATTTCGAATTATACACGAGGATGTCAATGTACCTAACATCGATGCTACCATGAATGATGAAAGAGCAGCTGAGATAAGTTCACACCTTGGCGGGAAATCCAAGGGATTTCCAAGGAAGTAATTTTTCAGAATAAAATTCATTATCGAAGTCGAAGGCAAATGGATTATCAAGGATAAATTTGAACAAATCCTCAAGGATAAAAAACAATCACGCTGAGTAAAGATTCCAAACCAGGAATTCTAACTGGAATCGACAAACCATACTACGAGAGATCTTATCCTGTAACAGCAATCGTATATTGGATATACCCGCTAAATGATAAACCCGATATCGCAAAACTAGCTCCTATGAAATATTCTAGTTCACTGAATTGTGTAGCAACACGGTTAATGGAACACTTCACAAATGCATCCCGAGGAAATAAACTAACTGATCTGCGACGTAGGAAAATAACCGAATGGGAACTGACAGTGAAACAGCACGGTGCAAAGATTTCTGATATAGCTAAATTAGAAACATCATTAAGATTCCCAATATCAGTAATGACGATAACCGGAGAAGTTTTATACGAACCGAAATATAACAAAAATGGAGCGCCAATACAAATTATTGATCATAACGAACACGCGTGGACACCTGCAGTAACAATATTTCCGCGAGATAGAACCGTGAGATATATCCCCCCGGAATTTTCCGGGGAGTTCGTCGGAGATGTTTTTCATAATGAGAAATTATTCGATGCTATTCATGCGTTGTGTAAAGATGATCCTGTGTCAGTGTGGTTACTTAGAAGTGATGAAGATCCCGAAATAGGATTTGATCAATTTGTAAGACCAAATGGTGAATTATATCGCGTTGAAAAATTAGATAACAGAATGAGAAAAATCGCTAATGATTTTTCACTGGAGAGTTTCCATGAAAAACTACTCACGGATAGTTTTACTATTCCATCAGTGGTAGCTCACTTCGCAAGAGAAAAAAACTCATGGCGTCAAACACGAAGTGATTTTCTCGAGGATGTTAAATTGAGTTGCGTCGAATTTAGTCATGGAGGACTGTGGAATACAAAATACTCACGTGATGGTATGATTTCAATTGATATAGCTGCGTGTTATCCAGGGAGTTTTCTTGGATATGGAGAAGCCGCTGAATACTTTAAACGATTTGGACACCCCACGCATGAAATGACTCGTGTTGCGATTAATGGTCCATTACCTGATTTTGATTTAACTGGATTCGCTCGTGTGATATCATTCGAATTCGCTACAGGGTTACATCCGTGTAGTTATGTTTGGCTTGGTAGACATATATCTGAAAAGGCCTGGATGCCAATAGTGTTACTACGATATATGATTGATTGTGAGATGTTACAATCGTTGATTGTTTCCGAAGCTATTATATGCTATCGAGCTCAGAAAGAAGTTTGGCTACCACAACCCGATCTAGATCGTATAATTAGCGAACAGCGAAAACAGTTTCCAGAATTCAGCGTGGAAGAAGTCATGAATTGGTCTAAGAAGTTATTTGAAATTAAAAAAGAACAAGCAAAAGATTTTGGACGAAGAATAATCGGTAAATTTACCCAGGGTGGAAGATACGACAATGCAAAATATTCCTCGCGGTTGATCATAGACGTCGCTGAATACGATTTTATTGTAACGGATTTAACAAAACAGGGAAAACTTGTAAATCGTAAAGATGCTTTTCTATCCAATGGTGAGAAATTGGGTACGGTTGTTACCTACTGTGATGGATATAATTCCCAGTACACACATCTGAGAAGTTCTATGCTAGCTTATGCTTCTATCAATTTATTTTCGATGATAAATAGATTTCCTAATAACGCAGTTAGAGTAGCCACTGATTCTATTTATATCCACAAGAAATACAAATCAGATGTAGCTAAATTCACAGATCCCGAGGAAGCGTGGGGACGTTGGCGATTTAAAAAGGAAAAACTACATGAGTATTGTGAATCGGCAGATGTTACCATGGATGAAAAGTACTTAAAGTGTGATAAGATTCAATCAGAATTTTCTAATGCACCACCGGTATCTGATCCAATATGTAGATACAAGACAGTTTATTTAAACGGATGTGGTGGGTCAGGAAAGACAACTCGTGCAATTGAATTATATTGTCGGTCAAATATGATTGTGTTAACACCGACTCACAGACTCGCCAGAGAGATGATACAGCGAGGGGTAAATAGAGAATTTGACATTGATGCTAAATTAATAATTACGCTGAAACAACAACAGAATCAACACTGCGCGAGTTGCAATTGTATAATGCGTTGGCAGTATTCGGATACAGATCCTCGCCAATTTACCGTAGACAGAAAGAATAGCAGCATTGGTCATACCAACGATAATGTTATGCTGACTTGTCTTGAGTGCAACAGACGAAGGGGTGCTAGTTGAGACCATGAGGTGGCAATTGAGTATCGTCAGGAATCACTTGTAATTGTTCGCGTGTAAAACCCCGCTGAGGGGCAGTTGAATCCAGTTTATAGATTGGAGGTCTAACAGTTGATCGTGTTATAGTAGATATCTTGTGTGCAGTAACACTCCAAATAGGATCAGTAGCCCTTTTTCTGCCACCTTCAAGCTCTCCTGGTTCGTATAAATATCTCACAGTGACATTACTACCAAGAATTGGTTTTTTGAAATCTTTTTGTGAAATTCCTTGGATTTCCATTTTTGGTATGGACGCTTTCTTAATCGCGTTGACAGGTTTCATGTTAATTGTTCGAGTAATCTCGTTATTGAGCGCGGTAATCACAGCTGGTAATCTCTTAACCCATTCACGGGATCTTTTATCCTGAATAAACTCCTTCGCGTATTGATATCCAAATAACCGCTCAGCAAGAGTCCGATTAAATCGTTCAACAATTGCCTGATCGCGATGTAGCGCAGTATGCCCTCGTCTGACGGTGACATTATGATATTTCATCGCTGATAACACTGCACCCTGAAATTCCTTGACAGGATCAACTTGTAACAGATTCGGCCAACGCAGAGGACCCTTTCGATAAATCTTTTCAAATGCAGAAGCTACTTCAGTAGCTGACTTTGTTTTTAGCGGTTCTGCTTGTTTGTATCGACTCGCAACGTCAACTACGGTTAGCGCGTATTTGTAACCGTTTTCATGTGGTAAAAACAATAAATCAGCTTGATGAACTTCATTGGGTCCGGTAACATCAAAATGCGAAAAATTGATTTGTTTAGGCGGTGGTAGATAAATCTGCCATAGTGCCTGTTTGGATAACCAATTAGACGCAGTAGACTTTTTCACTTTTGCGGCGTTGGCGAGTTTATTGATTGCAGCGTTACTCCTCCAGTATCCTTTTGGAGAATAATAAATAGATTCCATATTATTAATTACCAGCACCCATCATCAATTTGCCTTTCATAGCTGATTTTACCAACCACGAAGCCAATTTTTCTTTGAAAGATTTATCAGGAATAGCATTTAACGCAACATCATGAGCGTGACACGCCTTATCAATGGCGTTTATCGGATACTCGCCGGATCTGGGTTGATTTTTAATCATCAAGTCTGATATCTAATCGTGTTCCGGGGCCACAGTAGCTATATCCTGGAAGGTGCTTTTCTCCGGGGTACTTTGCCCATGGGGTTCCAGGGAGTTTTGCCAATTTGGCTGCGATATCACCTCCTCGTTTTTTTTTAAAACATCTCCGAATTGTAAAATTTTTGATTTCGTAGAAATAAATCTAAATTTTTTTATACCACATTGCACGCATTTACCAGAAAGCGCTGATCGGTTATTTCTAGTTGTAATCGTCGTCAAGTCATCTGTGCCAGTACGCGTTTTACACTTCACACAATATAGATCCATAATTTATGTATAGAGATATGGATATAATTCATTTTTCAGCGACTAAAGCAAGAGAAACGGTTAAGCATCATGCAGCGGTACCAAACTCTATCCGGATGATTATAATCGGGCCATCTGGATCCGGCAAGACGCAATTGTTACTCAATTTAATAATGAGATGGATGAAGTGGGATAAGTTGTATTTAATTGCCCCTAGCGTAGATGATCAACGATGATATGAAGTGTTAAAGGATTTTAACGAGAATGCATCAGAAATTAAGGGTGAGAACGCCATTGATTTTATAACTGATATTGACGAGGCACCATCCGTGGATGACCTTGATGGGAACATTAATAATTTAGTCGTATACGACGATGTGATGTTAGACAATCAAAAAAATCCTGCTAGGATCTTTTCCAGAGGCAGGCATAAAAACACCGACGTGATATATGTCACTCAACGATACACTCAGATTCCAAATGTGATCAGAGATAACTGTAATATTCTTGCTGTGTTTAACGGCGTTGATACGTTACGAAATATTTGGCAGACATTGTGCTCTGATATGGACTTCAATCAATTTAAAAATTTCTTTAGTAACGCTCTGTCAACCCCGTATGGATTTATAACAATAAATTTACATGATCCTCGAACACGATATCGTATCGGACTGGATCAAATATTCGGTTAAACTCGTACAAAAATTATTAACCCATAGCAGCAGAGAGGGTGGATGACAACGACGTTTGGCGTATATAAGGAAATCTTATTTTATCGAATAGACGCCATTTTTTTACTATTTGGTAGAAGCCTCAGATCATCGAATCGACGCCTCTATAAGGTTGTAGGGTTCACCCTCTCTGCTATAAATGATTTCCGTCCGAAAGACTGGATCAAATATTCGGTTAAACTCGTAAAAAAATTATTAACCTGTAGCAGCAGAGAGGGTGGATGACAACGATGTTGGCGTAGACGAGGAAGCGTTGTTGTAGGGTTCACCCTCTCTCCTGCTCCAAGCGTACCGAGTGTTTCGAATGAGCGAACAAGCGGAAGTCGCATCGGATTGGTTGCTGTCTAGTATGGTGATCACGAAACTTTAATGTCAACGGTATTCTAGGGTTGTGTTATTCTTCTTCGATCTACAAGTTGTCAAACGTACGATTTGATTCGGAAATATGATGTACATATCGCAAAAAGAACCCTTCAGCCGACTGGAGCTTAACAGCCGCGAAAAATACCGGTAAGTGTGTGAAATTTACGCTGATACGTGCAGACAAAAGTGTCTGCAGATAATTGTAGGTTTCAATGAAAAGGTGAAATCAGCCCCTCACCCAACATTAAAATCGTAATGGGTAAAGAGCTGATTTATCGGCCTAATTTTCTATTAACCATGATATTCGTTAGAGTTTAAAGTCTTTGTCATCCTTCTACTCCACATTCGCACTTAATATATGCATTTTCATATTTGGTACTTCCAATAAAGCTACATCCAATTTGATCCATAACATTTAAAATCAAGAATTCCCTTATTTCGCTTTGTTTAGCATGACTGTCTCCATTACGAATAAGTGTATAACCTTTGGGCAATTAAACAAACGTATAATCAATCAGTTGTTCAACCTTTTAGTTCCTTTTACCAGCGTTTGTTTCACTTCGCTCTGACACTTATGTCATTAGACTACCATAGTACCGGCAGGCGGTTCGTTGCAAACTCATTCGCGTAACAACTAATCTGTCGATATCTAAAGGCAACGTATAAGCTTCGGTGTAAGTGGTGTAGCTTTCAGGCAGTTTACAAGTGAAACCTTTGACAGTCTTCGTCTCATTTTCTTTATCAGGCGAGAAAAAAAGCAGTAGAGTACATTGCCATCTTTGCAGCTATATACAGAAGGGGTTGAATGTTTTCTTTCTTTGCGATTTTTAGTTGGCTGTGCAGTTCATCATTCTATTAAGAACAAATAGATGTTGGAATAGTTAAGGATATACCACATAAAATACTAATTAAGGATATACGATGTATTAGTTGTATATAAATATCTATGCCAAACTGCATCATTTTTGGAAACCATAAACTGAAGATTTAATATGAAAAAGCATATAAATGTTGGTTAATTGTAAGAATCGTTGGATATATTTTGATGCTTTGTATAATTAAAAAGATATAATTTAGTCTACCTAATGCTTTAAATTAAGGATGGTATACTTAAGCATATATGCTAATATTCTATTATATGATTAATATTATCCAAAATGCGTCATTTGGGAGACCATAAAAAAACGACACAGTTTGCAAATGTTTTATCCCCTTTGAATTAACTGTGATTTTTTTAGAATACAAATATCCCACCATCTCCCAAGATTGGCCCAAATGTTATGAATTAATGGTGTTTATTAAAACATTTGGCCTGGTATTAGCACCATTGATTATGTACCTCAGCCTCTAAACGAGACATCCTTCAAGACAACAGGTAATTCCCTTTTTCAAAAGAGCAATCACAGACTATAATGCGACTAGGCAAATGATAAGCACTAATGCTTGAGTCAATGAAAAGTAATTAACATCATTCATATAAGTGGTCATGCATTCAGTATAAGCAACACTGAAATGCTAACGTTAAAATAATACAATAGTTCTGTGGGTTAACAGTTTTTAATGCAAACCGAGCACAACCCAGTTTAACACCTGTTATATATATTTCATTTATACTGTGTGCTCAACTTTTATCAAAGGTTGTGGATTCTGAAGCCTTTGCGTAATTGACATTGTACATGAATTGTGAGTTTTTAAACAGGATATTACTATACTTGAGGTTTAAAATAAAGTCTTTCTTTCATTTAAGCGATTGTTTTGTTGTTAATGTGATCCTCGTTTTTGTATGTTTTTTGGTCATGTGAAAATTTGTATTAATTGGGAGTTGATAAAGAATTAAATTATTTTTGTTTGAGATGGGTTGCAGCAAAACTTTCGAGTTTACTGTTGTGCTATTGAAATCATTATTCGAGGGTAATTATGTCAATTATTCATTGGATTTACTCATTGTCTTTGGTGTAATGCATTCTTGGACTTTGGTGAATTCAGTCAAATACATTCTGGATTGCATCATTGGAATACCAAGACGTACAAGACTATTGGTATATCATGGTGTTTTGTGTTTATATCCACACCCAGTCACATTATCCTGACACCAGGCCGACCAATCCTAACTCTAACTCTCTTATTGCTGAACGCCAAGCAAGGTAGGTGCCTGTAACATTTTTAAGTTTTTGGTATGACTCGACCAGGGTTCAAACCTGCGACGTCCAACATCCCATACGGATGTTCTTACTAATAGCAAACCAGCAATCTGATATATCAATTCATTCAAGGAAATTGCAATTTATTTGGAACATTATTTTCTGACATGTGAAAGCACATCTAGAATTATTTGAAATTTAATTTGAATTTTCAATTTGTGTTTTAGGGAGATAATTGCTTGTTGAATTGTAATTAAATTGTAGGTTTGACTTTTGTCGGTTTCATATTTTAAGATATATAGTTTTAATAAACTGTATGGCCGTAGGTACATCATTAGCAAAATAAAATGTGGTTCAAGACAAACTTCACAAACTTTATTTAAACGAGTCACCACAAATGATTCATTTTGTAAGATGTCAGCTCACCAGAAAACTGGCAACTGTTAATTTTATTATTACTGACACACCAGCAATAAAGTAATTTTCTTTGGTGATTGTTTTCAATTAATTATATGTACAATCACTGCTCGAAATATTGCAGACATATCTCTGCTATACAACTGGCATGAATCACCCAGCACCAAACAAGGGGGTGGCTGGTAAACAAGACCAATATTTATAAATTAGTCTATTCAAGTCCTTACTAGTAATCAAAACCAATCTTGAAACTAAAGGTTGTTCAAATGATTGGGTAATTACCTGTAAAATTAGTAAAAATGGGCCAACATGGTCATGGAACTTGATGGTGTTGTCACAGTATCATCACACAATTAACTGATTGTTAAAGTATGTTGCCCGTTTCCAATAAAAAGTACCCTATTATTCATTAAGCCAGTCAAAGAAACGTGTCTAAGTGGTAATTAGTGGGTATTTAAAATAGATCACATTACACAGAAACATAACCTTTACTGTTATAATATAGCGAAGCTTGACGAACTGGGAGGATTAAGAGTTAAATACAATTAGCTTGAGATTTAGATTTTAGAAACACATCACAATACTCTCTGGCACACAGACATACTCATGCAAAAATACCAATATATTAGGCTTAGTGAAAAATAATAAGAATAGCATAAATAAAACCAGAGGGTAACAGGAAAGTCTTACTACTCAGAATGGTTATAAAGTAAATAAATGAAAGTGATGCAACTACAACATATAATAAAAGGCTCATTGTTTTTAAATGCACACCATTGCTTGATGAAGTGTTTTACCTTTCAGAGTAAGGATTAAATAGAGGTCACATAAATATAGCTATGTTTTGGAAAATGTAGTACTAGGTATTTAAACCTTTAATTACTCTGAGCCAATAAAAACCAGAACTAGAAGATTTATCAACCAAGTTAAACTATTCAAGAGAATGATTGTTTAAAAGTCAATCAGTTAAAATGACTTAATCACAAATAGTTAATTTAGATCCAAACTAACTTCATAGTTATATGGTGTACTTCTTTATAAACAAGGATTACATTTTCTGTAAAATCAACATGTCTGCTTGTAATGCAATACACGAGTCCTTAAGGGCTGGTATCATTACTTAATATATAAAACAAAGATTGACAATCTTCTATTTCTACTCTTACCTAATTAAGATATAAACCAAATATTTCAAGCTACGCATAACTGTGTTATAGTTAAACACCAATGTTCAGCTCACAGAGTCAACATTTCAGACTACAAATTTGACTCGATACTGTTGATAAGGAATGGGATTCTGCTTTCTAATTTGGATTTCTTACTATTTCCAGTACATTTTTCATATTTGGACATTTATGCAGGGGTGAGAGATCTGAACCAAATGTCTACTGAAAAATTGGAATCACTGCCACCTTAGAGTAGTGGCATCTGCTAGCTGCTCATTAGCACTCCTAGTAAATTTTATAAAATGTTATTTGAAAATGAATTTTTTTCTAAGTGTTACGTATATTTGATTTAAGTAATTTATTTTTGTTTAATTGTTTG
This sequence comes from Unio pictorum, assembly GCA_030141615.1. NCBI lineage: Eukaryota > Metazoa > Mollusca > Bivalvia > Unionida > Unionidae > Unio > Unio pictorum. Next base: position 13,827,529 of record JARLTB010000377.1, read on the forward strand.
TTTGTCAGATTCAAGTTTGACATTTTAAGTTAAAAATTCATTCATTGGAAGATATTTTTAAAGGTGGGATGACCTGTACCCTACAAATAAACACCAGATGTTGACCTCATTTCTGACCATGCTTCAAAGTTTGTTAACAAGTTTTTAAAATGATTCCAAGGACATTATGGAGCTTTGTTGTAAACATCTTTCTATTTTTCTGTTCTTGAGAGTAAAAATAACTGATCCTCATGTGGGTCATACGGTGTGCACAATATGTTGTTGAACGTAAATTTGTTCTAAAGATTCTAGAAGATCATGTGACCCCTTCCTTGTTTACGTAAAAACAAGTATATAAATTATGTTTTGGAGCGAACTATTTTGTAGAAGGTGATCTGTAAGAATACTAAGTTGTGTTGTTTTGAGTTATTTTAAATAACTTTGCACAAGATGATTTATTTTGTTATTTATTTGGAAAACAATTGTGCTCATTGAATTTCATAATAACAGAACTGACTTCATCATGTGACATCGTCTTCTATCTTGGATGCTTCGCTAAGATTAGAACATGGAATTATTAGGACATTGTATTACCAGGACTTTTGCAATTTCACTAGTGGATTACATTTATAATCTCTTTAGAAATTTCTTTAGTCACGTTCAGTCAATCCTACATCTATTTGTAACGATAAATTTGCACGACCCGAAATCAAGATATCGTGTCTGACTTGATTAAAAATCCTAAATTATTTTTACCTCCATAGCAACAGAAGGGACGCGACAACATAATTGCGTCTCTAAGGGAAACTTTGTTTTGTCGTTTTTCGATTAAGCCTTGGTTTGCCAAATAGACGCTTCCATAAAGTTGTCGGATGCACCCTCTCTGCTGCTCATAGTGTCAGTATAATGTGACTGGGTGGTACATTATGGTACATGTCTGCGACATGATGCCCCAGTTGTTTTGTTTCATCAAGATTGTTACTGTTAATATTTATAATAAAATTATCAATTCTACTCAATATTCATTCCTTACTGGAGGGTAGATGTAATGCTTTTAAAGAAAACTGAATGCAAGATTAGATATATGTACAACTTTCAAAACTTACATTAGTAATAATAGAAATTAATTACCTTAATCCCTAAGACGCACTTTCGGTTTTTAGTAAATTTCAATTTCAGTGATATATTTGTTTACACTGAATTTCGATATATTTTTATAAATGGAAAATTACCAAGTTGGGTATACAGTGTAGTGCACATTATACTATTTGTATTTAAAGTTTGTATGTTAATAACATAAGTTTTAGTTTAATAAATAATGAAATCTCAGTTTTAAAGCTGCCTGTAAACCATACAAATGTACAAGAAAATTCACTTCTACAGTTATTAATGTTTTTGATACAGTCTTATCTAAACTACTTTTAAATAATTTATATATGCTTCTCTGGAAACAAATGAATTAAATATAGAACAGAATTATAAATAATTACTCTTTAGAAGTATACTGTTGTACATAATAATTAAAATGTATATTATCTTCATGAGATGGAATTTTTATTAGCAATACATGTAAATAAATGTTTAACCTATCATAAGAAAAACATTTGCAACCACAAGCCTTTATCCATCACATCTAACTTCTCGATATGGATAATGGCTGTTACAAAGTACCCGTTTTCACCACTGTCAATTGAAAAATGGATGAACCATAACAAACTTTATTGAAAGCAATTTATGACATTCACCTTGTCAGTGGAAAATGGCAGAAGTAAAAGCATCATGGGTGTCTTTCAAATGTACACTTGCCAAGTGTATAAATTATGAATTGAAATCAATCAGTACTTGTCATTGTGCAGAATCAACCTTTACAAGAACAAAAATTAGAAAAATATATCCATATTAGAAATTTGAAAAGTGTTTAACTGGTTTCTGAAGAATTAGCAGCTGTGATAAATATTTATGGTAATGAAATCATGACTTTGTTCTAAACTTATATTGTTACAGGTTAGACCCTGATTCATGGACGGATGCTCCTAGTTTACTTTGTAAAGAGCCACTGTGGTCTAACCCAGGATATTTGCTGATTATTATTAAGTTACTGACATTAGTTTGCGCACATACTGGAACAATCGCATCCAGTAGGCTTTGAGTTTTGGTTAAATCATGGAGCTTGTGACCATGATCTATCCACATGGGCTCGTATCGTTGCTTGCAATTGACCTGTCATTTATATACTATGTACTTATTATATAGTACATGAATGAAAGGTCAATTGTAAGCAACGATACGAAACCCTATGTTGTTGTTACAGGTTAAACCCTGCTTAATGGACGGATACTCTAATTTGCTTTGTAACGACCCCCAGTGTCACGGAGCACGTTTCAGCCATTTTTTTAACCATGTGTATGCCATTGACATTGAGTAGCAAGTAACGCTACATACGAATTTACAAAAGTAAGAAAATTCCCTGTAACATTAGCAGCAGAAAGGGTGAACCCTACAACTTTCCGAGCATCGATTTGGATATCTGAGGCTTCTACCAAATAGTAAAAAAAATGGCGACTATTCGATAAAATAAGATTTCCCTATATACGCCATTGTCGTTGTCATCCACCTTCTCTGCTGCTATGGGTTAATAATTCTTTTACGATTTCAACCAAATATTTGATCGAGTCTTTAGGACGAAAATTATTTATGATTTCACAAACATACTAATCGCTAACACCTCCTCCTGTAGATTAATTAAATTATTTGACTGGTCGGTGAGTCGGAAATTAATTCACGTTAACTAATTATTATGGCATCGCATGTAGACAGGATTAATTGGGTTTTCAATAATTAGGAATCCTGGAGGAGCTATTGGTGCAAACGAATAAAGAATATATCCCTGCTGAGCTTGATTTGATTGGTCTAAATTAATTTGATAGCTTCCTTCAATTGCATCACATACTAAATTGAGCGCAATCACCGCTGAAATAATCACATTGTGCGGGGCAATATGCCTACCGCCACCATCTGGATCATTATTATATCTGAGGAGGATAGTTGAATCTGGTTTTTGTAGCGCCTTGATATCGGTTCTAACAATTCTTGCCAGTTCATCAGCGTTGTATTTGGGAAACTTGAAATTGCGTAGATTGTCTTCTGTGATATTGTAACCGGTAAGGAATCGTTGTTTATTGTCGCTGTTGTCATTAATTATTGTTTGAATAATTAGTTCATAGATATATTCCATGTCGGATATAAGTTGATTTATTATTTCAACGTGTTTTTCCGATTTTGTTTTCCGTAGTTGTTATAGTTGTGTGTCATATAACTGCTTAATTTCATTAAAATTGCAGCGGACGTCAGTTAGCGTAAATGAAATAGTAACAGATGAGTCGGCTGTTCGTTTAATGATAAAATCCCATTGTAATGTGTCTTTGTTGGTAAATATAAATCTATCGGCGATTTTTCCATTTCTTATATCAGATAAATTATCTCGATAACTGGGATTGATTTCATGATATGATTGTACGTCCGTGGTTAAGTCGGCGGTGGATTTTTCCGGTGGTTTTTCAGGCCATCCTAACACTCTTCTTAACGAGCTGTTATAGATATCTACAATGTATATCTCTGTGCTTATTTCGATCGACGACGAGAGCGTCGGTTCATGAAGTTTAATAGCAATTTTTGATTCTTTTCCAGTGATTGATTTTATTCTACGCTGAATTTCAGCATCAATTTGCTCAATTTAGTACGACCCAGTTGGTAATGAAACAGTTTCAAACGCTGTAGTACCATCGGGTTTATTCTTATACGAGAACACCAGTGCGTTATTGGGTTGCTGACCACCAAATGCAACCGATCTAATATTAGGCCAGCTATGATATACTCGTAATTTTGCCAACGCGATCTCACGCACTGGAATCGGAGAATGGAAGTTCACACTAAATTGTGGGGTTGTTGATGTTATTGATATCATGCTTGTTCGTATCGGAGTGGTATTCTCCGCGATTCGTTGAAGCAGTTGCATTTCGTTGAATTGTAGTGACATTATTGTTAACGCTGTCTTCAATTTCCAATTTCAACATCGCGGAGTTATACAACTGGGTCGTCGTGGAAAATTCAACATCGGATATGAACGAATTATCTATCGACAGCGAGATCAACTCGGATAATTTCGAGTATGCGTCAAATACCACCCGGTACCGAGCTGGATAATCACTTAGTTTTTTCTGAGAACACGATGATAACTTTTTAGTTATCGCGGTGGCGACTGTCGCAATTGTTGTTGCCGCGGAGATAGCAATTGGAACTGCAATCGGAGCCATCATGGTCACCGTCGACAAAATAACCCCGGCACTGGCCATCACACCGGACACCGAGTACACGGTGATGTCGATGGCGGTAATTCTTCTGCGGTATTTTTTCATTTTTTCACGATAGCTCTCAGAAAGTGATTTCAAGATCGCGGCAAATTCTTTCACGGTATCATATCGATATCGATGCGATTGTGATACCGCTGACTCCGTCAACGGGGCTATTGATTTCGTTCACTCAGTCAATAATGTCATTGTTATTTTAATTCCGTTAGTGTTTTCAATTATTCACCATCGTCCGGGAAGTAAATTATGGTGGGGGAACTATTTCACTTACAAATTCTAAACACCTGTGTATTTTTGATCTAATGGTACTATCAACCGCGACAATCTCAAATTCTTCTTTACCATTGATAATTACTGTCGCGGTGCCACCAAAGTAGGTTTTACCTTTCACGATGATATCAAATTGCTTGGTAGAGACTAACGTCATCCTGTAGATACCACTGGACAACTCCCCGATATCGATTGGCAATCTAACACTAGATTCTTTTACCCAATCAAAGGTCCCATAATCGACCGTATACACGATATTTTCAATGCTTCCGTGTGGATGCGGAATCTTGTTTAAAATCTTCTTTTAGTTTGAGAATATCATTATACATTTCGAGATAATTTACCTTGACTTCGGTAGAAAGCATCATCCTCCTATCCCTCTTGCTAAAAAAGAATGAAATCAGAAGGTCTCTGATTCCAAGCTGTGCTTGGTTTTCAATATACCGGTTGATGTTAGAAACATTTACTGTGATATCTTGGGGTTTACTGCCCTAAAAGAACTTATTAACAATTTCGCTGGTGCGTTTTTGTTCGTCAAACGTGCATTTAATTTCAGCGAGTGTTGGACCTGTCAGTGTGGTTTCAGATACAAGTGTTCTCCCCAAAAATTTATCCACGATGGTATTAAGTGTTGTTTGTCTCACCATAAACATATTAATATCTTTGAGAGTCATTGTAGATGTAGCTGGGACACCAAAGAAACTATTAGCGATGTAGTCATTGTGAGTATGCTTGCTGATAAACTCGATAATTTCAGCGAGAGTCATGCCTACCACAAGCGGGGTTCCACAAAACTTAACAATGACGTCGTTAGTGGGTTTTTGTACCTTTTCAAGATTTTCTATTAGTTTAGAAAAATCGAGATAATTTGCCTTGATTTCTGAAGCAGTCATCATCCTTCCAGCTTCCTTGTTAGCGAAGAATGAATTCAGCAAGTCTTTAATTTCAGCTAGAGTCATGCCAACCACAAGCGTGGTTCCAAAGAATTTATGTACGACATTTTTGCGAAAATTATTATAACCTCGTATATGATCATCCAGCTCACGGCCGTGGGTGGTAATCGTGTTGTCGTTGGCGGCAATCTTGTTGTCGTGGGTGGCAATCGTGTTGTCGTGGGCGGCAATCTTGTTGTCGTGGTCGCCAATCGCGTCGGTGATCGTAGACACAAGTGCGCCTGGTTTAAGTTGTCCACCGTTGGAATACAGCGCAATGGAGTTTTCAGCGGCGTCGTGTTGTCGTTTTAAAATGTCATCCAATGATACATTACTAGTTTTCAATTTACCCTGGCGATCTTGAAATAAAACTATTTCGTTCGGGTCAACACTTGCTAAATTTAACGTCTCAGCGATTTCATCTTCAATTATTTTTTTTACATCTTCGATAGAACCCGCAGATGTTTCCACGGTGGGTTTCGACATTGATAGAGATCGTCCCCAGGTATCAATCATTATTGTAAAGACTCTAGTATTTTCAATTTATTGATTCTCTAAAATTACCTTGTAATTTCCCACTGGCATATTCGTTTACAACAATATAAGGTGGTTTCCACGGAGATCCAAAGGATTTTAATGAAATCTCCGCGAGGACATTTAATACTTCACGACCGCATGACGGTGGATCATTTAATTGTTGTGTTGGCAGCGTGGAATAAAAAATCGGAAACTCTTTGAGTTTCATAGAAGAATTTATATACCGCATAAAATCGCTCGGGGGGGGGGGGGGGGGCTAACCCATATGAATCAAAATAGATAATCCCACGCGGATCGATCGCGTATGCAACCCAGTGAGTTCCCGATCCGTTACTGTTATCAAGATTGATGATACCTGTTTCAACGTTATTTGGTTTTCTTGGTAACTAATCTCTCATAAAAACCCCTCTGAAGTTTTTTATCGCTAGTTTTTTAGCAGCATCAATTAAGTCAAAATTGGACATAGGAGTCATAGACTCCTCAACAATTGGGTTTTTAACTAATAACTCGTTCCTGGTATTCTTAGACCCGATCCGTTCACGGATCTCCCGCTGTACCATGAATACGGTGTTCCTGGTAGTCTTAGACCCTTTCCCTTTTTTTTATATCCTTTCCCAGTTGCCTTTTTCAACGCCATCTTTGCTGCGGTCCCAACGGCTCCCAACGCAGCCGCTTTTGCCACTGCTGGGGCAGCCGCTGCAATCAATGCTGGTATTGCAGCTAACAATGGAAATATACCACCTGATTTTATCATGTTCGCGACTGCAGCTTTCGAAAATTATATTTGAACTCCTCGCTGTTTCTTTAGCGCATCATTGAAATGTTTTATTTGACGATCCGTCAGTGATATTTTATGTGTACCACCGGACATCTGCGCTGGTTTTAACGTAATTGTGGTTCCACATTCTTTAGCGGATTTTGATCGCAATTTCTTGACCTGACCATCAGTCAGTTTGACACTAACAACACTATATGTCATTTTATTGTAAAACACATTTATGCTTTCAATTGATCTAATTGGAAACTCTTCAAGTTTCATTTACATATTTTTGAAAATCATAGATTTTCCACTGGTGCGTCAATGATTCTCATTCGTCCGCCAGCCCCTTCTAACAACATTGATTTGTCGCTGAGAATGACAGCAACCGCTCTATAATCAACACCACCAGGATCTATACGAGCCATAAAATGTATGTCAACAACGGATTGCCTTGTTAAATCAAGATATTCCAGCGAAAAGTAATAAATTGGATACAAGTTCTTAAAATCGAGTTGCGATATTTGCAAACCAGTATCAACATTTTGATCACGACCTATATATGACAGCATCCGATGATACATACGTGCTATTTGGTTGTTTCCGTAATTAAGCTGTATATCCTCAGATGGTTCTTGTTGTCCGTTTATTCTCAGTGAAACCTCACTTACCACTAACCAATCAAATATCATATGACTGCGTTCTTGGGAACCTAATCGATTCTTATTCTGCAGCGCTATAAATATATGACGTGGAGCTGAAACGCCTTGTTTTGATGCCAGGTACCATGTAAATGTACCATTAACATTATCCTCTTTACCATCAGTCATTGTTGTTAGCCAACTTATCAATGATTTGCCACCTGTGTCCATATATGAAAGTAGCCGCTCTTCTCTGGTAATTGATGGGGTCATTACTGGCATCCACAATACTATTTTACTCAAAACAACTTTACCATCAGTGGCACCAGTACGCCAAATTGCATCATTGTCATTGCCTTTTTGCACTAACGCGATTGTGTGTTTGGCTCCATAGATGACTTTTCTAACATTTCTGCAGAATCCAAATATGTGATGGAGTGGAATCGCACATGAACAATATCGCTGCTGTTCTTGCAACGTTGCTACTCGTGTTGCAAATCCTAAATTAAAATTACCATTAACGCCTCTGAGAATATCAAACGCAGCTCCGGGTCTAGCTCGACGTTCTGAATTAGCTGCTTCTTGTTGATCGGCTTCTGCATTATCTCTTGCTCTTAACACTTTCATGTATTGAAGGTGGTCAGCGTTATCAGTAGTATCCTTTGCAAACATCATAGATGGACCAGCCGATCTTGTATATTCATCGGAGTATCTTGCTAGTCCGATTATTGTTGTTGCAACATCAACTACACGGTCTATTGATTCAATTTCTTTTCCATCAATGAGATATCTTGCACTTTCAAATAACGCCATTATGCCATTATTAACAAAACCAATTCGGATATTTTCGTCATTTGCATATGGGGTATCAGCTGCAACATTTATTACGAGTTTTCCTTCTACTTCGATAAATGCTTCACATGGCAAAAAGTATTTACTGGTATCTTGAACTTGAAGTTCAATTCGCGATTGTAGGTCGGGTTGTATTGCATGATAGGAATAGTATTGATAATCGCGGACGGAATCGTCTTTGCGCACTGGGGCTTCCATATCTAGCGCGGGATCAGCTGTTCATTTAAACATTTTATTAAAATACTAGTGTTTTCAATTGTGAAACTCGAAGAGTTTAACGCTAGCGTTTTAACTCTTTGTAATCATCGTCGTTGAAAATTCTTTGAATTTCTTTTTTGTTTCAAACCACTTCCTGCTATCGCGTCCATGATAGCGCTATCTCTTACCGGTGAATTCATCAATGGCGACGGAGTCACCGAAGCAGCCAACGACGCTAGTTTTTCTTCCACTGCACTATTTATTGCTACAGGGTTACATCCATGTTGTTATGTTTGGCTTGGTAGACACATATCTAAAAAGGCCTGGATGCCAATAGTGTTACTACGATATATGATTGATTGTGGTATGCTAATTTCGTTGATTGTTTCCGAAGCTATTATATGCTATCGAGCTCAGAAAGAAGTTTGGCTACCACAACCCGATCTAGATCGTATAATTAGCGAACAGCGAAACAGTTTCTAGATGGAATTTCTTCGAATGGAAATTCTTCGAATTTCAGTAAAGGACAAATGAATTGGTCTAAGAAGTTATTTGAAATTAAAAAAGAACAAGCAAAAGATTTTGGACGAAGAATAATCGGTAAACTTACCGAGGGTGGAAGATACGACAATGCAAAATATTCCTCGCGGTTGATCATAGACATCGCTGAAGACGATTCTATTGTAACAGATTTAACGAAACAGGGAAAACTTGTAAATCGTAAAGACGCTTTCCTATCTGATGGAAGACGATTAGGTACAATTGTTACCTATTGTGATGGATATATTAAACAAAATACGCATTTGAGAAGTTCTATGCTAGCTTATGTTTCTATCAATTTATTTTTGATGATAAATAGATTTCCTAATACCGTAGTTAGAGTAGCCGCTGATTCTATGTATATCCACGAGAAATACAAATCAGATGTAGCTAAATTCACAGATCCGGAGGCAAATTGGGGATGTTGGAGATTTAAAAAGGAGACGCTACATGAGTATTGTGAATCGGCAGATGTTACCATGGATGAAAAGTACTTAAAGTGTGATGAGATTCAATCCGAATTTTCTAATGCACCACCTGCATCTGATCCAATATGTAGATACAAGACAGTTTATTTAAATGGTTGTGGTGGTTCAGGAAAGACAACTCGTGCAATTGAATTATTCCGCGTTTCAAAATCAAACATGATTGTCCTAACACCAACTCACAGACTCACCAGAGAGATGAAACAACGACGGGTAAATGCCTGTACTTATCATAGTTTCTTTCGATGGAAGGCGATGAATGGACTCCTGATCGAATGGGCGATAAATTCATTCCTGAAATCATAATTTGGGATGAAATATGCACAGTATCGTTGAAAATATTACAAACATTTCTTGAGTGGATGTTTTTGAAAAATACAAAAGTCGTCATGTGCGGTGATCAAGGTCAACCACCACCATTGGTTGGTGCATCCCCACATGAATGGCTAAAGGGTTTTGTAGACTATTATGAAGAAATAACCACTGATTATAGATCACTTGATGAACAATTACGCGAGTTCAAAGAGTTAATTAGATTATAGCCGTATAAAATCCAATGTGAAATAGCGCGTGAAATAATTTCAGAAACTCCAATGAATGATTTCTGGGAAGCGTGGAAACCAAACGATTTGATAATTGCAAGTAGAAAAATAGTCAGAGACACACTTCAGATGAAGTTATTTGAATTGCATAAAGAAAAATTTGCAACACTTCCAGTACCGTTGTGTTATAGGCCTTCGGATACACGAAAACAGAATATAGAAGTTGATATTCCAGGACAGCGTGAAAAACAAATTCTCGTATTAAATGATATTGTGCTGGTTGATATCAGCGTCGTCGAAGATGCATTGCGTGCTGATAAATCCCCATGGACGTTAGGTTACGCAGAAACAATACATTCTTCACAGGGATTGACTATATCAGATACAATTGTTTGGATGGTAGATAATCGCATCGAATGGTCAAATTTAGTCTATCTCGCAGTATCCAGAGTACGAAGAATAAATCAACTTCGAAGAATTGTCCTGACAGAGTCAGGCGATGACGACACCACAATGGATGATGCTAGCATCGTTGATGTTAAAATTATTGATAAAAAACTCTCCGGTTACAAAAAACAAGACAAAAAAAACCAACGAGAATTTGACATTGATGCTGAATTAATAATTACGTTGAAGCAGCAACAGAATAATCACTGCGCAAGTTGCAATTGTATAATGCGTTGGCAGTAGTCGGATAAAGATCCAATTTACCGTAGACAGAAAAAATAACAGTCTCGGTCATATCAGAAACAATGTGATGTTGACTTGTCTTGAGTGCAACAGACGCAAAGGCGCTAGTTAAGACCCTGCGGAGGCAATTGAGTATCGTCAGGAATCACTTGCAGTTATTCACGAGTAAAACCCCGCTGAGGGGCAATTGAATCCAATTTCTAGATTGGAGATCTACCAGTTGATCGTGTTATAGTAGATATATTGTGTGCAATAACACTCCAAATAGGATCAGTAGCCCTTTTTCTGCCACCTTCAAGCTCTCCTGGTTCGTATAAATATTTCACGGTGACATTACTACCAAGAATTGGCTGAGAAACGCTATAATCTTTTTGTGAAATTCTTCGAAATTCCATTTTAGGTATAGACTTTTTTTTAATCGCGTTGATAGGTTTCATGTTGATTGTTCTAGTAATCTCATTATTCAGTGCGGTAATCACAGCTGGTAACCTTTTGACCCATTCACGGGATCGCTTTTCGTGGATGAATTCTTTTGCGTATTGATATCCAAATAACCGCTCAGCAATCGTCCGATTAAATCGTTCAACAATTGCCTGATCGCGATGTAGTGCAGTATGCCCCCGTCTGATGGTGACGTTGTGATCTTTCAGCGCTGATAAAACAGCGCCTGGAAATTCTTTGCCAGGATCAACTTGTAATAGATTTGGCCAGCGTAGTGGGCCTCGTCGATAAATCTTTTCAAATGCAGAAGCAACTTCAGATGATGATTTTGTTTTTTACGGTTCTGCTTGTTTGTATCGACTCGCAACGTCAACTACGGTTTGCGCGTATTTGTAACCGTTGTCATGTGGTAAAAACAATAAATCAGCTTGATGAACTTCATTGGGTACAGAAACATCAAAATGCGAGAAATTGATTTGTTTAGGACGCGGTATATAAATTTGCCATATAGCATGTTTGGATAACCAATTAGCCGCAGTAGCCTTTTTCACTTTTGCGGCGCTGGCGAGTTTACTGATTGTTGCTTTACCCTTCCAGTATCCTCTGGGAGAAAAATAAATATATTCCATATTATTAATTACCAGCACCTAACATCAATTTACCTTTCATAGCCGATTTTACCAACCACGAAGCCAATTTTTCTTTCAAAGATTTATTAGGAGCAGCATTTAACGCATGAATTAATTTCACATCCGCGAGATGCCTGTTTCGCAGATTGCTGCTTTTATATGCAATATCATGAGCATGACACGCCTTATCAATAGCGTTTATCGGATACTCGCCGGGTCGGGACAGATTTTGATCATCAAGTCTGATATCTAATCGTGTTCCGGGGCCAGAGTAGCTATATCCTGGAAGGTGCTTTTCTCCGGGGTACTTTGCCAATGGGGTTTCAGAGAGTTTTGCAAATTTGGCTGTGATATCACTTCTTCGTTTTTTTTTTTAAACATCTGCGAATTGTAAAATCTTTGATTTTGTAGAAAAAATCTAGTTTGTTTTATACCACATGTTGAACATCTATCAGTAAGTGCTGATCTGTTATTTTTAGTTGTAATCGTCGCCACATCATTTGTGCTAGTACGCGTTTTACGCTACAAACAATATAGATCCATAATTTATTTATAGAGATACGAATATAATTGATTTTTCAACGACTAAAGCAAGAGAACCAGTGAAGCATCATGCAGCGTTACCAAACTCTATCCGCGCAATTATAATCGGACCATCTTGATCCGGCAAGACTCAATTGCTGCTCAATTTAATAGTTAGATTGATGAAGTGGGATAAGTTGTATTTAGTTGCTCCTAGCGTAGATGATCAGCGTTGATATGAAGTGTTAAAGGATTTTAACGAGAATGCATCAGAAATTAAGGGTGAGAACGCCATTGATTTTATAACTGATATTGACGAGGCGCCATCCGTGGATGACCTTGATGGGAGCATTAACAATTTAGTCGTATACGACGATGTGATGTTAGACAATAAAAAAAAACCAGCTAGAATATTTTCCCGAGGCAGGCACAAAAACACCGACGTGATATATGTCACTCAACGCTACACTCAGATTCCAAAAGTGATCAGAGATAAATGTAGTATTCTTGCTCTGTTTAACGGCGTTGATACACATACGCTACGAAATATTTTGCAGACATGGTGTTCCGATATGGACTTCAATCAATTAAAAAATTTCTTTAGTAAAGCTCAGTCAACCCCGCACGGATTTATAACAATAAATTTACATGATCCTCGGACACGATATCGTATCGGACTCGATCAAATATTCGGTTGAAATCATTTATTAGTTTTGTTAACCTGTAGCAGCAGAGAGGGTGATGACCACATCGCTGCGACCAAAATTGATTGAAAAATCGTAAAGTCTTCGTTTGCTAAATGGAGACTAATTTGTTTTCGGTTAAAATGAGATTTCGTAGGAATCCTTATTTTTGCTTGAAAACGTGGTCTGTTCACCCTCTCTGCTACATTTGCCAGTTTTCTGGTGAGCTGACATCTTACAAAATGAATCATTTGTGGTGACTCGTTTAAATAAAGTTTGTGATCATTCCAGTTAAATATTTATCACATATTGTTTGCATTGAAATATTGATCTGTATTATTTTATTTTAGCAAAATATATAGATGTAATTAAGTTATCAATTCATTGTTCATCTGCTTATTTTACATCTTTTTGTAATAAATTTCCCCTCTTTCAATGCTATTTTTTCCCAATTCAGTTCACGAAATCATAAAATGAGATTTATATGGTGTATATAATAGATGATAAATTAATTATTAAGTCATAAAAGGATGGGCTTTTCATTTTTCTTGATCAGGAAAATTGCTGAAAACTATCTTAGTACATCATGTACTATTATTGAACGCGTCATTTGACTTTTATTAGTGCTGAAAGCCATCCTGGGACATCATGTACTAGCACATTTTTGAAACTATCATTCGACATTAAACCTAATATTTATCTATGGCATCAATTCATATGGGCATATCCCATCATTCCTTTTTTCCCTCTAAAATCTTGGAGATAATCAGCAAGATATTGTTTTATCTCCTGCATCAAGGCTGATAAGTTAGTGGTATGACCCGTGTCTGAACATCCGTTGTGTTTGTTATGTTCATATTTTGCATGCTTCTGAAAGCTTGTACTAAAACTGTTTGTAGGTGCATACTTGTAGGTTTCATTGCGCATGTAAATTTTAGGAATATAGCACAGACTAAATACTTTGTTGCTTGCCATTGCTGCCCACTAGCTTTGTATTGCTAATGGTTTCCCATAAACTGCTTCGCCCATTGCATGAATACGATTTATGTAAAGGTGATCCTTGCTGTAAACTAATTTGAATTTGTACAGATGTGGTCAGTCTGTCATTCAAGATGCCTCTCATCATCACCAATAGATAATATGTAAAAAAACGTAAAATTATCCAATTGATAAGAAATTGTTACAACAAAATTATCAACTTTCACACAAGTCTTGAGCCACATTTTATTTTGCTAATGATGTACCTACGGCCATACAGTTTATTAAAACTATATATCTTAAAATATGTAACAGACAAAAATCAAACCTACAATTGAATTACAATTCAACAAGCAATTATCTCCCTAGAACACAAAATGAAAATTCAAATTAAATTTCAAATAATTCTAGATGTGCTTTCACATGTCAGAAAATAATGTTCCAAATAAATTGCAATTTCATTGAATGAATTTATATACCAGATTGCTAGTTTCCTAGTAGTAAGAACACCCGTATCGGATGTGGGACGTCTCAGACTTGAACCCTGGTCGAGTCATACCAAAAACTTAAAAATTGTTACAGGCATCTACCTCGCTTGGCGCTCAGCAATAAGAGAGTTAGAGTAGGATTGGTCGGCCTGGTGTCAGGATAATGTGACTGGGTGTGAATATAAACACAAAACACCATGACATACCAATAGTATTGTACGTCTTGGTATTCCAATGATGCAATTCAGAATGTATTCAAATGAATTTACCAAAGTCCAAGAATGCATTAAAACAAAAACAATGAGTAAATCCAATGAATAATTGAAATAATTACCCCCGAATAATGATTTCAATAGCACAGCAGTAAACTCGAAAGTTTTGCTGCAACCCATCTCAAACAAAAATAATTTAATTCTTTATCAACTCCCAATTAATACAAATTTTCACATGACCAAAAAACATACAAAAACGAAAATCACATTAACAACAAAACAACCGCTTTATTGAAAGCAAGACTTGATCTTAAAGCTCAAGTATAGAAATATCCTGTTTAAAAACTCACAATTCATGTACATTGTCAATTACGCAAAGGCTTCAGAATCCACAACCTCTGATAAAAGTTGAGCACACAGTATAAATGATATATATATATATATATATATATATATATATATATATATATATATATATATATAACAGGTGTTAAACTGGGTTGTGCTCGGTTTGCATTAAAAACTGTTGACCCACAGAACTATTGTATTATTGTAACATTAGCATTCCAGTGTTGCTTATACTGAATGCATGACCACTTACATGAATGATGTTCATTACTTATCATTGACACAAGCATTAGTGCTTATCATTTGCATAGTCGCATTATAGTCTGTGATCGTTCTTTTGAAAAAGGGAATTACCTGTTGTCTTGAAGGATGTCTCGTTTAGAGGCTGAGGTACATAATAAATGGTGCTAATACCAGGCCAAATGTTTTAATAAACACCATTAATTCATGACATTCGGGCCAATCTGGGGAGATGGTGGGATATTTGTGTTCTAAATAAATCACAGTTAATTCGAAGGGGATAAAACATTTGCAAACTGTGTCGATTTTTTATGGTCACCCAAATGACTCATTTTGGTATAATATTAATCATATAATAGAATATTAGCATATATGCTTAAGTGGACCATCCTTAATTTACAACATGAGGTAGATTAAATTATATCTTTTTAATTATACAAAGCATCAAAATATATCCAACGATTCTTAAAATTAACCAACATTTATATGCTTTTTCATATTAAATCTTCAGTTTATGGTTTCCAAAAATGATGCAGTTTGGCATAGATATTTATATATAACTAATACAACGTATATCCTTAATTAGTATTTTATGTGGTATATCCTTAACTATTCCAACATCTATTTGTTCTTAATAGAATGATGAACTGCACAGCCAACTTAAAATCACAAGGAAAGAAAACATTCAACCCCTTCTGTATATAGCTGCAAAGATGGCAATGTACTCTACTGCTTAATTTTCTCGCCTGATAAAGAAAATGAGACGGAGACTGTCAAAGGATTCACTTGTGAACTGCCTGAAAGCTATACCACTTACACCGAAGCTTATACGTTGCCTTTAGATATCGACAGATTAGTTGTTACGCGAATGATTTTGCAGCGAACCGCCTGCCAGTACTATGTTAGTCTAATGACATAAGTGTCAGAGCGAAGTGAAACAAACGCTGGTAAAAGTAACTAAAAGGTTGTACAACTGATTGATTATACGTTTGTTTAATTGCCCTATGTCAAAGGTGATACACTTATTTGTGATGGAGACAGTCATGCTAAACAAAGGGAAATAATGGAATTCTTTCTTTTAAATGTTATGGATCGAATTGGATGTAGCTTTATTGAAAGAACCAAATATGAAAATGCATATATTCAAATCAATAATTTTAAACAACATTTAGTCATGCAACTATTGGGAAATGATGTGAAGTATATTTAATAGCTTTTGTTGTAAATTTTAAAGTAAAAACTGTGAATTTCGTTTAAAGACTCTTTGGAACTGGTTCGTGCAGTATTTCAATAATTGTATACATTTCTGATACAAAAGAATCGATAGTAATCCCGCATTAAGTTGACTAGATATCACATGATTATTTTGTATGTGATATTAATATTATTTACTCATTCCACTAACGTCATGGGCAAACGGAGATATTTTTATCTAGCAGATACTTTACATTCTTCATATATCCAACGTCATTATTGACTGAACCTTGCTCAAATAAGGGATAGTATATTAACTAGACGTCTGGTCGTCCGATAATCTGAGCATCTAACTCGGATGCTACAGGTCGTGGGTTCTATCCCCGGCTGCCTTGAATGATGCTAAGTATTAAGAGGTTACTGTTGAGACTGGTCGGCCTGATGTCAGGATAATTTGACTTGAACATCATGGTATATATCTATGGATGATGCCTAAGCGCTAGACATCGCTATATACTGTCACACTGCAGAAATAGTAGCGATACGACAGACAATCGATTTTATCTTTCAACTAAGACTGATTTTGATAGTTATTATAGTGGTGAAGAAAACATTTGTTTATAAATACTGTCTATGTCTCTTAACGGTATCTACGGTTGATCGGCAATTCAAACATTTTTTAGTCTGTAATTGCCTCGGTCAAAATGTTAATCAAGCAAAGGGCACATAATCGTAAAAGCCGAAAAAAAACCACACCCCTTCTCTTATCCTATGCTTCAGACTGTAGTATTAGGTAAAAAAAAATTCATAGATATCAGATATACCAAATGAGAAGGATTGCATCTCGCTTTAAAAAAATGCAGTTCAGTCATGCATGGAGCATTTTATAAGGTATATGTAACACTTCTGCATATTGTGTATGGAGTTAAACGCCATTTTCAGCACAAGATAGATCATACATGTCGGCCAGTATTAACGGTGGAGGAAAAACACAGGAATAGAACAACCGACATACGAGACGCTACCGGCATGATTTTCCACATTGGCTGAGCCGAGGACCGCGCAGACAGAAGCGATCCATAACGCTTTAGACCACACGTCCACTCGGGGCCCTATGTGTAACAATACGTTTTAAGGTAGGTATATATAATTTGAAACAACAGTTATAGAAAAGTATACCTCATGCTTAGATTTATTTTGATCTCTTCCTACATCTACAATGTTATTTAGTAGGTTTTGTCACCGAGACCATTCTTTAAATAAGATGATTTAAATCATTCAGACCATCATTGTATTGTTCTACCATGACATCACAATTTAGTCATTGTCATGAATGACACATAATGTGATCATAACTCAGATACTTATTACATAGGTATATTCTTTCTAGCAGACAAGAATGGCGTCAGTAAATGATCGGGATGAAATGGCATTCATGTTCTTGATTCAAATCCAGCCATACATATTAATAATGTAAGCAAATGGAAGCAAGATCTAAAATATTGAGAAGATGCAGTTGATAAGTATTATAATCTTTTCCTGTATGTTTCTGTTGATGAGATGTCCATTTGTCCAACTAACATGTCATACGAACAACGATATTTGCTTGAGAGTTATTGATGTTCACACATAACTATAAATGTTACAGTCTGAGTTCGTAACCTGTTTATCTCATTATTTCCTCCAGTTGTTGCTGAATGCTGCCTTAGGTGGTCGCGGAAATGCCGGAGGCAAGCTGTTCTTCATTATCTGAGCCGCTGTTTACAGCGTAGTGATCGACAAAAAGCAAACAAATAGCAGCTGAAGGCGAAAACTACCTCAACCAAACATTGTATCAAGACCAATGCGATATCGTAACCCAGGATCAAGTAGACTGATTGTAATAAACCCATGTGGCTCCCTCTGAGCATTTGCAAATATTTTGTTTTTAAATTTACTCATATCCATATAGCCAGAAAATCAAGACTGATGAATATCTCGCAGCGTGTGTGGATCAGTGTCATTGAAGACACCCAAACTTATGCAGTTATCTCTGATTTTAATTGGGAATCTGACTGTATCGTAGAGTAACGTAGATCAAGTCGGTGCTTTTATGTCTACATTGTGACATTATCCGGGATGGATTTGATAGTCACTGAAGCAGAATATTGTCGCATACTTTTAATACTGCGATCAAGATCTTCAACTGACGATATAACATTGGTGTCGATCATAAAACAATAACAGCATAGCCGTCTTCCATGAGCGGCTGAACAGCTTCTCTGAATTCGTTAAGAATACTATTTCATCCGTGATCACCAGCAGATGGTTCCACCAAATACCTTTTGTCTCACTTAACCACTCTCATTTTCAGATTAAGTAGCAAATGGGTATTGCTAGAAACAGACGGACGGATGTTTTGTATAAATCTGAAATGTTGTACGAATCTTTGATGATTTGGTGAAAAGGTTTCACAGCTGTTAATTAATTGACAACAGCGACGAGAACAAATCGTCGACGTCTACTTATATGCAGGTGCACCAAATGTGGTACATAAATGCAAATTGTATACATTGACAAGCACAACAAGTAGTTTATATCGCTTCTGCATTCGTGAAATTTCCAGGAATTTCATGGTCTAAATAATCTTATTGAGAATTATCTTCCGGGATATAATTAGTGTGGGCCTCGAAGTAGATTTCATATTGGGCTCGCCAAACGCGACCGGAACTCTCCGTGATATTAGTACTATAGTGGGATAATTTGGCTAAATGGACAATGTCCTTGACGTTCTTCTTAGCGTCTTCATATATTTGTTTATGAATATTGAGGCTGTTGGAAAGCCAAAGCCTCTCTGCTTTTCACCGATGTATTTTAGCAGGTTTGAAGCTGGTCCCTAACACTGCTATACCATGGAGAACATTTTCTTATTGATACACTGCATTTGGTTCATTGGACATGTATTTCAAGCAATGAACGCAGGCAGTTATCAAGTTAGTCCTCTAATGGATGTAAGAAGGTTGTTATGTTTTCTTGGATGTCATGCATGAATTTGGTTATATTTATCATACGGAGGTTTCTCTTAGTAGCAAATAGAGGTGGAAGGTTAGGGACTGATACGTCGAGATGGCATATAATGCAGAGGTGATCTGTTGCAAGTTCGTGGTATACAAGGGTGGATTGCAGAATATTATCATGAGGTCTATAAAGAAACCAGTCTAAAATGTGACCAGGTGTATGGGGGTTGGTTAACTGACTTTTCAAGATTGAAAACATAAATGGAATCTAATAGTTTTGACGTGTATGGGTTTCGAGGACAGTTGAAGTGAAAGTTGAAATTTCCGAAAATAATTAGGTTGCCTCCTATCGAATCTCCATACTCCAGAAGATTTGGAAACTACGCCAAAAAGTCAGCTTGTTGCTTCTAGTAGGAGGAGGTGGGTAGAGACATAAAAATAGACTGATCTTTGTTCCAATGTGAAAGTTCTTTGGATTAGTTCAAACGATGTGTGGCATAAATTGAAGGTTGTGTTGTACTTTAGGCATTTTATCATGGAATTCTTTGTGATGACAGCAATTCCACCTCCGCAGATTTGCGGGGAATGACTTGATGGAGTAATCGATGGGTGTTATCTCCGCAAACCTGGGTTCATCGCCTAATGGTTTTAGCCATGCTTCGGTCAGTAAAAAGAGGTCAATATTCTGGTCGTTGATAAAATTAACTATTTATGTGCACCTTTCCGGTGATCCTACTGAATGGGCTTTGAATAATGCAATACGTAGTGGTATATGTGAAACGATTGACACAACGTTTGACGATTTAAGAGGATTTTAAACCACGTTATCAAAATTAACGGCAGAACGTTTAAATTGTTTATCTGTCACAGACAAAAGGGAGAAAACCGGAATTATTCTTGCTGTTCTACGCCGACAAGCTTTGCAACAACGATTCATTTTTCGATTCCTTTTACATTTAAGTAATGATGAGTGTAGTATCAGTTCGTTTAGTCTCGAGCACAATCTAATATCAAGAGCCAAGGTGTGGTCATTTAATGCAATTAATCAGGGTCCATCATAGTATAAGCGGACTGACTGGCGATCACGTGATGGCGGTTTATCAAAAAAAAAAACAAATGACGTCTTAACAGTGGAACAAAACAGCTGAGAAACATTCTAATTGTTCTAGTTTCCAAAACAAGGAGATGAATTAACACATACGGCCAGTTTTCCGGAACCAAAATAGGACGTGTTTATATAATTACATATTTCATTTATGGATGTCATATTACAGTAATACATTAAAAATCCTTGCGTTTAACATCGTTTTCATTTTTTTCATAGCCTTATATAAAAATGCTGCATTTTCATTGTATTATAATTATTATTTCAACCTATCAGGGTATTTTAGTTTTTACTACAAAACAGGTAATAAATATTGTAGCATTCTACAAAATAAACTAACTTATAATTCCCTACCACATAATTTACAAGGCTTTTGGAACATACTATGAAACTTTTAAAGTTGTGTTATTATACTCAATATCCCAATCACCACAACAGAGGCATGATGACTGCTTGATATAAACAGAAAATGCTTTTTAAGACAATCATTCACATATTTTACTCGAAAGCTGCTCTCAATTTCCAGAACAGATTAAACTAGTAAGAGTAACGGGCCTTGACAAAATGTGAAGCATTACCGTGACTATTTGTACAGTATGGTTAATGTAATTCCCTTGATAATGTGAGTTAAGTAATCGCCGTGTCAAGATAAAAAGGTGGTGATTATATGAGGCGTTGTGCACACAAAATGCTTGAATACGGTGTACATGTAAATAAGCCTAGTGATTCCTATTTGCTTTGGACTGTTTCAAATAATATGAATAGTATGATAGTGTTACGATTGTATGGTCTTAATATAGGTGATACAAAGCAGATATACCACCAGATATAGTTGGTTTTCTTTAAACATTCCACAGCGATAATCCATAAAATACAATGTAAACCTTTAAAAGACATCTACACTGGTAATTAAATCCCGTGCAGTTTTAATTGTTCCTGGCCAGAAAGAAAGAATTTGAACAGTGAAGGTCCTACTGTACAATCAGTTTTTATGAATCAGCATGGCATATTTATTAAAGGTTTTAAATAAATCGACAATTTCAACAGAGCAGTCATTAATCCACATCTTTAATGCATATTTGCATTAATTCTTGAAATTATATCGGACTCAATCAGTACATGAGTTCACATACTTAACTAAGTAGAATGAAATAATGTCATATAAGGCTTCCTTATTTACTGAAGCACAAATCGATGCCAACAATAAAGAGCACGAGTTATCCATATAGTATTAGAATGTTAATCAGATTTAGGTTTGAACTCAAATTTAAGAAAATTTACTATTTTAAATAAATGACTATTTGAACTTCAAGAACGGACCATATTCAACTACACATAAATTATATACACATATCGATACATGTTAAATGGTGAATGCAAAAAAAGCACGACATATGTACTTATTTTATTGCAATAGATTTTGAGTAGTTAGTCTATGCACAACTTTTCGTGCCTCATTGTTGTCAATATACCTACATCATATGTAAATATACTAACATCAATATAAATATAATTACATCATATGTAAATATACTTGCATCATATGTAATATACTTACAGCATATGTAAATATACTAGCATCAATGTAAATACACTTAGATTATATGTAAATATATTAACATCAATCTAAACATACATCATATGTTAACATATTTACATCATATGTAAGTACACTTACTCTAAGTATACTTAAATCATGTAAATATACTTACATCATATACACCTCTAGCACTTGTTAACCTGCCTTCTTTAACTGCTGAAGCTTATAATTTATTACTTCTTCGTCAGCAATCTAACAAGGTTACTTCAGAATACCTTAAATATATCTGTGTAAACGTAAAAGTTTGTAGGTTAGTTTGTATTTATTTATTACATGCAAAGAATATTGATGATTTATTCAAATATATTTCCTTTGCCAAAGGTCGTTACAGTCTGAACAATCTTTGTAGCCTACGTCGTATCCATTTGAAGTCCTCTGTAAGTGGTATTGTCCACAGGACAGGTTTGAAAACCAATCCATCAGTTAAATTCCGTGGTTCGTTCGGATCCAGATGCATTAGGTTTAATAATGCATATGTGGTGCAATGATTGAATGATTTTTTTGAAAAGGTTGGGCTAATGCACGACATTGATGTTGGGTGGTTGGTTTAAGGTTAGTGTTAGGTTATGATTTAATGATTTTTACAAATGGGTGGGCTAACGCACGCCATTGATGTTGGGTGGTGGGTTTTATTGTGGAAAAATGGATTGGAAAACAAATATTTAATGTTAAATGTTTGGAAAATCTAACAAAGCGATCGGTTTAGTTACATCAGACGATTTATACACCTGAAAAAGGAAATAGTAGTATCAATATGAAACCAATTGAAAATATGATAAGAACATATACATATATTATAAAACAAATGCGTTCAGAGTAAAATGTTAGTTGAGTACCTCAAGAAGATATATATTAAGCAAGACGATGTACGATGATATTTAAATGCCTGAAAGGGAACTGTTAATACCAGCTGAAGATATGAAAACGAGAATGATATAGCATAACGCATGCAGGTGGTACTCTTCTAAAGTAGACTGGAAGACAAAATATAATTATACTGGGATAACCCTAAAAGTACGATCAATTTACTTAAGAAGACGTGTTACTTACATGATAGGAAATATTAGTATTGATATAAAAACAATGTAATATATGTGATGAAAACGAAATGTTATAGCAAACCAAAGAGGAACAATGTACAAAGATATTTAAATATCTGATAAAGGACATTAGTTGTTGTTGTTGTTCGTGGGTTTAACACCATTTTTCAGTGCAAGATTGGCTATAAATGGCGGCAAGTATAAAAAATGTAGGAAGAACCCGTGAAGATCCCAGAAGAAACAAAACACCACCGAGAAACTACTAGCAACATTTCCTACATAACCTGAATAGCAAAATCAGAGACTCGCACCAACACATAGATGTGAGACGGAAGTAATCCTTAACTGTGAGCCATTTAGACCCCTGTGCCAGTAGGGGCCAAGGACATATTAATATATTGAATATATTTGAAGAAAGAAAAGTAAATTTAAGTGTATTATTACCAATATACTAAACTATAATGCACAAACATATTTGAGTACCTGAAAAGCAAATAATAAAAAAATTAACATTGCAATGATTGTAACGATCTTAAAGGGAGAGGTTGTTATACCAAAAATATATACTGGCTACTTGTGAAAATTAAAATATCTTTAAAGTTTTGTTACAATTTACGACATAGAGACACACAGCAATGGTTTATTTAGTCAACACTAGTAAATACTTTTTAACTGAACGGGCTTATTTAGGTGTATAATCTGTGCATATTGGCACAAAGCCGTAGGAGAATATATTTGTGTTAATATTTGCCTTCTATGTGTTGACGGTAAAGTTACAAAAGAGGTTTGGTGAGAGTTATATCTTTTGAATAAGTGAAATAACCTAGCACTGACTAGTCTAGGTATTATGGTTATTGTTTCAGATAAGACAATTCTAATAAACTCTGGCGTAAGATGACCTTTCTACTATCTTCAACATACATGTCAGAATTAAACTATGTATGGTTTGAATGGACCGACCAGCGCCAGCGTAGAAAGTTATTGGTTAAAGTCAGAAATTTTGGTTAATTAGTGGCGGCCTATGATTGGCTGTTTGAGTTAGATTTAGAAGTCAATGCCTAAAATGGATATAATAGGAAGAATTACTTGAATTGCACAACGTGATTAGCACAACAAAATAACCGTTGTATATCATCGGCATCGACTCTGGAAAATCCAAGGTAATACGAGAGATTCTAGATATTTAATACTGCATAATCAGCATCTTTCATAACTCTATTTTATACCATTTCCTGCATACACAATATGCAATATTACTTCTTGCAACAATAGCCAGACAATAACATACATCTTGTAGCTAGACCTCATCTTGCAGAACGATACTTATGATATTGACGTTTGCAGCGAAAACAATATACATCTTCGCTTTTTGCAGGAGTCACGTTGTAGTGTTCCCTAGGGGATAATCCAGAAAATATTGCTTACGGCTGCGTTGATGCAAATGAGTTTTGAATACATCGATATTACTGTGTAAAACGCATAGTTTTCAAATATATTGCCTCGAACAAGGCTAAAGGGATATGCGTGGCTGTATTGCTGTAAAGTAGGTTTCAGGGCCTAAGGTGTAAGAGTACAAAACACATACTACATTTGGAACAGATACGTGCCACTTTTGCTAGACTTTCTTTTAAAAACGATCACAAAGGTAGTAAATTATATCGTCCTCATATTTATACACTAGCTGTCTTCAGTCATTTTAATTGTGTATTCCTTCAATATTCGCTTGGAAATATTATTGCATCCCGTACATTAAATTATGTTTCAATTGAACCTTAACATGAAACCCTGATATGCCTCTGAAAATA
Source organism: Unio pictorum (assembly GCA_030141615.1). Taxonomy (NCBI): domain Eukaryota; kingdom Metazoa; phylum Mollusca; class Bivalvia; order Unionida; family Unionidae; genus Unio; species Unio pictorum. Next base: position 13,852,600 of record JARLTB010000377.1, read on the forward strand.
AATAAATTACTAGAATAAATTGTGCTACATCTTTTATTCATGGTCGTCGTGGAAAATTATACTCTGTCTGTCTTCTATCATTTAATTTTTGTATTCCTTCAATATTCACTTGGAAATATTATTGCATCCCGTACACTAATTGTGTTTCAATTGAACCTTAACGTGAAACCATGTGATATGCCTCTGAAATTAAATAAATGACTAAAATCCATTGTGCTACATCTTTTATTCATGGTCGTCGTGGAGAACCCGTTGATCACCTCAACGTTTATATCATCAGCAGCCGCCATACTGACAAACTATTTGTTCGCACTGTAAATTATATCACTGTATTCACAGCAACTGGACTGGATTTCTTTATCTACACGTTACTGGACTTACACGTGTACACTTATTACACATAGCAATGAACAATTTTATGTAAAACACTTATTAGAACCAGTTATTCTTAATATCATACAGATTCGTGGAATTCACAGCTTTCATAACTATCAGGTAAAACGTATTGAACAATTCCGAATAATTCACACAGAAATATCGAATCCATACCGCTCCCACCAAAAAAGTAGAGTCTGGTTCAAAGTATACACAAACAAGTTGACGTTTGCATTTTGAAACAAAAGTGTGATTACTTGCATGGAGAGTTACTATTTGCGATTCCCTTAGGTAGCATATTAGTTTGAGTTAGGTTTTTGGCAATTGTGATTCATTAGACTTGTCATTTTGAAAAGTCTTTTACATTTCCGCTCCTAGTGACATGTAATATTAGAATATTCTGCATAAGAAATTAAATGACACCTAATAGTATTTTAAAAAAATGTAAATATGTTTCAGTGAAATGTGGGGTTATTGTTATTTTCTTAAGTGTCTCTCTGTCCTGTCGTCTATTTGTGTATGTCCTCTCAGGACCAGTCTTCTGTTTATTTGGGTTTTGAACGGTGCGTAATCTTTTTTTAGGCTATTTAGCGCCATACAATAGGTTGTATGTATACATGATTACAACTACTGAAATGTTTAATATCGACCAACGATATCAAAAACCAAACTGTTTAAAAGTAAAATGGTTAAGATGTTAGTAACAGTAAAATATGAATCTTCCCAATCGTCAGACTGGATCTTCTAACATAATGTGTTGCGGATGTTAATTACCTACAAACCAACATTTCCTCGCTTGAAAGTCACGACTTGGAACGTTAATGGCATTGTTACTAAAACAAATTATAAGTCTGTATTTCATTGGACTTGACAGGGTATCTAGATTAATTTTATTCTGGTATTTTCTATACAAATATCTAAGCGTCTGAAGCGCAGCTCTATACATAGGTACTGAGACGACAGAAATGTAAAATTCACTAAAGATTCTTACAAGTCTCCAGATTGAGAATGCTTACGTTTTGCACTGCTAATAAACTGCAAATTTACTAGCGGCCAGTGGTTGATCTCGTCATCGATGTTGATATTTACAACTGCGAATATAACTAAAATGTTCAAGCGTTACTTAGACTCTGCATTTAACATGGACGCACAAGTATTTAAATATGAATCGGTGTTTCATTATCAGTATGATTCTTGCGAGATCCAGACAAACGAGAATGAATCGAACTATAAACCAAGATATATTAAGGTATTTCCCATCCACCGAGGCTTTCATCAAAGTTTAGGGTAGGCTTGTAAATACTAAAAGTAATTCATATGGTGACCAACAAAGTTATTAAAATATGATATTAACGGAATTGTGGCATAAATGATTAATTGACGGCCGAGAACCCAAGACGTGTCATGATAATGTCGGTGATGCTACGATGTAATTGGGTCTCACAAGCAATTTCGCTGATTATACATTGTCCACTGGTTTGTTAATGATGTAAGCAAAAAATCTGTTGATTACACTAATGCTTGATATCATAATTACAATTTTAGCACAGCTTGGGGCTTGCAGCCAATTATAATTTATCACTTATAAGCTAAATGTATTTCACGAAGGTCATTTTTACATCTAAGTTCTAAAGCCTAGTATACCTTATCCGTGTTTACATTTGCCATTCATGTTTAGGTTCTATGAAAGGGATTGTTATTATCCGTGTTTACATTTACCATTCATGTTTAGGTTTTATGAAAGGGATTGTTATTTTATTAACAATTGAAGAACCCTATGACTGATTTTATGGTCATTGTTTCGGATGCCCTAATTACCAGTGGCATAGGATTTGCGTTTAGTGTTAATGTTAGGCTTTACGGTCGATATTTACAGTATATACATTGTTACCTAGGAAGAATAACTTAAACTCTTTAACCTGATATGGACAAACAAACCACCTACGTACTAGTAGCTTTTTCATGCCCGTGATTTAGAGTAAAGATGTATAGGTAATATAAATCGTTCTCGACTCGAAAATATTACTTACCTTCCGCTTGCTTATGACATTCAAATACAGTAAGCAGTTATCTTTGCAATAAACGATGACCATTTTTGTGGAAATTTCTGATTTCCAGTTTATTCGTCTCTATACAATGTATCTTCTTTGGAACATTTTGTGTTATAGCATGATTGTGTTATATATGATATTAAAATGATCAAAAATCTTGTACTGATTTAAGATTAGTATCAAATCTATATTTATTTTTCTTAGCGTTTTTCTTTCATATTGTTTTCTACTATTCGTACAAGGGATAAGGTATATGACATTTGTGGTTTTGTAAGAAAGATTCTACTTTACAAAAAAAGTTTGATTTATTTACATTTTTGAAGCCACTAGTTTCTTTATATAAAACAGGTGCGGAAAAGAAAGATTTTGAATGGTTTTGCAATTCCTATGTCATGTTGTTTGTTCTTTAATTGTTTCAAAGTGTTGTATTTAAAACCAATCGTTTAGAATATCAGCGTGTTCTTTAAAGAGTGTCGTGACTGCTCTGTGAAAGTTTTCAAATCCAGAACAGATTCTGTCAAATCGAATTATTTGCGAGTTAAGATATTTTTGAAAGTGTGATTAGAGTTAAATAGAAGATTTATGTCGTAACTGATGGGTATCCGCATATTTAAAAAAATTCTTTCGTATTGTTGTTCGCTTGTTTATCCAAACCTCGGTTTAACGAAGTGTCACTAACTTTATCTTTAAGCTTAATCAATTAAATTTAAATTCTTGATAAACTTAGTAAAAGTCACCTTTGCGTAATTACATATCTACAACATATTTTCCAGAAACCTCATATACAATAAAGGGGACGTTAACTTCTTTTTGAATGCCTTGTTTTCTCCTTCAACCACACAATATTTGCGTAGCTCGGAGCAAATAGCGTTCTCCTGTAGTTTCTGAAATTTTGTAGAAAGAAAACATTTAATTCAAATTCATCTAGAAATCTTGTATAATAGTGTATGGGGTCGACTTAAACAGTTATAATCCTCGATCAACTCATCTCCATTATATATATATATATATATATATATATATATATATATATATATATATATATATATATATATACCGGTATATATATATATATATATATATATATATATATATATATATATATATATATATATATATATATATATATATATGTATATATATATATATATATATAAAGAATACAAATCATATGGCATATAACAGTCCTTTCAAATGCACTGGATCCAGCAATGGATCACGTGTGTCAGGGATTTGAATAAGATAAATGCAATAAACTGACAAGCAACAGTGCAAAAACTAGTATCACTCTAGCCTGAGCGCTTTCGACTCTCAATGAGTCTTTATCAAAGGCAAATACAGAGCATGGACAAAACAGACAATTAAAATACAAAAACTGTGTTTACAGAACTTTACATGCCTGTTTCTACAGGAATTAAGCCTTGAAATTTATTATGTTTCAACTAGTCGCAGATGCTGTAAAATGTGAAATCGATGAGCAAAAGCGACACATATGTTTTTAGATGTAAATTTATGTACGCGCAAATTATATCCCGGATATTTTATATTAGTAGTTAGAGGCTATTAAGCAAATTTAGAGAATTATTTTTAAAAAAATGTGTCAGCTGGAAAAGATAATTAAATTGATAAAAGGTGCAAAACTTGTCAACACATGATAGAAACCAGGACTTTTTCTAGCACAGTGACGAGAGAAAAATTAAACTTACATTGTCCAAACAAAACGTGCAAAACAGAGAATTTAATTTATCTCATCACATGTAAGATCTGTAGCCTGCAGTATGTCAGAGAAACTGAGAGGCTACACAATAGGATCAACCTTCATAGATCTGACTGGATAACAAAGAAGCTATACAGAAGTCCGGTCGCAGAAGACTTCTCTTCCCCTGACCACACCTTCAGTGATATAACACTTATTGCAATTGCTCACAACCACAACTGGAGTTCCGAAACCAGGAAAGAAAAGGAATCTTACTGGATACGACGCCTTCGAACATTTAAACCAAGCGGTTTAAACCAAGAAGATTAGAAAAAGACAGCCATGCACAAATTTAATTATCTTTTCCAGCTGACACGAGTATGGCATATGTGTATCGCTGGCACTTGAAAAGTGTTCTCTTGTTGGGCTCCGTGGTGGGTGGGGAGGATGGGTGCTGAAATTTTATCACTTAATCATGGCAAATGCAACAAAAAAATCAAACATATACGTACCAAGCCACTGTCTGACTCGGATGAAGAAACATGTGGCGTGGAATAATTTCCACGCTTCATGCTTATTAAGTCTAAGGATGATTTAAAAATGTTTTTATCTTTATCTCCGTTTGATATCGAGAAAACCATTCCGGGATCGATTGGCACACCACAAATTGTCAAACAACTCAAATCTGCTCATCCTTGTGCAAACTCAGACGGATCAGCCCGATTCAACCACAAGTGCCAATATCCCGAATTATAAGCCACAGAAAATGCAACTCCAACAAAATATCAATAAGCTTCAAAATTGAGCCAGTAATAACGGTTTAAAATTTTCTAAATCGAATACAGTATGCATGCATTTCTGTCAGTTGCAACGTCATGATGATGACCCTAAACTCACGCTGGATGGAACAATTATTCCAGTTGTTGAAGAAACAAAGTTTTTGGGTATTATCTTTGACAGAAAACTGACTTTTGTACCACATATCAAGAATTTAAAAGCTATGCTTAAAAGCATTAAATTTACTTAAAGTAATTTTGCAATCTGACTGGGGTGCTGATACAATAATCCTTTTCGATTTGTATCGAACATTTATACGCTCCATTCTAGACTATGGATGCATTGTTTATGGTTAAGCTAGGAAGTCCTATTTGAAAATGCTTTACCCATTTCATCATCAGGGCATAAGACTCGCTCTAGGAGTATTTCAAACATCTCCATGCGAAAACCTTCTCGCGAAAGCAACTGAACCACCATTATCGCATCACAGAGAAATGCTTTCTGCACAATACGCTCTGAAGTTAAGATCAAACCCTCTGAACCCTGCTTTTTCGGCTGTTTTTCAACCAAAATACAGAACTTTATATGGAAATAACACAAATGCCATACCTTCATTTGGCATCAGAACATCATCCAGGCTTGACAATATCAAAATAAAATTAATCTTTATACAGTTCAGAAAACGTTTGTCTCAAAAACACCACCTAGCTATTTAAGCAACCCAAAGTGATTTTTACGTTACACGATAGGAAAAACTCTGAGACAAACCCTTCCATACTCCCGAACTTTTATCATGAACTTCTCAACGATTTTACAAATTACACTAAATGTCATACTGATTGATCAAAGGTTAATGACAAGGCTGCTGCAGCTTTCGTTAGTGGGAAACACATAACCAAAGTGCGCTTGCCAAACGACGCGTCCATATTTGAGCGGAAATCAGAACAATAGACCTTGCTCTGAAATGTATCGAACAAAAACGCATTTTAAATATCAATATCTTCTGTGACTCATTATCAGTACTTCAGTCGCTACACCATAGAAAACTGGATAATCAAGTCAAGACAAGGATAGGTGCTCTCAGATTCAGCAACAGAGTTGTGAATGAGTTTCACTTGAAAACATATGACAGTAAGCAAAAGGTTCTGGATGCAATCTCAAACGTACAATACACCGCGGGAGATGGAACCTACACCCATGACGCCTTAAGGGTTCTTCCACAGAGTATTTTACAGAGCAGTGGTGATCGATCTGACGTTCCCAACATCGCTATACTTCTTACGGACGGCCAATCCTTTAACATGGCGGACACTGTAAACGAGTCTAAACTGAACAAAGAAACAGGTGTATCCATGTTTGCCATTGGAATCGCAGATAGTGTCAAAGATGAAGAGCTAACTCGGATAGCGAGTTTATCAACGGAAGACTATAGGTACATTCTGGAAAATTTTACCGAGTTACAATCCGAGGCATTCACAAAGCTTATTAGTCACCAGGCTTGCAAAAGTAAGTAACTTTCTCTACATATTTTAATTATTTTCCTTTATCATTTCATCAATCAAGTAGTACCAATATAACATTAGCTATATTTGTTCTACAGAGCTGAAATCATTTTCCTTAAGTGTTACTCTAAACAAGTTGACATCCATGAGTCGAAATGTAACCACCACCACAATAAACCACACAAAGACTACCACCACGATATAACTATTCGACAATAATTGTAGCCGTGATGATATCAACAAGTTTTTAAACTGTTTACTTCCAGCTCTAGGGGATGATTCTATAGAGAAAACATGCGTTAGTATTGCTGATGTGGTGTTTGTGATCGACTCGTCAAGTAGCATCTGGGAAGAATACTTATGTCAACAGCTGAATTCGTCAAACAAGTGGTAAATGCCTTTGATGTCGGTCAAGGCAAAACAAGGATAGGTGCTGTAAACTTCAGCAACAGAGTTAAGACAGAGTTTCACCTGAAAACCTATGACAGTAAGCAAGATATCCTGAACGCCCTCTCAACGGTAGAATACACATCGGGAGATTCCACCAACACTTTTGATGCCTTAAGCATTCTTCGCACAGAGCAATTTCATGGGATAAATGGCGACCGATATGACGTTCCCAACATCGCTATACTTCTTACGGATGGCGATTCCGATACCACGGCCAGCAAAGTGCACGAAGCTAATATGACCAAAGCGGCAGTTGTAGCCATATTTGCTATTGGAATCGGTGGTAGTGTTAAAAAGGAGGAGCTAGAGGAGATAGCGAGTTCACCAAAGTCAGACTATATGCACACTCTGGAAAACTTCACCGAGTTACAATCCGACGCGTTTACAAAACTTCTTATTAACAAGACGTGCATAGGAGCAGCAGAGGGTGCGAATCGGATAACGTGGAGGAGCGTCAATCTCGCTAACTATCTTTGTCGCACCCGCTCTGCTGCTATGGTGTTAAAAATCCTTTTTACGATGAAACTCGCTACGATTTCACAGACAGACTAATTTGAAGGACCTCACCTTGGTGACTGCAATATCAATCGCAGTGTTATTACATATCAATAACAATCAACCAAATTGTATAAAGTTCCAGAGAACATGTATTATTGTATAACATTCCCCGATATGGTTTATACTAATCTATATAATTGTCACAGAATTAGGCGAAAATTAAATTTATTTCTTCTTATATTGCAAACTATATTCTTCATTTTTTTATTTCGTCGTACGTGCGTTACCTGGGGTGAATAAGTGTTTTTTTTTTCCAAGGTAAACAGCGTGTAACGATTTGCATATGCCTGACTTCGAATCACTTGAAGTCAGCAACATTAAAATCATGGGGTCCACGGTAATTTTGTCGTGAATTCTGCTGACCTATTTGAGGATATATAAGGCAGAATATTTATGATAATATTACGGGACCAAATGTATCTTATCACAGGAAAGATAGTTCGCAATTCTTTCTCCAGCCAAAGGGGTGAGTGTTAAATTTATATTTCGTTTTATTGTGAATTTTATTCAGTTTATCATTTCATGTAATTATGCCTTTATTTCAATGCAGATCTAAACGTGGAATATTTTGAATTACTAGTCACAATTAGACTTTAAATGCAATAGCGTAATCTAAGTTGTAGATTGTTTTAGAAAAAAACTATTATTACTTTGGTCTCCCTATTGTAGCTGATTTGTTGCGGAACGTCTCTGATTTGTTGCGGAACGTCTCTGATTTGTTGCGGAACATCTCTGATTTGTTGCGGAACATCTCTGAATTGTAGCTGAATGTCTCTGAATTGTAGCTGAATGTGACTCAAACCGACCATCCGAAGTTTTTTTCTCGTTTTGTTCAATTTATATTTCTGAGTTTTGAATTAACTGTCCTTTTTATTTAATATTCCTGCCCAAATTCCTTTCTTATTCTCTCCACGCTAGCAAATGACTGGACAAACGTACTTACGTCGTTACAACATAGAAGGAGTTCTAAATTCAATCTTGATAGAGTCTCTGACAAATCTAAGTGTACAATTCATGATAGAAGCATGAGAGGTAAAATTCGTGATTGTTTAATGAATTCAAGCGTGATGGAGCATCTCACTGTGGTCGACATTTCGAATCGACGATGACGTTGATGCTACCATGAATGATGAAAGCGCAGCAGTAATAATTTCACACCTTGGGAGGAAAAGGTATGTTTTAGGGTGAAATACATTATCGGCTCAGACACGGGAGATTGGATGATTCGGCATAAATACTAACCCATCTTGAAAGATAAATGAACCGACGCTGTGAGTCGAGATCAGAAACCAGGAATTATGACTGGAATTGACAAACGTATTACGAGAGATCTTATCCTGTAACAGCAGTTGTTTATGGGATATATCTGTTAAATGATAAACCGAATATTGATAAACTAGCACCGATGAAACTGTCGTCATTAAAATGGGTAGCAGAACGAATAACAGAACACTTCACAAATGCGTTGCGTGGAAACAAATTGACGGATCTAAGACGCAAGAAAATAACCGAGTGGGAATTAATTGTTAAGAAGAACGGAGTAACGATCCAAGATATAACTAAATTAGAAACATCATTAAGATTCCCAATATCAGTGACGACGATAACAGGAGAAGTATTATACCAACCGAAATATAAGTTGGGAGGATCTCCAATCAAAATTATTGATCATAACGAACACTCGTGGACACCTGCAGTAACAATATTTCCACGGGATAGAACCGTAAAATATCTACCCGTGGAACTTTCCGGGTAAGAGAAACAGTTCGGTGCTATTTGCTAGCTGAGTAAAAAAACAATCCTGTGTCAGTGTGGTTATTTGAATCCGAGGGCAGATTCGATCAATTTGTACGACCCAATGGATAGTTATTCCGTACTGAGGCTCTCCATGACAAGATGAAAAAACTAGCTAGTAGTTTCTCGGAGAGTTACTAAGACGAACAATTACTAACAAATTGTTTTACAATTTCATCGGTTGCAGCTCATTTTGCGCGAAAGAGAAATAATTGGAAACCAACGCGAGCTGAATTTCTCTCAGACAACAAATAAAGCTGCATCGAATACAACCAAGGCGGATTATGGAAAAAAATATACGACCGTGAACGTATTATTTCAATTGATATAGTCGCGTGTTATCAAGGGAGTTTTCTCGGATACGGAGAATGCGCTAAGTACTTCAAGCGATTTGGACGTCCCACACACGAGATGGCATGTTTTGCGATTAATGGGCCACTGCCTGATTTTGATTTAACCGGATTCGCTCGTGTGGTATCATTTGAATTGGCTACAGTACTTCATCCGTGCTGTTATGCTTGGATTGGAAGACACATCTCTGAACAACACTGGATGCCAATAGTGTTATTACGGTATATGTTTGATTGTAGCATGTTAAAATCGTTCGTTGTCAGTGAAGCGATTATATCATATCGAGCACAGAATAAGGTCTGGTTACCACAACCCGATAGGCTAGATAATATAATCAGCGAACAACGAAAACAGTTTCCCGATCTCGATGAAGACTAGATCGCAATGCAATGGTATTGACAATACCATCACCATAGTACGCTTTATAAAAAGGCAGTCGTGAATTTACTGCGTAGACGCTGGTTGGTTTATTGTGGTTGTAGTGTCTGATCATCTTATTTAAATGGTATTTATCTAATGTGGTGATTAGTCATTATGATAACCGTAAAAATGCTTTGGATTTTCGGCAAGCTCGTCAATAAACTCTCAATATACATCAATATTCATGATGCCGCCTTGAAATAACCGCCTGCAGAGCTCAGCTGCTTCATTAATTGTTTCTGGAGAGTTATTTCCAGCTCGTTTCCCTCCTACAAGAACATCTAAGCATGCTACATCGCTGAGAGTATTACCAGGACAACGAATAAGACAAAAACCTGAAATTCCGCTTGGGGTTACATTTGAATATCGCTTCCCAATACTATAACCAGTTCTGTCTATCATCATCATATAATAGTTCGCCGCGTTTTAATTTTTCCATATTTTGTTTTGCATCTCTCTCATATGCATTACAAATATAATCCTCTCTTAAGATTCTAGTTTCGTCGTGTTTTGCCAAATATAATTTTTCGTTCCATTTTTATAACCTTTTATATTATCTTTAAATCCAACATTTATATAATGACCTGTATTTTCTTTCTTAAAATTTTTAGCATCTAATATAGATAATTTTTGATCTGTGGTATTTTAACATTTATTGATCGCTTACTTTGTAAATATCTTTTCAGGTGAAATCTCTTCTTTATCTTTTCCCCCTTTTTTTAAATCGTTCTCGCTGTTCATCTTCTTCAAAATCACCCTCTTCTTCTACAATATGTGATTCAAGTAGTTCAGGTGGTGGGGAGCTAATATCAATATCACATAGTCGTTCAATTTCTTCTCGACGTTGTCGTTCTTGTTGTTACTGACGTTTTACAGCGGTTACTATATCACCAGAAAGTGCTTTTAAAGACTTTGTAAAGGCGTTGTAAATGATATCCACATAATTCATTTCTGCACGATAATATGTGGCGATCACGGTCAACCACCACCATTTGTAAGTTTATCTCCACATAATTGACTAAAGAATTTTGTAAACTATTATAAAAAGAAATTAATACTGATCATAGAGCACTGGATGAACAATTACGCGAATTCAAAAAACGCATATAATCCAATGTGAAATAGGCGTGAAATAATTTCGGAAACCACATTAAATGATTTTTGGGAAGCGTGGAGACCAAACGATTTCATAGTGGCAAGAAGAAAGATAATCAGAGACACACTTCAGATGAAGTTATTTGAATTGCATAAAGACAAATTTGCAACACTCCCAGTACCGTTGTGTTATAGACCCAAGGATAAACGAAAACAAAATATTGAAGTTGATATTCCAGGCCTGACAGAGCAGGAAATTCTCGTGGTAAGAGATATTGTGTTGGTTGATATCAATGTCGTCGAAGATGCATTGTGCGCTGATAAATCCCCATGGACGCTAGGTTGCGCAGCGAAGATATATTCTTCACAGGGATTAACTATATCCGATACGATTGTCTGGATTATAAATAATCACATCGAGTGGTCAAATTTAGTTTATCTTGCAGTATCCAGAGTACGAAGAATAAATCATCTTCGAGAAGGTGTTCTAGATTATAATGACACTACAGTAAGTGATACTGTCTGCGATGTTATAATCAGAAAATAACTCAATGATTATAAACAACAGGATACAAAAATAAACGAGAATTTGACATTGATGCTGAAATAATAATTACACTGAAACTACAACATAATAATCACTGCGCGAGTTGCAATTGTATAATAAGTTGGTGTTGGTCGGATAAGGACTCTAGACAATTTACCTTGGACAGACAAAAACAGTATTGGTCAAAGCAGAGATAATGTAATGGTGACTTGTCTTGAGTGCAACAGACAAAGAGGTGCTAGTTAAAACCATTCGGTGGTAATTGAGTATCCTCGGGTATAACTTGTAGTTGTTCAAGAGTAAACCCTCGCAGTGGACCAGTTGAATTCAATCATATAGATTGCTTATATACCCGTAGATCGTATTATACTAGCTATTTTATGTGCAGTAACACTACTAATAGGATCAGCTCTTTTTTACTACCTTTGAGCTCTCCTGGTTCATATAAATATCTTACAGTGACATTGTCGAGAATTGATTGTTTTGAAAAATCTTTCCTGTGGTTTTACGGGTATATACCTAGTATTATCGCGTTATTAGGTTTCATATTAGTTGTTCGAGTAATCGCATTATACAGCGCGGTAATAACGCCTGGTAATCTCTTGACCCATTCACGGGATCGTTTATCTTGAATAAATTCCTTCGCGTATTGATATCCAAATAACCGCTCAGCAAGCGTCCGATTAAATCGTCCAACAATTACCTGATCGCGTTGTAGTGCGGTATGTCCTCGTCTGATGGTGACATTATCATGCTTCATTGTTGATAACACTGCACGATGATATTCCTAGCCAGGATCAACTTGTAATAGATTTGGCCAATGCAGAGGACTCTTTCGATAAATCCTTTCAAATGCAAAAGTAACTTCAGATGATGATTTTGTTTTTAACCGTTATGCTTGTTAGTATCGACTCGCAACATCAACTACGGTTAGCGCTTACTTGTAAAAACCATCATACGGCAGAAATAATATATCAGACTGATGAACTGACGCAGACAATAAAACGCGAGAAGTTAATTCGTTTAGGCGGTGGTAGATAAATTTGCCATATCGCCTGTTTGGATAACCAATCTGCCACGGTGGTATTGGAGAATAATAAGTAGATTCAACGTGTAACAGAATTGTTACCGAGAGGATGGTGGATTAAATTAACAACACAAACACATTATGTGAAAGAAAATATAAATTTATGAATAAATTATTAATGAAAAATAATGATGTATCAACACAATAACTCATGCGTTCAACCCACAATTACACTCACAACCATTCACAATACATGAATAAATGAAATATTAATACAAAATAAAACACAGATGCAAAGGAATCTCTTGGACTATACACAGATCCAAGGAACCTTTACAAAAGTTATATTAACGCAAGTATAAATTACGATAATAAACACAAACATCAAACTATACTATCGCACGTATGGATTGCGACAACTAGCACGAACATATACATGTATTTAGTCAAGCTGCTAACTTTTATTGAGATTCATGCAATCCCTTGAAATACTATTGTGATCTGAAGTAACTATGTAAATACAACAATGTATTCAATTGTACTACAATTGCAACACACACATGTGTCTCGAACCTGTATAACCGTACGATTCACCAACAGTTGAATCGCCGCCCAGTTTCTCCGAAGACCTAGGGTTGACACAATACTTTTATCGGTCACTTGCCCTTCACGGATCCACCACAGTTATACGTACAGACAGCATACAACATCTACTAAAAATAACGTTCCTCAACACCCTAGATGCCACTCCGGATGTTTACAACTCTAGACAGCTCCGACACTCGGACTTCTAGATTTCCGGCTATTTACACGTCACGACAGATGTAGACGGACAGACAATCTGACAGACAGCCAGCGAGATACTTCAATTCGATTGCATAATAAATCAGCAACAATTTCAGCTACGATATCAGTGACGTTAACATATATGTTATCAGTGACGTTAACAGAGATGTTCCGCAACAAATCATCTACAATTTCAGCCACGATCTCAGAGATGTTATCAGCCGACGTTATCAGAGATGCTATCAGATGCGTTATCAGAGATGTTATCAGAGATTATCAGATGTTATCAGCCGACGTTATCAGATGCGTTATCAGATGCGTTATCTGAGATATTATCATCCCTTTGGCTGGAGATTGAAAGACGAGCTATCTATCCTGTGATTAGATACTTTAGGTCCCGTAATATTGATCAGAAATATTCTGCCTTATATACCCTCAAGTAGGTGAGCAGAAATCACGGCAAGATTACCGTGCACCCTTTGAATCTAATGTTCCGGATTTCACGTAATTCAAAGTCAGGCACATGCAAATCTTTACACGCCGCTTACTTTGGAGAAAACCACTTATTCACCTCAGGTAACGCATGTACGACGAATAAAAAAAAATGGTGAAATTAGTTTGTAATTCAATTAGAAAATAAATTAAATTTTCGCCTAATTCTGTGACACCATGTTGTTATTAATTACCAGCACCTATCATTAATTTAACTTCATCGCCGATTTTAATAACCATGAAGCCAATTTTTCTTTGAAGGATTTATCAGCAATAGAATTCAACGCATGAATTAATTTCACATCTGCGATATGTCTATGTTGCAGATTATTGCTTTTATAAGCAACATAATGAGCATGACAAGCCTTATCAATAACGTTTTTTGGATTTTCACCGGGTCGGGGTTGGTTTTGATCATCGAGTCTGATGTCGTGTCTGATTCCTGGACACTACGCCGATGGTGTTCCCGCAATCTTTACTAACACGGCTGCAATATCACCTCCTCGTGTTTTGTAAATCCTTGAATATATCTAGGGAAACACATCTAAATTTTTTTCTACAACATTGTACACACTTACCAGAAAGTGCTGATCTGTTATTTTTAGTTGAAATCGTCATCAAGTCGTATGTGCTAGTACGCTTCTTACATTTTCATACAATATAGATCCATAATATATTGATAATAACATGAATGTAATTGAATTTTTGGCGCCAAAAACAATTGAACCAGTTAAGCAGCATGCAGAGCTACCGACGTATATTTGAATGATTATAATCGGACCATCTGGAAGTGGCAAGACACAACTACTACTTAATTTAATAACAAGATGGATGAAATGGGAAAAGTTGCATTTAGTAGCCCCGAGTGTAGATGATCAGCGATACTACGAAGTGTTGATAGATTACAACGAAAGGACTGAAGAAATTGCCGGCGAGGATATTATTGAATTTATAACCGATATCGAAGAGACACCGGGTATTGATGATATTGATGGAAGTATAAACAATTTAGTCATATATGATGATGTGATCTTAGACAATCAAAAGAATCCTGCAAGGATATTTACCAGAGGTAGGCATAAAAGCACTGACATGATATATGTCACTCAACGATACATTCAAATACCAAAAGTAACCAGAAATAATTGCAATACATACACGCTACGAAATATTTGGCAAACTTGGTGAGGCGATGATATGGATTCTAATCTCATTAAAAAATTTCTTTAGTCACGCTCGGTGAATCCCACATGGATTGTAACGATAAATTTGCATCATCCTAGATCAAGATATTGCATCGGACTTGATCAAATTAGCGCTTCAATATTGAATTAAATGAAATAGGTATAATGTCGGTACGTTGAAGAGTGATCGTTATAAACAATATATTAGTCGTTATGATAATAAATAACGTTTTAATTTAAAAATATGTAACACTATTTTACCAAAACTGGAATGGAATGATATTTTTTTATTAGATAAAAATCATCACAAGGATTCTCAATCATATATATATATATATATATATATATATATATATATATATATATATATATATATATATATATATATATATATATATATATATATATATATTAATATTAATATATGTCCAACCCAAATGATAAAACCCAAATGATAAAAAAGTCACAGATAATTTATTAAGAATAGTATGCTATGATATACATTTTGAATATGATTGCTTTTTAACAAAATTATATAACTGGGTTGATTATATAGATTTTTATAAACAATATCGGAGAATGTTATACAATAATACATCATATCGTTGATTGCTATTGATATGTAATTACCCTGTGTTTGATATAACTGTCACCGAGGTGAGATCCTACAAATTAGTCTGTTTGTGAAATCGTAGCGATTTTCATCGTTAAAAGGATTTTTAACCCCATAGCAGCAGAGGGGGTGCGACAAAGACATTGGTGTTTTTTTAATTATGATTTGCCAAATGACGCTTCTTATAAAACATTTACGAGGAAGCATTAGTTAGCCAGATTGACGCTCCGCCAAGTTATCCGATTCGCACCCTCTGCTGTTGCTATGCACGTCTTGTTGATTAGAAGCTTTGTAAACGCGTCGGATTGTAACTCGGTGAAGTTTGCCAGAGTGTGCATATATTCTGACTTTTTTGAACTCGCTATCTCCTCTAGCTCCTCCTTTTTAACACTATCACCGATTCCAATGGCAAATATGGCTACACCTGCCGCTTTGTTAAGATTAGCCTCGTGCACTGTGCTTGCCATGTTATCGGAATCGCCATCCGTAAGAAGTATAGCGATGTTGGGAACGTCAGATCGGTCGCCATTTATCTCACGAAAATGCTTTGTGCGAAGAATGCTTAAGGCTTCAAAAGTGTTGGTGGAATCTCCCGCTGTGTATTCTATCGTTGAGAGGGCGTTCAGGATATCTTGCTTACTGTCATAGGTTTTCAGGTGAAACTCTGTCTTAACTCTGTTGCTGAAGTTCACAGCACCTATCCTTGTTTTGCCTTGACCGACATCAAAGGCATTTACCACTTGTTTGACGAATTCAAGTTGTTGACCGAAGTATTCTTCCCAGATGCTACTTGACGAGTCGATCACAAACACCACATCAGCAATACTATCGCATTTTTTCTCTATAGAATCATCCACTAGAGCTGGAAGTAAAAAATTTAAAAACTAGCTGATATCATCACGGTTCGGCTACAATTATTATCGAATAGTTATATCGTGGTGGTAGTCTTTGTGTGGTTTATTGTGGTGGTAGTTACATTTTGACTCATGATGTCAACTTCTTTCTGATTTCTTTCTGATTTCAAAATATGTGTGTTTAGAGTAACACTTAAGGAAATTGATTTCAGCTCTGTAGAACAAAAATATTTAATTTTATATTGGTATTACTTGATTGATGAAATGATGAAGGAAAATAAAATATATCGGGAAAGTTACTTACTTTTGCATGCCTCGTGACTAATAAGCTTTGTGAATCCCTCGGATTGTAACTCGGTAAAAGTTTCCAGTATGTACCTATAGTCTTCCGTTGGTAAACTCGCTATCTGAGTTAGCTCTTCATCTTTGACACTATCTCCGATTCCGATGGCAAACATGGATACCCCTGTCTCTTTGTTCAGATTAGCCTCCTTTACAGTGTTAGCCATGTTAAAGGATTGGCCGTCCGTAAGAAGTATAGCGATGTTGGGAACGTCAGATCGATCTGTAAAATACTCTGTGCGAAGAACCCTTAAGGCGTCATGAGTGTAGGTTCCATCTCCCGCGGTGTATTGTACGTTTGAGATGGCATCCAGAACTTTTTGCTTACTGTCATATGTTTTCAAGTGAAACTCTCCAACAACTCTGTTGCTGAAGCTGAGAGCACCCATCCTTGTCTTGACTTGACTGACGTCAAAGGTGTTCACCATTTGTTTGACGAACTCGAGTTGTTGACGGAAGTAAGGTTCCCAGATGCTACTTGACGATTCGATCACAAACACAACATCAGCAATATTTCCGCATGTCACCGAATTAGAGTCAGCCACTAGAGCTGGAAGTAAAAAAATGTTAAAGGTGAAATATATTTTGAGACAATCGTGCTCGTGTTATTAAAATTGTATGTCTGAAACATAACAATGAATATATGAGAAGCAAGAGACAATCTTAGTGTAAGGTAACGCCGACCGCTACTAGTACATTGTCAACAGATTCGACACGACGAAGCGATATTTCGATATACTTTCATAAAGTACAAGCACATTTTTATAAAATGACAGAACGGACAACCTCTTCAAAAAAGAATTTCTCCAGAATCATGTTAATGCTTTTTGAAAGCTCATTTCAAACCTAGTTAGCAATATGTCATATTCATTCCAACTGTTTCATTTTTACTAACGGTATCGATGCCCCAACACCTCACACAATTACTTTACAAAACATGGTCATTAACGAAATTGTTATAAAAAACATGTATTAAAATCCCGAAATTGCAATACAATAGGACGAATCATATTTTAATGAGAATATAATATACATGCCTGCATACATACAACATAAGTGTTGAACTAAGAAAACACAGCAGGAATATACTCACCAAAGAAAGTAAAGACCTGGAAGAAAAGATCAACATGTATCTACATGGGGAACATGAAACGTTTAGTTTGTGAATTAGCTATACATGCAAAAGCCTGAAACAAGGATTTATTTTAAATGCGTATCTGGTTTGATTCATACAAACTTATTTGTTCAACTTGATCCCATATTTCGAGCTTGTACTTCATCAAAATTAACGGAACCAGTTTGTATTTTTTAAAGACATGAACGGAATGACGGAATGATACTTTAACCAAAGATCATAACGGAGTACCGCTTTGTTTTAAAAAATGCACCACGAATGGTAAATAACTGTTTCAGAAATTCATGAATCGTGGAACCGATATATGGGCAAATACGACTTTCATCAGCAATTGCTTAGGCTATTGTCCAAATCGCGTTAATGTTTTAACAAATTAATTAATATTCAGATTCCTTTAATAAGAGATGTGATTTAATTTCAAGAAAGAAACTGTTTCGTGTCTGAAATGGGATATTATGATTCGCCACGTTCAAGGAGACAAACGAATCGGCAGTTTTTACCTCATATCAATTACATGCACACAAATACAATCAGTAATTACTTCAATCTAACCAGATATAAATAAATAAATAATATTACTGTAATCAGAAGATAACAGTGACACGAAATATATATAAATATGTTTGATTCGGAAATAAATATGCTCGTGAAATACTTGCCAGTAATATAAATGTAAGCATATTCCGACTCATTACTATGCCTTTCATTTTGGAATTCACCTCTCCTCCGTTTTTTTGGCAGTACAGTTGTTTTGTGTTATTCCAGGAAACCTACAATGAACTATTTATTACTACGCACGGAGACAAATGTAAGATACGCTTCTACATCAGAAACCAAACTTAGCGAATTGTTGGATACATTCACATACCGAACATGACTGAACAATTCATTAAAATGTAAAGCAACATACAAATATTATCATATAGGATTGGAAAAGCTATGCGTCACAGAAGATGTAATAAATATATGAACATCAAGTAGAGAAGGTAAAACGACTTCCATTACCAATTTATCTTAGAAGTACAGTAACAAACTGTTACAAAACCATGTCTTATATGTCTCTGGTAATAATTAGTATGATGTAAAAAAAAACATGTGCAAACTATTCCTCCCTTCTCGGTGCATTTAAATATAAGGATAGCTAAGATTAAAAT
Source organism: Unio pictorum (assembly GCA_030141615.1). NCBI lineage: Eukaryota > Metazoa > Mollusca > Bivalvia > Unionida > Unionidae > Unio > Unio pictorum. The sequence goes on from JARLTB010000377.1 coordinate 13,871,803, forward strand.
GATAATCTATTTAAAATGTGATTATATAATTATATATTTCAATTATCACTTCTATATCTCACATGATATTAACATTTCAGAAACACATTTAGAATCATGGATTTTATCATCGCTTTAATCTTTTTTCATCGTTAAAATATCAATCGCGAGGAGCTCCAATACAAATTATTGATCATAACAAACACGCGTGGACACCTGCAGTAACAATATTTCCACGAGAACGAACCGTGAGATATATCCCCCCGCAATTCGTCGGGGATGTTTTTTATAATGAGAAATTATTCGATGCTATTCACACGCTCTGTAAGGATGATCCTGTCTCAGTGTGGTTACTTAGAAGTGATGAAGATCCCGAAATAGGATTTGATCAATTTGTAAGACCAAATGGTGAATTATATCGCGTTGAAGAATTGGATAACAGAATGAGAAAAATCGCTAGTAATTTTTCACCGGAGAGTTTCCATGAAAAACTATTAACGGATAGTTTTACTATTCCATCAGTGGTAGCTCACTTCGCAAGAGAAAAAACTCATGGCGTCCAACACAAAGTGATTTTCTCGAGGACGTCAAATTGAGTTGCGTCGAATTTAGTCATGGAGGACTCTGGAATACAAAATACCATCGTGGCGGTATGATTTCAATTGATATATCCGCGTGTTATCCTGAAATTTTCCTTAGGTATGGAGAATGTAGTAACTATTTTAAACGATTTGGACACCCCACGCATGAAATGACTCGTGTTGCGATTAATGGTCCATTACCTGATTTTGATTTAACTGGATTCGCTCGTGTGATATCATTTGAACTCGCTACAGGGTTACATCCGTGTAGTTATGTTTGGCTTGGTAGACATATATCTGAAAAGGCCTGGATGCCAATAGTGTCACTGCGATATATGATTGATTGTGGTATGCTAATATCGTTGATTGTTTCCGAAGCTATTATATGCTATCGAGCTCAGAAAGAAGTTTGGCTACCACAACCCGATCTAGATCGTATAATAAGCGAACAGCGAAAACAGTTTTCAGATGGAAATTCGAAGAATTTCAATGAAGAATAAATCATGAATTGGTCTAAGAAGTTATTTGAAATTAAAAAAGAACAAGCAAAAGATTTTGGACGAAGAATAATCGGTAAATTTACCCAGGGTGGAAGATACGATAATGCAAAATATTCCTCGCGGTTGATCATAGACATCGCTGAATACGATTTTATTGTAACGGATTTAACGAAACAGGGAAAACTTGTAAATCGTAAAGACTCTTTCCTATCCGATGGAAGACGATTAGGTACAATTGTTACCTATTGTGATGGATATATTAAACAATATACGCATTTGAGAAGTTCTATGCTAGCTTATGCTTCTATCAATTTATTTTCGATGATAAATAGATTTCCTAATACCGCAGTTAGAGTAGCCACTGATTCTATTTATATCCACGAAAAATACAAATCAGATGTAGCTAAATTCACAGATCCAGGGGCAAATTGGGGATGTTGGAGATTTAAAAAGGAAACGCTACATGAGTATTGTGAATCGGCAGATGTTACCATGGATGAAAAGTACTTAAAGTGTGATGAGATTCGATCCGAATTTTCTAATGCACCACCGGTATCTGATCCAATATGTAGATACAAGACAGTTTATTTAAACGGTTGTGGTGGGTCAGGAAAGACAACTCGTGCAATTGAATTATTCCGCGTTTCAAAATCAAACATGATTGTCCTAACGCCAACTCACAGACTCGCCAGAGAGATGAAACAACGAGGGGTAAATGCCTGTACTTATCATAGTTTTTTTCGATGGAAAGGCGATGAATGGACCCTTGATCGAATGGGTGACAAATTCATTTCTGAAATCATCATTTGGGATGAAATATGCACAGTATCGTTGAAAATATTACAAACATTTCTTGAGTGGTTGTTATTGAAAAATACAAAAATCGTCATGTGCGGTGATCACGGCCAACCACCACCATTTATCGGTGCATCCCCACATGAATGGCTAAAGGGTTGTGTAGACTATTATGAAGAAATTACCACTGATTATAGATCACTTGATGAACAATTACGCGAGTTCAAAGCGCTAATTAGATTACAGCTGGATAAAATCCAATGTGAAATAGCGCGTGAAATAATTTCAGAAACTCCCATGAATGATTTTTGGGAAACGTGGAGACCAACCGATTTGATAATTGCAAGTATAAAAATAGTCAGAAACACACTTCAGATGAAGTTATTTGAATTGCATAAAGAAAAATTTGCAACACTTCCAGTACCGTTGTGTTATAGGCCTTCGGATACACGAAAGCAGAATATTGAAGTTGATAATTTAGGACAAAGTGAAAAACAAATTCTCGTAATAAATGATATTGTGCTGGTTGATATCAGCATCGTTAAAGATGCATTGCGTGCTAATAAATCCCCATGGACGCTAGGATACACAGCGACATTCTTCACAGGGATTAACTATATCGGATACAAATGTTTGGATGGTAGATAATCACATCGAATGGTCGAATTTATTCTATCTCGCAGTATCCAGAGTACGAAAAATAAATCAACTTCGAAGAATTGTCCTGACAGAGTCAGGCGATGATGACACCACAATGGATGATATTGATGTTAGCATCATTAATAAAAAAATCTTCAGTTACAAACAACAAGACAAAAAAAAAACAATGAAAATTTGACATTGATGCTGAATTAATAATTACGCTGAAGCAACAACAGAATAATCACTGCGCGAGTTGCAATTGTATAATGCGTTGGCAGTATTCGGATAAAGATCCTCGACAATTTACTGTTGACAGAAAAAATAACAGTCTCGGTCATGTCAGAAACAATGTGATGTTGACTTATCTTGAGTGCAACAGACGAAACGGCGCTAGTTAAGACCATGCGGTGGCAATTGAGTATCGTCAGGAATTACTTGTAATTGTTCGCGTGTAAAACCCAGCTGAGGGGCAGTTAAATCCAATTTATAGATTGGAGGTCTACCAGTTGATCGTGTTATAGTAGATATCTTGTGTGCAGTAACACTCCAAATAGGATCAGTAGCCCTTTTTCTGCCACCTTCAAGCTCTCCTGGTTCGTATAAATATCTCACGGTGACATTACTACCAAGAATTGGTTCTTTGAAATCTTTTTGTGAAATTCCTTGGATTTCCATTCTTGGTATAGACGCTTTCTTAATCGCATTGACAGGTTTCATGTTAATTGTTCCAGTAATCTCGTTACTGAGCGCGGTAATCACAGCTGGTAATCTCTGAACCCATTCACGGGATCTTTTATTCTGAATGAACTCCTTCGCGTATTGATATCCAAAAAACCGTTCAGCAAGAGTCCGATTAAATCGTTCAACAATTCCTGATCGCGATGTAGCGCAGTATGCCCTCGTCTGATGGTGACATTGTGATGTTTCATCGCAGATAAAACAGCGCCTTGAAATTCCTTGCCAGGATCAACTTGTAACAGATTTGGCCAGCGTAGTGGGCCTCGTCGATAAATCTTTTCAAATGCAGAAGTTACTTCTGTAGCTGACTTTGTTTTTAGCGGTTCTGCTTGTTTGTATCGACTCGCAACGTCAACTACGGATAGCGCGTATTTGTAAACGTTGTCATGTGGTAAAAACAATAAATCAGCTTGATGAACTTCATTGGGTACAGTAACATCAAAATGCGAGAAATTGATTTGTTTAGGACGCGGTAGATAAATTTGCCATATAGCCTGTTTGGATAACCAATTAGCCGCAGTAGCCTTTTTCACTTTTTCGGCGCTGGCGAGTTTATTGATTGCTGCTTTACCCTTCCAGTATCCTCTCGGAGAATAATAAATAGATTCCATATTATCAATTACCAGCAGCTAACATTAATTTACCTTTCATAGCCGATTTTACCAACCACGAAGCCAATTTTTCTTTCAAAGATTTATCAGGAATAGCATTTAACGCATGAATTAATTTCACATCTGCGAGATGCCTGTTTTGCAGACTGCTGCTTTTATATGATGCAACATCATGAGCATGACACGCCTTATTAATAGCGTTTATCGGATACTCGCCGGGTCGGGGTTTATTTTGATAATCAAGTCTGATATCTAATCGTGTTCCGGGGCCACAGTAGCTATATCCTGGAAGGTGCTTTTCTCCGGGGTACTTTGCCCATGGGGTTTGAGGGAGTTTTGCAAATTTGGCTGCGATATCACCTCCTCGTTTTTTTTAAAACATCTCCGAATTGTAAAATCTTTGATTTTGTAGAAACAAATCTAAAATTTTTTTATACCACATGTTGCACATCTACCAGTTAGTGCTGATCTGTTATTTTTAGTTGTAACCGTCGTCACATCATTTGTGCTAGTACGCGTTATACACTTCACACAATATAGATCCATAATTTATGTATAGAGATATGAATATAATTGATTTTTCAGCGACTAAAACAAGCGAACCAGTTAAGCGTCATGCAGTGCTACCAAATTCTATCCGCGCAATTATAATCGGGCCATCTGGATCCTGGAAGACACAATTGTTGCTCAATTTAATAATGAGATTGATGAAGTGGGATAAGTTGTATTTAATTGCTCCTAGTGTAGATGATCAGCGTTGATATGAAGTGTTAAAGGATTTTAACGAGAATGCATCAGAAATTAAAGGGTGAGAACGCCATTGATTTTATAACTGATATTGACGAGGCGCCATTCGTGGATGACCTTGATGGGAGCATTAACAATTTAGTCGTATACGACGATGTGATGTTAGACAATCAAAAAAAAAACCCAGCTAGGATCTTTTCCCGAGGAAGGCATAAAAACACTGACGTGATATATGTCACTCAACGCTACACTCAGATTCCAAAAGTGATCAGTGATAACTGTAATATTCTTGCTGTGTTTAACGGCGTTGATACTCATACTCTTAGAAATATTTGTCAGATATGGTGTTCTGATATGGATTTCAATCAATTTAAAAACTTCTTTAGTAACGCTCAGTCGACCCCGCATGGATTTATAACAATAAATTTACATGATCCTCGAACACGATATCGTATCGGACTCGATCAAATATTTTGGTTAAAATCATTTTATTATTTTTTGTTAACCAGAACTGAAAGTTCCAGCAGCAGAGAGGGTGGATGACCACATCGTTGCGACCAAAATTGATTGAAAAATCGTAAAGTTTCCGTTTGCTAAATGGAGACTTATTTTTTTTCGGTTAAAATGAGATTCGTAGGAAGCCTTATGTTTGCTTGAAAACGTGGTCTGTTCACCCTCTCTGCTGCTCATTAACATAAACTGTCACATTGCAGACATCGTAGCTACTTTAGAAATCAAAACACAGTCTTTGTTCTTTTACTTTATTACAGACAGCAGTTAATTTATTAATGGCTGGAAATATCTGACATAATTACGCTTAACTAGTTAATGCCTAATTTACTTGTAAATATAGATATATAATGTATCTAAATGGCGTCAATACGGATCATATCTTAATGTTTCTTAATATCTTTGCTCAAAAGTTAGATAATGATTTATTAATTGAGAGATAAAAATGAAAACAAACATCGTCTCAGCAATTTAGTGTCTCAGGGATTTATCGGGGGAGAGTAGAATCTGTTTTCATAGATAATTTTGAAACTCTTGTCCAGGTCAGTGTGTAGAGTTTCCCATAGTACTGAAATAAACAGCAAACTTTGGATGACTTAGTCGTTTTCTGAGACAGAAATTTGACAAACTCTGAATGACTTAAGTCGTTTTCTAAGACCATTAACAGCAATTTTAAAAACATGGACGGTGTTCTGTGTTAAGTTAATCTTTAATTTATTAACGTGATTGCATTCTTCCACCGTGTTGCAAACCTACTACCTGTAAATTTCAGCACAGGTACATATTTTCTTTGAATTATATCAGTTTTGTCAATAAAATTTTTTAAAGTTTTTAAAGTTATAAAAAAGTTTAGTTTTGTCTCCGTAATGCATGATACTTATTACCAAAAAACTGATAAAAGGAAGCTGTTCAATATATATTTTTTATGGGATTATATATGATTGTTCCTATCGTTTCAGTTGATTCTAGCAAACGACAAATGCCGATCAAAGTTTATATATGGACTTTCCAAGGCAAAGCAGAAGCCTGGGGCCACGCCTCAATGTCCCTAACCGATGGTACACACATTAGTTGGTGGCCTTCTGGTGGGGATGAAAGAAAGTCTGTAAAGGAAAGGCAGTCAAGGCTCCACCAATACGTAGTATGTCTCTTTCTGACGACATACAAGGTGAGGATGGTAAACAAACAGATGTCACTCGTATTATACAACCTGGCCACATCAAGGAAGCGGCCAATAAAACATGGTGGCAGTCTTTCAGCAAGGAGGAAAACTGGCGTGCATTTGATCAGAATTATTTCACTGTTGTCTATAAGGCTCTACGTGCCGGCTCCGCCCTGAATTTCTTTCCAGCTGTTGAGAAACAAAGGTACGATTAAGTTTTTATCTGGACCCCGAACAGCGTGGATGAATTTGTTCAGCGTCTTATAGAGTGCATATCCCACCAAGCACAGCCAACAGTTCCCCAACATGGTTTGGGATTCTTCGCGGTGAATGAAGACTTATAAACTTAACCCAATTTTAGAAACAGTAATTTTCAAATCACTTTGATTCCTCGTAAACACGATCGATGTGTTTTTTCCTGAACAAAGAAATATTGTGGCGGAAGTTTGGTTTGACTGTTTACTTACTCTTTGCATTAAAAAATACGCTTTTTTGTAATTAAACATTCAAAACTGTGAACGTTTTCTAATTTGTCAAAAAAGTACATTCGTTTTCATGTCCTTTAAGTGAGAATACTGAGTATAACTGCCATGTTACCTCTGCGTGGCTTTGAGTCTCATATTTGGCCAATGTGGGTATGTGAAAAAGCTTGCCAGTAGCTTCTCGTGGGTCGGTGGTTCTTTCCGGGTTGCTTCCCGGGTTCTTCCTTCACCATTAATACTGGCAGCCATGTATAGCCTTCCCTGTGCTGAAAATGGCTTTAATTCCTACAACTTTGCTATTGATTATTGGTAGCACGAGAAAAGTTTAACTGAGTGAAAAAAAAAATGTTCAGCGTCTTACAGATCACTTACATCCGAGTGCACTGGCCAAACGCAGCCAAAAACTTCCAGACGTGGTTTGGGAAACTTCACGGAGATGATGTCATGATTCTATCTTACTGTTACAATCAAACTAGAATTGTGACTTGAAATGCTACAAAAAATGATTCTTATCTTTGCATAGATACATAAAGTCTAGCCTCCGTACGACAAAGATTCTCATCCCGACCCCCTCTTAAAAAAAGTTTTCAAATCGCTCTGGTCCTTCATAAATACGATTAATGCAAAATGTGTGTATTTGTGAGGAAAACAATTTGTTTTGGATTGATGACTTTTATATGGGAATATTTACTGAATAAAGAATATGATAAAATTGCAAACAGCAATATTTTAAAATTTCATTGAAATATGTATCTTTCCTTTTCATATATTTTTTCCATTAAGCTTAGTTGAATTCTATTTCAAAATTATTATCCCTGTATATCATAGGTAAAGAATAAGGCTATCGCTAAATGATAGGGTACAATAATACGCTGGCTTTAATACAGTTAAATTTGGAAGCCAATTTCCCTTAATAATCCGCATATCATAGAATTTTGACTACTGAAAACCATCGCGTATTCAGTGCGTTTCCTTATGTAAGGTTTTACAAATGTGCAGATAAAATACTGTAACGATTTTAATCAAATGTGTTGGAAAAGTATTATTTTATGCACGAAATAGACCAATAAAGAAACGGAAACAATGCTATGTTCAAGTCTAACGTCAAACCTGCTGTAGAACTCTCGAAAACAATCAGACACATTGTAAATAGTTTTTTCCCCTCTTCGAAGAATGATTATGTTATATATGTTTAGAAGGACACACTACTAGAGCCAACCATGATTGATCTGTGGAGGATTCGAACCCACACCTCACTGATTGCGAGTCCAGAACAATTATGAAACCTATTGCCAATTGAACACACACACTTACACACACACGTACACACACGTACACACACACACACACACACACACATATATATATATATATATTGGTGGGATATATATATATATATATATATATATATATATATATATATATATATATATATATATATATATATATATATATATATATATATGTATATGTATATATATATATATATATATATATATATATATATATATATATATATATATATATATATATATATATACATTATTATGTGGAATTATAACTAATAGAAAATTGCTTATAATTAAAATTATGTTTTGTTGAACTTTCACAGGTAATTACAACATAAACAACCATTATACATTATCATGTAAAATATAGAGTATTTTGTGAAGAAATGTCCAATGTTCAAGCTGTATAATTAGTTTTAATTGTGCTAATGTTCCAAGATACATAATAGAGTCATCATAGCCATAACTCAAGAAACTTAAGAAAAGAGGAAAAGCTTCCGAAACGTAGTCTTAACCCACCCGGTTCTCTCAATTAAAAGCGAATTCAAATTCTATTATATATTATACTTGTCCTCCAGCCGTTCATGCAGTTACAAATTGTGTTGACCAAGGTTTCAACAGGTGTACAAGTGTCGAGATCAATATATGCAATATGGTGTCGATTCAAAGTTATTATAAAAAATGTAAGTACAGAGAATTTTCTTTAAAAACATCACAGTTTTGAGAAAATAACTTGATCAAAATATCAATATGCAAGAACAGCAAGATACATATATAAAACTTAACAGTTTTACAATTGAGCCGAATGCATACGATGTAAAAGATAAAGTTATAACGATATAAAAATTTGAAAATAAAAATATCTTTTTAATAAATGATATTCATACCAACCGTTCCTGGAACAAATCTTTCTCTGAGGATGGAAGTTCAAACGCTGAAAAAATAGTTGCCACTCTCAATAATGGACATTGTCAGGTGCGTACTCTTGTAGAGTTTCACCAATCAGGATGTATGAATGAGCCACCATCAATCGAAACGTTTCTTTACCCACTGAGTATGCCAGCTGTGCATCACAGGCGCTTAATAGTGTCCATGTTGTGCTCCTTAGTTGGCTGGTGACTTTAAGTGATGGACGCAAAACAAAACAGAATGGTAATTGATTTTAAAAGATCAATCTAAGAGAGCAAAACCTCTATTTGACTCGGATGGTTAACCATGTGGCGTGTAGTCATTCCATCGCTTCATCGAGATACAACCAAAAGACTCTTCAAAACTTCTTTCCGTACTATCACCATTTACAGTCGAACCGACCATACTTGGTTTAGTCTGTACACCAAGAAAATACGTGAAGAAATTTAAATCAGGTTGATTGCTTTTATGTGAGAACACAATTTGAAAATAACAAGCAAATTAAGACTTTCTTGATATTCCAGTAACATTTTCTCGCACAAATCACTACATTCATCAAAGAGCATGTTTGGTTGTTATGATCTAATGCGAGTCAATGACACATTTACAGTCGGAAAGGATTAAATATCAAGATATCGCTGCCGTCCGTAGATTTTGTGTCAAACATAACGGAAATTTGAAGGGAATCAATGCCATTAAACTCACCTTCAACACACAATGACCAACGTAATACAAGTAGGATTCTTGCAAGATACGTCGGGATATACATCCCAAACCGACATCGATATTTCAAGTTTCAGAGTACGACCATCACAAAAACAACTGCCCCAGAAGCCCGGCATGTGATCATCGGGGTTCTCTTTCCAAGCGCAAGGCCACTCCGCACAATATGAGCCGCTAACAGGAGCACAACGCAATTGCCAAGGATTATGAAACTTGGAAACAGAAAAAGCAAATACAAAGAGTGAAATACACATCCAGTATCACCATTCCAGATGCCAGAAGGATCCTTAAATCAAGAACCTGGCCCAAATTTCTCAACTGTAATGAAGATCAGTCCGAGACCAAGTTCACCTGATTCGGCAACAAGCCCAACCAATCCACATGATAAACCTCAGAATAAAGAATATATATATACGTGCCTAGGTCTGTCAATTTGTTGACCATCTCTGATTTTGTATTATGATTGGAAGGTCACTGATCACTTTACAAACGCGACCAAATACTAATCTCTTAAATAATATTCATTCTACCATCGATGAACCAATTTCACATTGCAAATCAAATAATTCTGACTATACCAAATATAAAACACTTTGCGAAAGTGGACTTAACATAGATTCCTTTTTTAACATCAATGATCCTGTTTAACATTGTATATCCATTTTACTTAAGACTGCAGAATTATCAGTCTTTAAATCCTCATCTGACTCTAACATAACAAACAACCATGTTTTACTGATAATTATAAAGAATCGACGTTACCGAGAAGCATTGCAAAACTGTAACAATCGTTCAACCGCCGAGAAAAGGTATCGCATTATTATGGGAAAAAATGGACTGGGCAAGTAAAGAATGCAAGCAAAAATGTTAGAAAAAAGACTGTTTTGAACTTAAACTCTCATTCCTCTGTGATGTAAGCGTGTGAAACAATTCGAAAAAAGGCAATGGAAACAATACATACATACATACGTACATACATACACACACACATACACACACACACACACAAACACACACACACATATATATATATATATATATATATATATATATATATATATATATATATATATATATATATATATAGTTACGTATATTTGATTAAAATCAATTATTTTTAATTGTCAAATCAAAATTTGTCATTTTGGGTTTAAAATTCATTAATTGGGAGATTATTCTAGAAAAATCTCTATGACCTATGCTTTATCTGTAAACACAGGTGTGACCTTTCTTGTTAACCTCATTTCTGACTTTGCTTCAGAGTGCTAAACAGGCCTTGGAAAGTTGGAAATGATTGATTGTTTTCCAAGAACATCTTTTAATTTTTAGTTTTGGGAGTGTGTGAGAAATGTCTGATTTTTTTCTAGGTCATTCCATGTGTACGTGTTTTTATGATCGTACGTTCTTTCTGTGTCCTTCTAGAAAATCACGTAATTCCTTGTTTACGTAAAAAACAGAGATACAAACCATGTTTATGGGGAGATTTTTTTAGTAGAATCTCCGGGTTTTAAGTTAACAGCTGTGTTTTGAGTTATATTGGAAATTGTGTCAATTCGTTGGAGCAAGAGGAATTATTTTATTTATCTGGAAAAGAATATGTGCTCATAGATTTTCATTTGGATGATTATAAAAACAAGAACTAACTAAATCACGTGACATCGTCGTCCATATTAGATTACATCGTGAAGTTTCGAACCGGGATCTATTAGGACATGTATTTATCAGGACTCTTACTCTTGCAATTCCATTAATGGATTATTTTTGTGAATTCTATATTGGATTATTTTTGGACTTGCTTCTCTAAAACCGTAAGTTTATTTATATTCTCTTATGGAAATATTTTTACTAAATAAATTGTCTGTTATTTTTTTACAATTTTGTTATTTTGACTTCTTTCTATGTTGCTGCTTATTCGAGCCTAAGCATCTAACAATATATATATATATATATATATATATATATATATATATATATATATATATATATATATATATATATATATATATATATATATATCAGTATACAGTTACACAAAGATAGATCTAGACGGAGCAAGATGGTCGAGGCGGTCAAACTCAAAGATGGAACTGGCTTTTCTGGTCAGGCCTGCCTCTGACTTCTGTCTAAGGCAGCGTGCTAGAACCGGTGGGATTGAAGGTCTACCCATTTGATGTGCCTCTTGAGATTTTCGTTGTACCGCTTGCAATGGCGGCCTTTGTTTTGGTTGCCCTGGGCTAGCTTTCCAAATAACAGCTAATTTAGGATTCTGTTTTTATCTCTGCGGATGACATGGCCAGCCCAACGACGCTGAGCCTGGATTAGTATTAATTTGATGCTTGTTGTGTTGGCTCTATCAAGGTCATCCTAGTTGGTGAATCAGTCCTGCGTCTTAATCCGTAAGATGGATATAAGGGAACGCTGGTGGAATTGTTTCCAACTGACCGATGTGCCTTCGGTATACAGTTAACGTTTAACAGTCATACAAGAGCGACGTGAGGAAAAATGTAGTGTGCAATCAAAGAAAAAATCTTATTAATGCAGCATTGACCATCTATAATCTCGTGGACAAAAGGACAAATGCAAGACCTCACAGGAGAACAACCCTAGTCTTTAAGGAGCATTGACCCTAAAATATCGACACTGAAGGCTTGAGTGAGACCAGATTTGCAGATGAGGGTGCTCTGATTGAGTTAGTAAGCGGTTACACCTTCGTCTGGAAAGGAAACGCCCTATTCAAGGCAGGACCCATGGGGTTGACCAGGCTATCAAATCAAGTCTTCTGAGGCAGCTTCTGGTCCTGCCTATTGGAATCAATAAGAGACTAACGAAATTGTGACTATCTAGTGGGCACACACGCCACGCAACAATCAACAGCGCCGACTCCAATACCCTCTCAAGCCCAGGGGAAAACATTGAGCAGTTTTATGCGGACCTCAGCTGACGACAAGATCATACTACTGGGGGACTTCAACGTCCGTATTGGCTGCGAGTATGTTCAATAGAAAGGTGTGCATCGCAAGGATGGAGACGGCAATATGAACAACAACAGCCTGCTCCTGCTCAGCAAAAACGTAGAATTTCACCGCCTCATCAACTAAAAGGCAACATACAGAATGATCTGCCAGCAAAATAGCAGTCATCATACAGGGTCTATGATCTTCACAACTTTATGTGATGTGTCATGTACATGCAAATATTCTCAAATATTCTATTGGACAACTGGCAAATGACAACGTTTTGCTTCGTAGCCACAATTTTCAATCATAGAAAAATGGAAACGATTTTGCTCACTTATTTCTCCCAATTTGAATTAAATGAATAATGATCTGCCTTACTGGAGTTTTGCTGTGTTATTGAATATTTTAAACTTATGTTTGTCTCCATTTCTGACCTGATCCAAACTTTTAATCGTGTGTCTTTCTCCCAGTTCTGAGTCAACGAAATCTTTAAATTACATTGGCTGGTCCCCTATCGGAGTAAATTCAATTTAGTAATTTGACTTACTATCCTATTTTAAGGCAATGAAAAACTTTACTCGTGTGTTGCTCCCTTGTCTGACTCAGTCTAAACATCTTGATGTATATATGTCTCATTCAGCGCCAGTATCATACAAATTTAACTTTCTAACACATAGACACTATTACCTTGTTTAGAAGCTCTGTTTACTCATACGTGGTGTTGCGGTACTCTGTTCAGATCAAGACATGTGCTTTCTCATCCTGTCCATTTATCTGGAGATTATGGTCTTGTTCAAACCCTTTTAACTCTTTTGGCGCTTTCTATGGTCTTGGTTAAACAGAAAGAAAAAAAATGTCGACATCACATTGTATTTATGATCTCTGTGAAAGATAAATCTGGATTTAATTTCCAGTAAAAGGTTTGAAAACATATACGACACAGCACATAATGAATAAATCACAGCACAATTGTGTCAGGTTTTAAGTTACAAATTATTATTATAGCATCAGTTTTCAGAAGCTTTTTATGTTATGTGTTCGCATCAATTGATAGGTGTAGTACGTGATACATTACACAATACATTCTCAACTATGATGGACTAAAATAGAGATATTGAAACTTACGCCTATTGCATTGGTACAAAATAATTATATATTATAATTTGCAAACGTAGACATTGGAAAATGAAATCATTGTACAGAAAGGAGGCAGAATAAATGGGCTGATCTTTGTTCCAGTGTGACTGTTGTTTGGACTAGTTCAAACGATGTGAGGCAGCATTTAAAGGCTTTCTTGTGTTTAAGGCATTTTATTATTGATTTCTTTGTGATGACAGTAATTCCATATCCGCGAGAGTAGCTAGGTAACGACTTGATGGAGTAACCAGTTGTTAGATCTGCGCACGTGGGCTCATCGCCTGATGTTTTTAGCCATGTTTCTGTCAGGAAAAAGACATCGATATTCTGATCGTTTGATAAAATAACTATATCTGTGCCCTTTTCCAGTTGTCTTACTGACACGGTGTTGAATAATGCAATACGTAGTGGTATCTCTGGAATAGTTCACACAAAGGTTTGCGGTTTATTATGGATTTGCACCAGGTTAACTAAATTCATGCCATAAGTTTTAAATTGTTTTACCGGAAAGGGAGAGAATTAAAAATATTCTTTCTGTTCTACGCCGTTCAGCTTTGAAACAATGTCTTTTTCCCTCCTCCGTTTACATTTAAGTAATGATAATCGTCGTCCCAGTTAATTTTGTCTTGAGGACAATGTAGTAATGAAAGCCAAAGAGAGGTCATTTAAAGCAATTAATGAGGGTCCATCATAGTATAAACACGTTGATTGGCGATCACTTGCTGGCGGCTTATCCAAAAACAAAGGACGTTGTAGAAGTGGAGAAGACACCTGAGAACAATTCTAATGTTTCTCGTTTCCAACATATGGAGATGAATATACACATACGAACTGAACAGCCAATGCATCATGCAATACAATAATGTCGACGAAGATAGACAACAAGCACATCTATCATAAAAAACAGCACAAAAACGGGACAGCTGCTTCAAGCCGGTTAAAAACCACTTAAATTTCTGCCATTTTGTGAACATTGCTTCTGAAGGTATGTGTGACAAGTAGTCATGGTAATTTATCTATCAATTTGTTATTTATAAGATCGAGTTATCGCTGAAAAATCCTATCGATGATACATGTACCAATTCTGAAGCACATGGCAGTCTTAAATTATCTGTGCTTTTAGGATCAGAGGAACAGAAATATTATGTATAAAATAGCAACATCACGACTTATTCTATGACATTTTAGACCATAGTAGGCAGTTAAAACATGTTTATACCAGCTGTGTCTTTTTTGTCTAAGATATAATACATGAATGATATTTACTTCTAATTTTTACGATCTCTATATATTTTTCATGTACTAATTAATGTCAAAATAAGACTAATTAAAAAAGTTGTGTGCACTAGATTGCTACAAGATAATGCGGTCACATCTTGGTTGAAGGTATAGCAAAATGTCCGAAAAAACAGAATGGCATTCTCATACATATCAATATCAAAGGGAGTGGGGCGAAGAGGGAAACATCTGAGATGAGACTGATACGTGCGCTAATCTGAGGAATTAAAGTCACACTAGTAGAGCCATCATATAATTAAGTTACTTTCTAAAACATTTAAAGTTGTCACTAAGCATAGGAAATTCGAAATGAAAAGCAGTTTCCAAGACTCAGATTAAGATAAACCTGTTTACCTCCTGTGATAATAATCATTATATTATTTAATCTTCACACACATACAAATATTAGCTATGCATTGTATTATTTACAAAATAAATATGTCTGGTCAGGTACATAAAATCTTGATTTTGGTCTAAGGTCAGTTGCGATACCTATAATCATAGAGACAAGCCAAGAAACAATACAAATCAAATATACAATCTACAAATCATACATGCATAAATATAATACATTAATACAATCATTCGTTCATCCAGCCATCTATCCATTTAAACATACATACATACATACATACATACATACATACATACATACATACATACATACATACATACATACATACATACATACATACGAGACTGACCGATTACGAATGATCTTTATACTGTAAATCGGTTACGTGTTATTGATTTATGCATTCACCGATGTCATTTAATAAACGTTACTGGATTGTGTACATAGTTAGATAAGAGCTTGTAGGGCGAACCACGTTTTTACCCTGTTCTTTGCAGCCTCGGTGATAATAAAGTTAAAAACAACAAGACGCAACAGGGAACAGGACCTGAAGACGATTCTCTGCCCAGTTAGATTATCGTTCAGGTAAACGAAATACGTATTGTATGGTTTTGTTACAAACAATTAGTTGTTGTTGTTGTTGTAGGGTTTAACGCCATTTTTAAACACACGATAGGCTATACATGGCGGCCAGTATTATTGGTGGAAGAGGAACCCGAGAAAACCCCCGGAAAGAACCACCGACCCACGAGAAGCTACTGGCAAGCTTTCTCACATAACTACATTAGCCGAATCTTAGACTCGATCCCACGCAGACAGAGTTAAGATGGCAATGATCCGTAACGGTAAGCGCTTTAGACCACTCGGCCACTCGGGGCTCCTACAAAAAAAGTATGCGAGTAGATATAGACCTGAAAATTGCTGGAAATGTTTCCAGTAATGGTAAATAACACTGGAAAATGCGTGTTTTTTGTGTGTGCGTGTTGTGTGGTGGGTGGGTGGCTTAATTATTTTCTTGGGAGAATTTTAATGTCGTTTAGGATCATAAGTATATACACGAGGATATTTATCAATTTCTCCTTTCTGGTGATTTATTTTAATTTTAGATCTTGATCCATCCTGTCACAAGTTAACACATTTAGATTTTTCGCAAGTGTTATAATCCACCACGTAGCGCAAACACCTACAAAATCGTATGTAATACTTCTTAATAGACCTGTGCAAAGTCATTAAAGCAGAACATGCCTCGGTGTTTCAACTTCAGATTACATATAAACTTGTGGATACTCCCAATACATACATACATACATGCATGCATGCATACATACATACATTCATACATACATTTATACATACATACATACATGCATACATACATACATACATACATACATACATACATACATACATACATACATACATACATACATACATACATACATACATACATTCATACATACATACATACATACATACATACATACATACATACATACATACATACATACATACATACATACATACATACATAATGATGATGATGATGATGATAATAATAATAATAATAATAATAATAAAAATAATAATAATAATAATAATAATAATAATAATAATAATAATAATAATAATAATGAGGACTTTGTATAGCGCCTAATCTTTAGAAGCTCTTAACGCTTCACAACATCTATAATGATATGACTACACAACAGAAAAACAAATAACAAAATTCATGAAATTGGAAAACATAACATACAAAAACATTATTATGTCTCTCAGTTTGTCCCTGCAGTCGAAAAAGGTGAGTTTTAAGAGCACTCTTAAACGGGACCACTGTGTCTTTGTGTCTAATTTTAATAGGCAATTCGTTCCACATTGCAGGGCCCTGGTATGCAAAATAACGTTGTCCATATGACTTCGTTTTCATAGTGGGAACAATGAGCATATAATTGTCAAAAGAGGAGCGCAAGTATCTTGCTGGTGTATACACATGGGTGAGGCCGGATATGTATGTTGGACTGGAGTATGTCATTGCAACATAGTACAGAGAATGGATAGCCAGTGTAGGGTACAGAGCAATGGTGAGGCATGTTCTGATCGAGGTACTCTAAAAATGATACGTGAAGTTGTGTTTTGAACTTTTTGAAGTTTCTGGAGTAGATATTGTGACGAACCAGACATAACTGAGTTACAATAATCCAGTCTTGAAAGTATTAATGAATACACAAGTGTTTTAGTAGCATCAAGTTAAAGATATTTACGAATGAAACTGATACATACATACATACTTACATACATACATACATACATACATACATACATACATACATACATACATACATACATACATACATACATACATACATACATACATACATACATACATATATACATACATACATACGAGACTGACCGATTACGAATGATCTTTATACTGTAAATCGGTTACGTGTTATTGATTTATGCATTCACCGATGTCATTTAGTAAACGTTACTGGATTGTGTACATAGTTAGATAAGAGCTTGTAGGGCGAACCACGTTTTTACCCTGTTCTTTGCAGCCTCGGTGATAATAAAGTTAAAAACAACAAGACGCAACAGGGAACAGGACCTGAAAACGATTCTCTGCCCAGTTAGATTATCGTTCAGGTAAACGAAATACGTATTGTATGGTTTTGTTATAAACAAGTTGTTGTTGTTGTTGTAGGGTTTAACGCCATTTTTAAACACACGATAGGCTATACATGGCGGCCAGTATTATTGGTGGAGGAAGAACCCGGGAAAACCCCCGGAAAGAACCACCGACCCACGAGAAGCTACTGGCAAGCTTTCTCACATAACTACATTAGCCGAATCTTAGACTCGATTCCACGCAGACAGAGTTGAGATGGTAATGATCCGTAACGGTGAGCGCTTTAGACCACTCGGCCACTCGGGGCTCCTACAAAAAAAGTATGCGAGTAGATATAGACCTGAAAATTGCTGGAAATGTTTCCAGTAATGGTAATTAACACTGGAAAATGCGTGTCTTTTGTGTGTGCGTGTTGTGTGGTGGGTGGGTGGCTTAATTATTTTCTTGGGAGAATTTTAATGTCGTTTAGGATCATAAGTATATACACGAGGATATTTATCAATTTCTCCTTTCTGGTGATTTATTTTAATTTTAGATCTTGATCCATCCTGTCAAAAGTTTACACATTTAGATTTTTCGCAAGTGTTATAATCCACCACGTAGCGCAAACACCTACAAAATCGTATGTAATACTTCTTAATAGACCTGTGCAAAGTCATTAAAGCAGAACATGCCTCGGTGTTTCAACTTCAGATTACATATAAACTTGTCGATACTCCCAATACATACATACATGCATGCATGCATGCATGCATACATACATACATACATACATACATACATACATACATACATACATACATACATACATTCATACATACATACATACATACATACATACATACATACATACATACATACATACATACATACATACATACATTCATACATACATACATACATACATACATACATACATACATACATACATACATACATACATACATACATACATACATACATACATGAGAGCAGCTATATAATATCCACAAACTGTTATTGAATCTCACTTTCAACATGATGTTCAATCGGCATCGTTCACTATACATACGTGTACGTGTTCGTACACTTTAAGACAGGCGCACAAGCTCGCGCACGCACGCATATGTAACATCACTTACAGGTAACATATCAGCAGTTTAGATCTAGAAATGGCAGCTCAATACAGTATCTAGAGAGTGCTTTTAAATTCATTCAATAAATACTACTACTACTAATACTACTACTACTACCACTAATAATAATAATAATAATAATAATAATAATAATAATAATAATAATAATAATAATCATAACTTGTTCTGAAAATACATTATCAGACTGCTACAAACTGGGTATATTTTCCCCAGTACTTTCTTTATCACTGAAGGATTTCGATTGAGTATGCTAGTAAAACTTTTTAACTACAGGTGTCAGCTTTAAATATTATAAAAGATCCACAAACATATATTGTCACAAACCTTGCCTGAATACATAATGTAGAATTTTCCACATTGCTCAATAATTTGTTGCTTTTCTACCAGCCGTCATACTTTACCTTCTCTACTCCTTAGGGCGACACATGAAGAAAATATTAATCACTATTTACATATGGGACGGCAAGTTTGGCAGGTATGGCAATCCCGTTTCCTTTGGCCACGCTTCAGTGTCTTTTAGCGATGCCACATACATTAGCTGGTGGCCCACGAGTGATAGCAATTTGATGAGCAAAGCAATTGGTACAACAGGAACATATACTAGTTCACTTGAGGAAGATATTAAGTTACAAGAAAATAGACAACCTGATGCAGTCTTTATACTTTCTTGCCGTATTGATGAAGATGCTTTTCAAAGATGGTGGAGTTCCTTCAAAACCGGTTCTTCGTAAAGTGGGATTTATAAAAACTGTTGTCATGTTGTATTTCAAGCCCTAGTGAAAGGATCAGTCTTGCATCTCTTTCCAGACGATGAAAGGAGGTATTGGGAATCCGTATCTGTATGGAGACAACATTATGTAAGAGCCTTTTATAAAGATCTATGCCGGCATGTAGAAGAACACGTGGAAAGAAAGATGAAAATATTTATTTGTACTGTTGTGAATATACTGTTGACTCAAGTGACGTGGCCATACCATTTCAGCTTTCTTTCTTTTTGACGGTGGTGAGGTCTTCATATTGGTCTACTTTGTGCCTGATGGTGTTATGCATTTCTTCATTTGTGACGTGGTCCATGCATGAGATGCTTTTTCGAAATCTACGAACACATGGTAGTGGCAGATCACAAATGAAGAAGTTCGTAACCAGTGCCTGTTTGCCACGAAAATGGAAAATGACTCACAGAAGCGAGTGACATTGCAGAAGGATGGACCCAGTATTGTAAAGAACTCTACAACCACCAGTCCTCAGGAGCCGCAGAGGTTCTTTAAGTTCCACACTCCACAAATGATGGTGATTTCCCCATTCTCAAAGAAGAGGTGGAGTCAGCATTAAGAGCACTGACGAAAAAAAAAACCCACTTATATTTTGGCAAAGCAACAATTTGATCAGTTTCTTTAATAAGGGACATCGTTATCTTAATTCTAAACACACATAAGTGTTGTAAGACCTTCTAACTGCATTATATAAGCTAAAAAGAATATATCCTATAACAAAGGTCTATTTCTTAAGGTCGAAAGAAAGATGTTAACCAAATGATTTCTATGTCTGGGGAGATTTCTTTTGTTGAAAATCTGTCTCTTCTTTTCTAAAATAGCATTATAGTTTGATGCTTGAACAATTCTTAAGAATTTAAATGGAGCAGCTAAAAGAATGGAGGTGGGGTGGGGGCATAACAGCCATTTAATAGCAAACAGGTAGCTTAAATTCTGTCGTATCTGTAATATCTTCATGTTTATCTTGATGATGATTTTTTTAATTATTCCTATAATAAATGTGGGTAGATAATTCTTTTCTGGTTTCTCCAGAGCTCATACTGTATTAAATACACTGGCCACGTTAAATGGCTATCAACTCTCTAGAAGAGAACGGTGATAACCGACAACGAAACCCTATAATAAACAAGGATGTAGCTAATGTCCTCCCCCCACCATTGACGAAACACGCTCTCCGAATGAAATAATTCAGGCATGTAATTGCTCCTATTTTGTAGTTTGCATTTAGGAATGAAACTGGTGTCCAATTTAATGGTATCTCTTTAGTTATATCTTAAGCAAAGTTGTCTATAGTCGGCAATTAGACATTGAAGTCTCGCTCTCTATCTAAGAAGTGTGAGAATTGCGACACATATATTTACAGTGGATCATTCTCTGATAGGAAAAATCAATAGCTTTTTATATTCTGATCTTTTGATAGTTCGCATATTAAATCTCCTTTAATACTTCTCATTAGCTATTTGTTCTCTCTTTCTCACTCTTACTCTCGCGATTTAACTTGACTTCATTTAGCAATCATGATTAATGTAAAAGGATGAAACTAATTGTACACTTGAACGCTGGATCCTTCAGCGCATTTAGTAATGAGCACTCACAATTTACTACCATCACACCTACCACATCCTCTCCCAATGTTGTAAACATAATCTATCATTTTTCGCAAACCTGTGTAAATATATTAATATGCGTGCAATTAAAATATCTTCGCTAGTAATTTGAATAATTGATACATCGGCTTCATACAAACATAATTGTCATGAGAACCGTTTTCTACCATTACATGCTTATAAAGATAACTGCATTTACTAAGAGAAGAAAATGTTCATTAAATAGCGGCTGCGTATTAAACTTTAGTATCCATTATACGCTCTTATTATAATATATATATATATATATATATATATATATATATATATATATATATATATATATATATATATATATATATATATATATATATATATAAGTATATATCGTTACATTAAGAAACACTAATACTTCTACATGTGACGACCAACAACTATACACCATCTGATGCAGAATGATGGAAGTAACAACTCCATTAAGAACTTAGTAACAACACCAGAGAAACTTCATGCTCGACAAGGAAAAACAATTACGGTTCGAAAGGTGGTTGTGGTGGGGTGCTGCAGTAGCGTCATGCGTGAGAGCCAAATAAACTGCGACATTTGTATATGGGAATATTTTTATATGCATATCTTAACATAAAAATGTAGCTACCCGATGACTGCATTGAGAATACATTTTTCAAATGTTCAATTCGTCATAATGTTGTCTTATGTGATAAGCGAACTTCAGGTCCATAATTAATTAACTATAGAAACAGCACCTCACGGCAGATTGCTAACAAAGTGAGTGTGTATTTTAACCCCAAACAAATCCCCCAAAACAGCACATTCGAAACAAATACTGCCTTAAATCTTAATTTTGGCAAGGCTCCTTTAACATTTACTTTTATGGGCTTAGTACAAGTGTTGGAAAAGTTGCCATAAATTAACAACAGGAATAACAGCCATTAGTTTAAAGTATGTCTCGATTCATGCATTTTTAAATATGATACAAAATATATCTAACAGCTTCATTTCTGAAGTTAAACATAACTTATGCCAAGCACCCATTGTTTATGTTTGTGTTAAAGCATCTGTAATGTACTACCTACATACTTTATTTAAAATTCATGTGAGTTTATGAATGTGTGTATATTTATATGTATCGTTTGGTATATTTCATTTACTGGTTTGTTTGCTAGTTTCAAATTGTTTTTTTTTTTCATCGCATGCCATTGTAATGTAACATTGATTACTTGACTTGACCTTGTCCTAATTGAATTCATTTCTGCTTGACCTGATTTAATTTTTAAAATATTTGTTTATTTTATTTATGCAAACATATACAAGTACTGCCATTATCCTCTATGTGTATTAGCTTAGTAATCAAATGATGATTCAAGTAAACAACTATTTGTATTTCTTCACGTGTCTCAGAGTAAAAATCATTAAGTTGAGTCAAGGTGTTACCAGGATTACGTGATATTTATCATGTGCAAATTGTTTAGACACTTTTATTTTTATCAAAAGAATGAGTTTTTGACCCTCATCCGGTTATGTATTCTGTGTAAATTAGTCAAATGACTGATGTTTTGATAAAGGTGTTTCAGTTGGGCTAAGTATTTTTTATATGTTAAGCGGTATTATCTTGTGACCAGTTTGGGCTGAATTTTGTTTCATTCACATTATTGAATTGAAGTGATTATTTCCTCTCGAAATATAAAAGATCTTTGATATAATTCTTGCCCAAGGACATTCACTGGAATTTATACTAAATTAAAATCTGGAAAAATATTGTATGTGATTCAACAAGAGACCGTTGACACATCTGCATTTTGCAGATTATTACAGACGTTATCGTCTTCCATCTTGAATTGCATTTTGAAATGAGATTCACTTAGAACGTTCCATTGATATGACTTGTGTCTTTAATTCTTGGATTATTTTCGGATGTATTTCTCAAAACCGTAAGTACTTCTCATTTTGATATTTTATTCTCTGGCAATAAATCAGTGCAGGACTGGACAAATTAATTCGCTGGCTTCGTGCACTCAAGACCACCGACGTATATAAGGAATAATTTAAAGAACAATTTATCAAGGAAAACTAGTAAAGTACCTTACAGGTTACCAAAATCTCATTTTTCTGCCATTTATTCGCTTTTTCAAACACATGGTCCTAACTATCATTTTTGTTTTTTAAGATGTCAAAAGCTCATTCATATATTTACTAAAAAGAGTTTACGGTGTTACTAAATATCACAAACTCAATTTCGGTTTTCTCTAGAACATAATTTCTTGTAATTTTAACATAAAGCCAGCTAAATGAAATAATGTATCCAGGATAAAATATCTCATCTAATATGAAAACTATATTTGTAAACAATTAAAAGCTGCTGATCTGCTAAAGCTTTCAATTATAATCAGGTGTTTTAGCCTTTGTTCCTAGGTTAGCACTCAATAGTAACAACCCGTCATCTCGTTCAACCTTAATGTTGTAATTAATTGTGCCATTTACTGCTAATACAATGTTGTATTTGTATATCTTTGTATATCACGCATGTTTTGTGGTTTATGTATTTTGTTATGTTGGCTTTTGTATATATATATATATATATATATATATATATATATATATATATATATATATATTGTTACGAGTCTATGCTCATGAATAGATAACAGGAAAAATGTGAAGACAACAGGTTTAATCAAGGTTAACAAATAACAAGTTTATGTAAATTGCTTTAAAATATGTGACGAAAAAGGTATTGAAATTGCGAGTTATTCTTTTACAATCTCAGTGCTATGTGATTCAGGATATTTTAGTGAAGGCACTAGGATTTCAATATACCAGACTAGAAAGCCGTTTCTAAACCCACCCACCCGTACTGAATCGTGCATTATCAGTAGCCTTTTAAAGCCGTGGTGTCTTCGTTGGACATACATATACTCACCACGGTGCTAACGCTCAAGTGCAACAAACGAATAATGTGTCAACAAGACTAAACTATTAAACTATAATATGTAACTTCTAAACATCACATCGTATTTTGGTATATGGTATATGGTAAATACACCGCTCTGAAATAAAGTCACAATGTCTGTTAATATGTGACACATACACTTTATTCGATATAACCAGGACTGCATATAGTTCAATATCTGGGTCAGAGCGCTGATACATGATACAGCTTGGTTGAAGTGGCCGTTACACGAAGCATGACATCATATCCTGCTTGGAACGAATTTTAACTCCCCATCTTATTAGTTATATTGATGTGTGTTTGTGTGTGTGTGTGTGCGTGTGTGTGTGTGTGTGTGTGTACGTTAGTTTTGATTATATAGTTGATTAGTTTTACAAGTTAACTTCATTAATTTATACAAATCCAAATTAACAAAATTCTCGGATTAGGCTTCGTAAATACCATCTTTGCAATTTCTAGGTAAAAAATAATATTAATTTTGTAAAATATTGCTGCTATCTGCAGCAAGAATAATTTTAAGAAATTGGACATAATTTAAAGTTTTCGGTGTATACAGAGTCAACAATTTAGAAACAAACATGTGAAAGAGATGAAATCTTGGTAATAATTCTGACATGCCAGTTAGATCTTTCTATGTGAATGTGAACTTTTTCGAATTTTCTGGTGTTTATCATATTCTTAGTATGGAATATACATATTTATAATGTGGAGAGAATTTATGAAATACATAGGTAGGTTTATTTCTTTCTTTTCTTCCTCACCTTTGTATAACACAATTATGTCAAATTAACATCAGGTAAATATGTCATTTCACCCTAATTATGATGACCTGTAAAGGTTCATGCCGGCATAAAGTTATGGTGTATAGATTTTTACAATTAAAGTCCTATCGGGTCCTTTTTTCATTTGTCTTCATAACTATTATTTGAACGCTTGCAAATTTATGCATTATAAGTACTTGAAGTAAGGTTTAGATCTTAACGCTACTAGTTGTATGATGGATGGTACAATGGAATATTGCAACTTCTAGTTTGAACTGAAGTTTGTTGAGTGACAAATAATAGTGAGAAGCTTGTTTTAATCAACGCCCATACTGAAAGTAATTTTTAATATTGAATTCTTTGTCTGGCATGAGAGCCGAAAGCATAATATACTTCATCTCAGTAGGCATATACGGTAAAGCGCGTCAGTGCTTTATCGGCAAATGAGTGCAATCGACTGACGTTTACAATGATATTGAAGTCAAGAATTGTTCTTTCGTTTTTGAAACCCGGTATTCGTAAACTGACAAATGTTTCTCTTTTCAAGGAAATACCGTTATCTTCCAACAGTTCTAAACTGCTAATATACATTGTATAGAAACATGATTATTGGAACATATACATTAATTTTAAACAATTGAGATGATTAATTTTAAAGATTTTCTCAGCAACGGAGGAAGCTTCAAATTACACCCACACAATTCCATCTTGTTTTTTTTTTACATAATATTTTATGTCCATTGAGACATTGTTACATTCTGTTTGAAGATTCTGGGTTATCTGATAAAACACGGCTATCAAAAAGCTAGATGTGGTGTATAGAATTTCTTCGTAATAATTTAAATTTGCTTTCTCTGAAAACGTACAGTATTCTTAGGTATTCCGTTAACGTAAAATAAACTGAATATGTTCTTTTACATTTTTTATTTTGTAAGAAAGCCCGTAATTCCTTCCATGGCAAGGAATACCTGACATAACTACATGTATAAATATAATGAATTTAAATGGGGTCAAAGAAGTGCATATTTAGACTATGTTTTTATAATTTTGTACAAAGGTTAAATAATGGTTAATTAGATGAGATAAAAATGGAATCAAACATCATTTCTAGGGATTTAACAGAGAAATAAGAGAAATTGAGAGGACAAATTGCTTTCAGAAATAATTTGAAAACTCGTGACCAGCTAAGCATGTGTCGGTTTTCCATAGTACTGAAATAAACAGCAAACTCTGGATGACGTCACCGTTTTCTGAGACCATTAACCACAAACTTACAAAGGCTCTTTTTGCGGGCTCTACCATGAATTTCATTCCAGCTGCTGAGAGATTGCAGTATGTGTCAAATGTAATTTGGACCGGAACGAATTGTACAAATCTATGCAGCGGCTTAAGGAGGTCATAGGTAGTCAAACAATGCAAACACTTTCCAAATAGGGTTTGTTAAACATCACGTGGCCGTGATTCCATTTCGTTGTTACTGTCTAAATGTAAAAAGAGAGACGTAATAGTTATCTGCATATTTCACTTCCTTGTCATAGATACATAACTTTTAGCTTAGTGACAAGACTTATTTGTAGCTTAAGCCACGTTTTACAACGTATTGTTCACATCACATTGATCTTCAGCAAACACGATTACTATTTACATTGCATTTGTTATTTTCTCAGGAAAAATACTGTGGCAGAAGTTTATTCTGTCTATTGATGTTTCACACTGCAAAACACATTTTGTTTTGTTTTCTTTGTTTGTTTGTTATGGTTTAACGCCATTTTTCAGCACAATATAGGCTATACAGAGCGGCCGGTATTATTGGTGGAGGAAGAAACCGGGAAAACCCCAAGAAAGAGCCACCGACACACGAGAAGCTACTGGCAAGCTTTCGCACATAACTACATTAACCGAATCTTAGACTATAACCCACGCAGACAGAGGTGAGATTGCAATGATCCGTACCGGACAGCACTTTAAACCACTGGGCCACTCGGAGCCCCACACCTTTTGATAGTTAAACTTTCAAAAACATTGAATGTTTTCCAATCTCTTTCAGCTCAAACTTTGCATCAAATAGTAAATACGAAAGTTTGCTATCTCGCATTCCATGTGATAGGATTGATTGGTCTAATTTGTCAGAAATAGAATATCTTAGTATTTAGCATTATCTGAATATAAAGACACCACATTGTAAAGTGAAAATAATCTTTTTCGTTTCATAAAGTTACATTTCTGAGCTTATTTTCCTTATTCATTTCAAACACTGTGTATCAGCTGCTGACGTCACGCATCTTAAATGTGTTGCCCTTGCTGCTGAGAAAAGTTAGTACGAGAAAACTGTAATTTCGATCCTGAACGTCGTGGACACATTTATTCAGCGTCTTAGAGATCACCTAGTGAAACCAGTTAAGCGAAACCAAAGTCTTGCAAACATGGTCTTGGAAGCTTTACGGGGATGTTGTCATGTTACAATCAAAATAGAAATGCAACTATAACATAATTATATCTCGTCACTAAAATCAAACTAGAAATGCACTGATAACATAATTATATTTCGTCATTAAAATCAAACTAGAAATGCACCGATACCATAATTATATCTCGTCATTAAAATCAAACTAGAAATGAACCGATAACATGATTATATCTCGTCATTAAAATCAAACTAGAAATGCACCGATAACATAATTCTATGTCGGCATTACATTCAAACTAGAAATGCAGGATAACATGTTTCTATCTCGGCATTACATTCAAACTACAAATGCAGGATAACATGATTATATGTCGGCATTACATTAAAACTAGAAATGCAGGATAACGTGATCCTATGTCGGCATTACATTCAAACTAGAAATGCAGGATAATATAATTCTATGTGGCATTACATTCAAACTAGAAATGCAGGATAACATGATTCTATGTCGGCATTACATTAAAACTAGAAATGCAGGATAACATGATTCTATGTCAGCATTACATTCAAACTAGAAATGCAGGATAATATAATTCTATGTCGGCATTACATTCAAACTAGAAATGCAGGATAACATAATTCTATGTCGGCATTATATTCAAACTAGAAATGAAGGATAACATAATTCTATGTCGGCATTACATTCAAACTAGAAATGCAAGATAACGTGATTCTATGTTGGCATTACATTCAAACTAGAAATGCAGGATAACATGATTCTATGTCGGCATTAGATTCAAACTAGAAATGCAGGATAACGTGATTCTATGTCGGCATTACATTCAAACTAGAAATGCAGGATAACATGATTCTAAGTCGGCATTACATTCAAACTAGAAATCTGATCTTTCATAAATACCACCAATACAAAATTTATGTTATTATGTTCTCCTCAATAACTGTTTCAATAATCAGAATGGTATTTTCAATTACAATGTCTCTCACGTATGTTGTTGATATTTCTTATATCCCGTTCAGTTGTGAGTTTGTTTGAAAGTTTCATTCTGCCTCATTGAACTCTTTAACATATTTAATTTTTAGAAAGAAATCTTATCAACCAAAACCTATAGCGTCTACGTCGTGAATGTATATGGCTTGTTTACAAAGTTCTACCTAATACACGATACTTCTTTTTAGACAGACGTTTCGGGCACGTGCGTGAAATATCAATGTGTTCAGTATCGTAAAATGGTGCACAATTCTGATGATGTTGTTGTTGTATTAGGGTTTAGCGCCATTTCCAGCACAATATAGGCTATACATGGCGGCCAGTATCAATGATGGAGGAAGAACCTGGGAAAACCCCAGAAAGAGACACCGAACCACGAGAAGCTACTAGCAAGCTTTCTCACATACCCACATTGGCCGAGACTCGAACCCACGCTGACAGAGTTGAGATGGTTGTGATCCGTAACGGAGAGCGCTTTAGACCACTCGGTCACTCCGGGCCCTCAAGGCAGGTAAAGTAGTGATTAAGATCCAAACGTTTTTATTGTTAATGTTTTATCTTGCAACTAATGCGACACAAGACTTAACATAGAACAAATTAGATACAGACTGACTGTCATTTCATGTGTCCATTCAACATCATAGATTTTTTTTACTTTTATTTTGTAGGACTTAAATAGAGTACTATTGTATTTATGTATTTTTTTTTTGGGGGGGGGGGGCTAGAGTACCATATGTTTCAAGCTAATAAGAATAAATAGATACAAGTTATGTATATCAAACATTGCATTTTTCTTGTTTCAACATATAAAGAAGAAAAGAGGTTAATGACTCTAATAGTTACTTAATCAATTGTTTTCAAGAATATATATTTAGAAATATATTTAATATGAAATTTTGTTTTCATTACAGCTAACATTATCGTGTGAGCATGTGCAGAAAGTGTGTAATCACACCACTTATGAATACTGGCATCCTATCTTTGATTTTTGTTTCCAAACCCTACACACAGGAGATTGGCCATACGGGTAGAGATGATTCCAGAATCCAAGTCATTTTTCTCTATGATGCTACAGACGTAGCACAAAGACATATTGACAAGGCTGTGAAAGACTTTTGAAAGTCAAAAATCGCAAAAGATTGTTTGTATCAAGTTACTTCAGTGTGAATTTCCTGTTAACTACTATTAAGGAATGTTGTGACATGCCTATTATCAAGATCTTATGAGACCAACCATCATCCAATCTCCATCCCAGAAGCAAAGAAACCATGCGATGCATGCACTATGTGACATCAAATGGTACTGGAGTTTTGAGTATTCTTTAAAATGAGTTAAATAATTTGTTGATTCAATTAATTGTTTTAGCTGTAATGATTTTTAAAATGACCAAATTCAGTGCTTACAAAACATCCAGATACCGGCTGTATTTATAACAGTACATCAAAAGAACATGTTGCAATAGTTGGGTAGCAAGTTTAAAGACTTCAACTAGCCTCTTTGGTGGGAAAATGTACTGATATTTACAATGACTGAATTCAGAGGTAGAAAGACTTCGTGATGTACATGTGGTTATTATAAAAGTTCTTCCAACTTTATCTTCCATTGTTGTGCTCG
This sequence comes from Unio pictorum, assembly GCA_030141615.1. NCBI lineage: Eukaryota > Metazoa > Mollusca > Bivalvia > Unionida > Unionidae > Unio > Unio pictorum. The sequence goes on from JARLTB010000377.1 coordinate 13,902,081, forward strand.
TTTCTGATTGTAGCCAAATAATTAGTGTACCCGACCTTGAAATCAAGACACATGAAGCAGCAGAGAGGGTGAATCCTACAACGTTTTCAGACAAAATTTTGATTGAAATCCTAAAACGAGCCGTCCTATAATCTCATTTTAACCAAAAAAGGGCGAACCCTACAACGTTTTGAAACAAAATTCGATTGAAATCTTAACGAGCCTTCCCTACGAAATCTCATTTTAACTAAAAAAATGAAAACGAAGATTTTTACGATTTTTTAATTAATTTTGGTCGCAACTTGTTGTCATCCACCCTCTCTGCTGCTAGAACTTTCAGTTCTGGGTTAATAATTCTTTTACGATGAAAATCCTTTTAGGATTTCACAAACAAACTAATCGCTAACACCTCCTCTTGTAGATCAATTAGATTATTAGATTGGTCTGTGAGTTTGAAATTAATTCTTGTTAATGAATCATTATGGCATCGCATGTAGACAGGATTAATTGGGTTTTCAATAATTAAAAATCCTGGAGGAGCTGTTGGTGCAAACGAATAAAGAATATATCCTTGCTGAGCTTGATTTGATCGTTCGAGATTAATTTGATAGCTTCCTTCAATAACATCACATACTAAATTGAGTGCAATCACTGAGGATATATTTACGTTGAACGGAGCGATATGCCTCCCGCCACCGTCTGGGTCATTATTGTGTTTGAGGATTTTTATTTCCGGTGATGATGTTTTTTTCCATGCATCATGAATTATTTTAAAACCAACATCGATGGCATCACTGAGAGATTTTTGTAGTTTTGAGATATTATATCCTGGTAGTTTAAACTCACGAATATCTTTGACGGGGATTTTATAGATCAGTGCAAATTCTGTTCTCGATAAGGGATTATCGTCATCTAATATATCCTGAATAATTTTCAGGTTAAATGTTTCCATATCGTTGATAATTTTATTGCATGTTTCTACGACGCTGATAAATTCATCTCGGGTGAGAGAGCCGGATTTGAGAGATATTAACAACAGCGAAAAATCATTATTCATTGCTGTGAAATTTTCATCGATTTTAAGATCGTCAGCAACAAGAAATTTCCCTCCCCCAACATTATCGTGAAAGATCTTAAAAAAATCTCTAGTGATTGTGCGATCTTGATAACTCTTTATTGGATTATCAGATTTTATTCTGTCGGTGATATAATCAGTTTTTTGTGGTTCTGGTAAATCAACGGTTTTTCCCCCTGGTAGTAATTCAGGCCATCCTAGTACGGTTCTAATAGAACTCTGATAGATATCTACGACGTATTCTTCTGAGTTTATTTCAATTGCGGATGATAGCGTCGGTTCATGAACTGTTATAGCGATTTTTGATTCTTTTCCAGTAATCGATTTTATTCTACGCGCGAATTCATTATTGATTTGTTCGATTTGGTATGACCCTGTTGGTATCGAAACGACGTTCCAGTCTGGGGTACCGTCGTCTTTATTCTTATTTGCAAATACCAGTGAATTATTCGGTTGTTGACCACCAAATGATTTTGATCTGATATTAGGCCAACTGTGATACACTCGTAATTTTGCTAGCGCTATCTCCTTCACGGGGACTGGGCTAGGGAAATTCACACTAAACTCTGGTTCCGTTGATGTTATTGATATCATGCTTGTTTGTACTGGGTTCGTGTTCTCCACTATTCGTTGAAGTAATTCCTGCGGTGTTGTCATTGTTATTATACTCATGATTTATTTCTAATTTTGGTATCGAGGAATCATAAATACTGACCATCACTGAGAACTCACAATCTGGTATGGTTGATATTATTGAGATCATTTTGTTTTTTGGGTTCGTGTTTTCTGATTCCATCGGTGTTGTCATTGTTATTATACTCATGTTGTCGCTCTAATTTCGATATCGCGGAATCAAAAATACTGACCATCTCTGAGAATTCACTATCTGATATAATTGTATTATCGAGTGACGACGATATCATCAGGGATAACTGCGAATATGCGGTTGATGCAATATGAAATTGAAGTAAGTAATTCTGCAGTTTACTCTGGCTGCATGATGATATCTTTTTTGCTATCCCGGTTGATATACCCCCGATTGTAGCCACCGCAGAAATGCAAATTGGAACTACGACCGGGGCAATCATTGTAACCGATGCAAGTATTATTCCGGCGCCAGTGAGAACGCTTGACACCGAGTATATAATAACATCAATTGCAGTGATTTTTCGTCGGTATTTTTTTATTTTTATTTGATACTCCTCGGCGAGGGTTTTGAGTCTATTCTGAAATTCTCTGACCTGATCATAGCGACATTGCGTTGATGAAATCATTTTTATTTTAAAAACACTAGCGTTTTCAATTGTGAAATCCTTTCAATTTAGTTATTTACTTAAATCCGCTACGAATTCCACATACCAGGTTGCTGAAACCCTAATCAAATTTTTATCAGTAGCTGTTATAGTGAACTTTTCAGTTGTATCCTTGTCGATGATCGTTGAAATCGTATTGTTGACCCCGGATGAACTCGACGATGATATATTAAATTGAGTCAATGGTGTTACTAGTGTTAATCGATAAATACCTTTAACGGTTGCAGTGATATCTAATTTGTTGTTTGTAGGTGTCCACGCAAATGATCCGTGTTGGATGGTGTATACTACGTTGTTGGTTTTCTCATGAGGAATTTTTGTTTTTTCAATGATTGTTATCATCCTCGAAAAATCACCTTTGACGGCTTCGATGAAGTTTTTTGTCTCATCGATGGATTTTTTAATATCAGGGAGTTTTATTTCAATTTTATCCAACGGGGTTCCAATAAATTTATCAATGATATTTCTACGAAATGATATAAACTGTTTTCCGTTTTCTTCAATTTTAGATTCAAGTGTTGTTAGTACAAACAGAGAATTGTTTAACTCATCGTTGAGAGTTTTTAATCGATCTGTAATCGTCGAAACGATTACACCCGGTTTGAGTTTACCCTGATCGGAAAATAACGCGATAGTATTTTCGATTGCGTTTCGCTGTTTAACTAAAATATCATCCAACAACACATCACTGGATTTCAATTTACCCTGTTTGTCCTGAAATACAACTATTTCGTTCGGGTCAACACTTGTTAAGTTCAACGTCTCAGCGATTTCATCTTTGATTGTTTTTTTTATATCCTTGAGAGAATCAGGGGGTGCAGTGCCATCGGGTTTGGGTTTCAATGATCTCCCCCAAATATCAATCATGTTATTGTAAAACTCTTTCTCTCTCTAAAATCGTTTTTGACGACTTCGTTGAAAAATCTTCGATTTTCTCCAGCGATTACTAGTGTATTCATTCACGACAACATGTGGTGGTTTTCCGCTTGGGTTACTCAAGGAGTTAGAAATAGCGTTAAGGACATTTAATACTTCGCTGCCACATATTGGTGGGTCATTCATTTGTTGTGTTGGTAGCGTAGAATACCAAGTCTTCATTGGAAGGGTTTTTATATAACGCAAAAACTCTTTTGGTGGGGCTAATCCATATGAATCAAAATAGACAATCCCACGTGGATCAATAGCGTATGTAACCCAGTGAGTTCCGGGTCCGGTGCTGTTATCTAAATTAATGATTCCGGTTTCAACGCTGTTTGGTTGATGTGGTAATTGATCTTTCATAAAGACACCTCTAAAATTTTTAATCGCGAGTTTTTTAGCAGCATCCATTAAATCAAAATTGGACATTGGAACCATAGGTTCCTCAATTAATAAATCGTTCCTGGTAGTCTTAGACCCTTTCCGCTGTACCACGAATACGGGGTTCCTGGTAGTCTTAGACCCAATCCGTGAACGGATCGTCCCTTTTTTTTATATCCTTTCCCAGTTGCCTTCTTTAGTGCCATTCCTGCTGCAGTACCAACGGCTCCTAACGCTGCCGCTTTAGCCACCGCTGGGGCTGCTGCTGCAATCAATGCTGGTATCGCAGCTAACAACGGGAATATACCGCCTGTTTTAATCATATTTTTGATAGCAGCCGCAGAAAGAGTAATCTGAACACCTTTTTTGGCTACTAGTGCATCATTGAAATGTTTCACCTGACGAGTTGTCAGCGATAGTTTATTTGCACCACCAGTCATTTGGTTGGGTTTCAACGTGATTGTGGTTCCACATTTTTTAGCTGATTCCGATTGCAATTTTTTTAATTGACCGGGAGTTAACGCAACACTAATAACACTATATGACATTATACATAATAGATTGATTCTAAATCGAGAAAATCGTTTACGATTTCAATTACATGTTTTTGAAAATCAAAGATTTTCTACTGGGGCATCTACCACTCTCATTCTTCCACCAACACCTTCAAGTAGCATTGATTTGTCGCTGAGAATGACAGCAACCGCTCTATAATCAGCAATAGCACCACGAGTCACATTAGCTCTAAAATGTATATCAACAACAGATTGTCTCATCAAATCGAGATGTTCCAGTGAGAAGTAATAGATCGGATACAGATTTTTAAAATCATATTGTGATATTTGCAAACCAGTATCCACATTTTGATCGCGTGCCATAAATGACAACAGACGATGATAAACTCGTGCGATATGATTTTCTGTGTAATTAAGTTGTATATCCTCGGATGGTTCCTGTTGGCCGTTTATTCTCAGTGAGACGTCTTTCACACCTAATTGATCAAATATCATATGACTGAAACGTTGATCGCCAACTCGTGCGTTATCTTGTAACGCAATAAATATATGACGTGGCGCAGCAACACCTTGTTTTGATGCTAGGTTCCAAGTGAATAACCCGTTGATATTTGATTGTTTAACATCTGTACTCACTGATAACCAACTTAACAACGACTTTCCTCCATGGTCCATAAATGATAGTAATCGTTCTTCTGCGGTGATTGCTGGAGTCAACACTGGCATCCACAATGATATTTTTGTTAAATTGACTTTACCGGCATCAGCATTTGGATTTGCATTGTCTGCTGGAATCCTCCAGATTGCGTCATTATCATCACTCTTTCGTACAAGCGATACTGTATGCTTCGCTCCATAGATAACTTTTCTGACGTTTCTACAGAATCCAAATATATGATGCAGTGGAATCGCGCATGAAAATGATTTACGCCCTACTCCCAACATTGAGTTTCGTGTTGCAGCTCCTAGATTGAAATTAGCATCGTTGTTTATAATCATATCTTCGGCATCAATATTAGCGGTGCCAGCATTATTCTTTGGTCGTCTTACAACAAATGGATTTCCTCCAGCGGTATTCTTACCATCTTTTGCAAACATCATAGAAGGTCCTGCTGATCTTGTATAATCATCGGAATATCTCGCTAACCCGATTATTGTTGTAGCCACATCAACATCGCGATCTATCGACTCGATTTCTTTTCCATCAATGAGATATCTAGCACTCTCAAATAGCGCCATGATACCATTATTGACAAAACCGACTTGAGTACCAACTGGATACGGTGCTGGTACAGCAGGAGTATCAGCAGCTGTTACAATTTCTCCTTCTACTTCAATAAACGCTTCACAGGGCAAAAAGTATTTACTGGTATCATGGACTTGAAGATCAATTCTTGCTCGACTATTTGAGTCTATTGCATGATAGGCGTAATATTGATAATCGCGTACAGAATCATCCTTGCCAACTGGGGCGTCTATATCAAATGCTGGATCACGTGACTGTTTGAACATTTTATTCTATTTATCAGAGTCTAAATCGCGATTTTCCATTTTCATCGTCGTAGTTTTTTAAAGCCACTTCCTGCTATCATATTTGCAATATTGCTTTGGTCGGGGGTTAAAGCCATCGACGCTAATTTTTCATCTACTGCGTTATTTATAATTCTACTAACACTTGCAGGCATTTCCGCTGTAGACGGTAACGGTTTTGAAAATCCTTTGGATTTCATCCGTGATTTCACTAATGATGTTAATTTATTCTTCGCAGTTGAAAACGCTTTTCCAGCAAGATCTCCAACAGCACCAATACCCTTATCACGAATAACATCAATTGCTTTCATTCCTAATTGTTTAGCCAACGGCATCACTTTTGGAGCCATTCTCGCAAATAATCCTAAAATGGTATTACCTAAACCATCTCCGTAGTATGCTCTATAAACCGGAAACCGTGAATTAACTACGTAGACGGGGGTTGGTTTATCATGATTGTAGTGTATGATCATTATTTGAAATCAGAAACAATTTTTCAATTGTAAAACAATTTATCAATTAATCACTGTGATACCCATTTGCTAACTCGTCAATGAAATCTCGATATGTGCTGATATCCATGATACCACCCTGAAATAACCGTCTACAGATATCAGCTGCTTCATTAATTATTTCCGGTGAGTTATTTCCAGCTCGGAACCCTCCTACAAGAACCTCTAATCGTGATATGTCACTGAGAACACTACCAGGACATGAAATCCTTGGATTCTCACTGGAATCTCTTAATCCACTTCCGCTATAACCAATTGCTTCATCCTGTTTTTCTAAATCCGTTTCTTGTAAATAACTATCATCATCATCATCACGTGGTATTTGTTGTTTTTTAGGTGAAAAAGATATTTTCTTTGCAGGTTGCTGTCGCCGCCTTTGTAATTTTGGCGGTTTTTGTTGTTGTTTTAGTTCTTCAAATTGTTTATACACTATACCCACCGCATTGATATATTCGATGTATGATGCACTACCTGTCTTAATTTGACTTTTTTCAGTTTTGATCTTATAGAATATATCAGCCCAGTGATTTATACTTCTAACAAACTTATGATGTTCTGGTTTCAACATATTTTTCCTGTTTTCATAAGTCGAAACAACAAGCGCAGGAATTTCTTTTGGATCAGTCTTATCAATTGCTGCTAACCCTTCCTCGTTAAATCTCACGCGTAAATCATCTACTGTTCTTTTTGATTCCATTTTTTGTACAGCCTGTTCTGTTTGTTTAGTTTTCGCTGCTATTTTTTCGAGTTCACCGATAACAGATTTTCCCGTCTCGGGATCATCCCCCAGTATAGCGCGCTGTACCCCTTTCGTTGCTGTGGTTACCGGTTTAAACAATTCTTCAGATCCCGCAGCAAAATCAGTCTGAAGACTCTGTCGTTGTTGTAGTTTATTCCGTACAGAGTCACGAATTGGTACAAATCTCTTAATTGCATCTAATCGTTCACGAGCCAATCGGGTTGTTAATGCTTCATTGACCATTATTTGAAATCAGAAACAATTTTTCAATTGTAAAACAATTTTTCAATCCCGACCTAACGGCATCATGAAAGTGTTAAGGGCGTTATCAGTGATGAGGGAAGTATCATAATTGCTATAAAAATAAATAATATTGATAGTTCCCTCATTCTATTTTGATCATCCATTAACGGCCCATCACTGATTTTGACATTTTTAATCAAAAAATGCTAAAAAAAAATGAAATCTCTCTTTGAGGGTCAGTCACAATCAAATAATGATAAATGGTCAATCAAAATTGTTCATTTTCTTGAATTAACGCCCGTAGGTGTCTAACTTTAGAGTTGACTTCTTTTTTCAATTCGTATTCGTACCCCAATTCTTTTCGTATTCGTTCTACGATGGTATACAACGGAGCGAACACACTTACGTCACTGGAAAATGCGAGAGAGTCCTTAATAGAATTCTGAATTCTTTTGATGAGCGCATACTTCTTTGGTAGCATATATTTATTGTTGTTAACTCCGTATTCTATATCCTGAAAATCAGACATGATTTGATCAGGATTTAACCCATCTGATAGTTCAATATCCCAACCTTTCAATTTTGAAATCTCGGATATGATGCTATTCATGTTTTCAGAATTCATTATTCTATAATAATGATATATTTCTAAATGAAAAATATGACGTATTAGACATAACTAAATCGAATTTTTTGTCCCGTCCCTTTTGAAATCGCAGATCGATAAATCCCCTCTGCAACTTTTCGTACTGAGGGTCCACAAATATTGAAATACTTGCCGGCTTCATATATTGATTGAAATATTTTTTCTTCGTAGTTATTGTATTCAAAGATTTTACGGGTTTCGCTTTTTTTGAACAAGTGCCAGTCCTTCCTCGTTTGGAATTCTCACTCTGTGTGATAGCTTGCAGATTTGATAAAGAATTGTTCTTTCGATTAGAATCCTTGTGATCGATAACAAGACCATCCTCGATCAATCCATTAAAACATTCAAATATGAAACGATGATTGTGATATTTCTTCTTTCCAGCGCTAAACATCAAATACCCTTGATTAGTCACAAAACCGACCGTTTTCTTCAAAATGCAGTGTCTGACAGTACCATCACTGGATGCTTCATAATTTGTGATCACAGGGTGCTGTCTGAATTCTTGGTTCATTCGTATACATAATACTATAGTTTGTCTAATTCATTGTTTGGTTTAATGATAAATCTCTCGATGTAGTCTTGAGGAGTTCTTATGATTTTATCCCTGACTTTGTCAGCGTCAAGAATACTGACTTTGTCAGCGTCAAGAATACTGACTTTGTCAGCGTCAGGGTCATAATTTCTGATTGATTGTCCATTTTTTATTCTTTTATCATAATAACGCTTCAACTCCCTGTATCGCTTACCACCGCAATTCAAACACAACCGTGATTTCCCCCTAACCCCAACCCCACATAGAATACAGGGTAACGGACCAAGGCTTCCACGTCGAAAGCTTTGCATATGATACCCACAAAACTCATTTCTGCATGATTTGTTACACGGGGTTACTGATCCAATCATAAGCCACTTGCAGTGATTCATTATATAAAAATCTTTCATTTAAATGCTTGTTTTAATTATAGCATGATGGAGTTCAAGAGATTGACTTCGAGAAATGCTAAATTTAATGCTGATAGAGAGTTTAAGAGATTATTGAAAATCAATCCTAAATTTAATATCGATAGACCCAAAAAACGTCCAAGAGACGGAAACATGAAAGAGTTTAAGAGATTATTGAAAATCAATCCTAAATTTAATCTCGATAGACCCAAAAAACGTAACAAACGTCCAAGAGACGGAAACATGAAAGAGTTTAAGAGATTATTGAAAATCAGTCCTAGATTTAATCTCGATAGACCCAAAAAACGTAACAAACGTCCAAGAGACGGAAACATGAAAGAGTTTAAGAGATTATTGAAAATCAGTCCTAGATTTAATCTCGATAGACCCAAAAAACGTAACAAAATCAATCCTAGATTTAATCTCGATAAACCAAAAAAAACGTCCAAAAAATTATCCTGGAAAGATGCTCAATTCAATCTCGATATAGTTTCTAATACACCAAAGAATACAATTCTTGATAAAGCCATGATTAGTAAAATCAGAGACTGTTTTAATGAATTCAAACGTGATGGAGCATCCTATTGTTGGTCAACATTTCGAATTGATGGTGTTGTTGATGCTACCATGAATGATGAAAAAGCAGCAGTGATAATTTCACGTGTTGGGGGAAAACGGTATTTTTTCCGAATCAAATTCATTATCGAAGTCGATGGCAAATGGATTATTAGGGATAAATTTGAACCAATTCTCAAGAATAAAAAAGCTGTCATTGTGAGTAGAGATTCCAAACCAGGAATTCTAACCGGTATTGACAAACCATACTACGAAAGATCTTATCCCGTAACAGCAATGGTTTATGGGATATATCCGTTAAATGATAAACCCGATATCGCAAAACTAGCTCCTATGAAATATTCGTCAGGGCTTAATTGTGTAGCAACACGGGTAATGGAGCACTTCACAAATGCATCCCGAGGAAATAAACTAACTGATCTGCGACGTAGGAAAATAACCGAATGGGAACTGACAGTGAAACAGCATGGTGCAAAGATTTCTGATATAGCTAAGTTAGAAACATCATTAAGATTTCCAATAACAGTTATGACGATAACCGGAGAGGTTTTATACGAACCGAAATATAACAAAAATGGAGCACCAATACAGATTATTGATCATAACAAACACGCGTGGACACCTGCGGTAACAGTATTTCCACGAGAACGAACCGTGAAATATATCCCCCCGGAATTTTCCGGGAAATTCGTCGGGGATGTTTTCTATGAAGAGAGATTATTTGATGCTATTAATGCGTTGTGTAAGGATGATCCTGTGTCAGTGTGGTTACTTAGAAGTGATGAAGATCCCGAAATAGGATTCGATCAATTTGTAAAACCAAATGGTGAATTATATCGCGTTGAAGAATTAGATAACAGAATGAGAAAAATCGCTAGTGATTTTTCACCGGAAAGTTTCCATGAAAAACTACTCACGGATAGTTTTACTATTCCATCAGTGGTAGCTCACTTCGCAAGAGAAAAAAACTCATGGCGTCCAACACGAAGTGATTTTCTCGAGGATGTTAAATTGAGTTGCGTCGAATTTGGTCATGGAGGACTGTGGAATACGAAATACTCACGTGATGGTATGATTTCAATTGATATATCCGCGTGTTACCCCGGAAGTTTTCTCGGATATGGGGAATGCGCTGAGTACTTCAAACGATTTGGACACCCCACGCATGAAATGACTCGTGTTGCGATTAATGGACCATTGCCTGATTTTGATTTAACCGGATTCGCTCGTGTGATATCATTCGAATTAGCTACAGGGTTACATCCGTGTAGTTATGTTTGGCTCGGTAAACACCTATCTGAAAAGGCCTGGATGCCAATAGTGCTATTGAGATATATGATTGATTGTGGTATGCTAATATCGTTAATTGTTTCCGAGGCTATTATATGCTATCGAGCACAGAAAGAAGTTTGGCTACCACAACCCGATCTAGATCGTATAATCAACGAACTACGAAAACAATTCCCTGATTTCAATGAAGAAGAAATCATAAATTGGTCTAAGAAGTTATTTGAAATTAAAAAAGAACAAGCAAAAGATTTTGGACGAAGAATAATCGGTAAATTCACTCAAGGTGGACGGTACGACAACGCAAAATATTCTTCGCGGTTGATCATAGATATCGCTGAATACGATTTTATTGTAGCGGATTTAATGAAACAGGGAAAACTTGTATCCCGTAAGGATGCTTTTCTATCCAATGGTGAGAAAATGGGTACGGTTGTTACCTACTGTGATGGATATAATTCCCAGTACACACATTTGAGAAGTTCAATGCTAGCCTATGCTTCTATTAATCTATTTTCGATGATAAATAGATTTCCTAATACCGCGGTTAGAGTGGCCACTGATTCGATGTATATACACAATAAGTACAAATCAGCTGTAGCGGCATTCACAGATCCCGAGGAAGCGTGGGGGCGTTGGCGATTTAAAAAGGAGATGCTACATGAGTATTGTGAATCCGCAGACGTTGCCATGGATGATAAATATCTTTGTTGTAACCGTATTGAAAATCAATCAGAATTTTCTAATGCACCACCGGTATCTGATCCAATCTGTAGATATAAAACAGTTTATTTAAACGGTTGTGGTGGGTCAGGAAAGACAACTCGTGCAATTGAATTATATCGTCGTGGAAACGCTAGCGTTTCTAACATGATTGTGCTAACACCGACTCACAGACTCGCCAGAGAGATGATACAGCGAGGGGTAAATGCCTGTACTTACCATAGTTTCTTTCGATGGAAGGGTGACAAATGGACTCCTGAGCGTATGGGTGATAAATTCATTCCTGAAATCATAATTTGGGATGAAATATGCACAGTGTCATTAGATGTATTACAAACATTTCTTGAGTGGTTGTTAAACAAAAACACAAAAGTCGTCATGTGCGGTGATCACGGCCAACCACCACCATTTGTCGGTGCATCTCCACATGAATGGCTAAAGGGTTTTGTAGACTACTATGAAGAAATCACCACTGATTATAGATCACTTGATGAACGATTACGAGAATTTAAGAAACTAATTAGATTACAACCGGATAGAATCCAGTGCGAAATAGCGCGTGAAGTGATTTCAGAAACTCCAATGAATGATTTCTGGGAAACATGGAGACCAAATGATTTGATAATTGCAAGTAGAAAAATAGTCAGGGATACACTTCAGATGAAGTTATTTGAATTGCATAAAGAAAAATTTGCAACGCTTCCAGTACCCCTTTGTTATAGGCCATCGGATACACGAAAACAGAATATTGAAGTTGATATTCCAGGACAGAGTGAAAAACAAATTCTCGTATTAAATGATATTGTGCTGGTTGATATCAATGTCGTTGAAGATGCATTGCGTGCTAATAAATCCCCGTGGACTCTAGGATACGCAGCAACAATACACTCTTCACAGGGATTGACTATATCGGATACAATTGTTTGGATGGTGGATAATCACATCGAATGGTCGAATTTAGTCTATCTCGCAGTATCCAGAGTACGAAGAATAAATCAGCTTCGAAGAATTGTTTTCGATGATAATGACACCACAATAAATGATATTGATGTTAGCATCATTAATAAAAAACTCTCCGGTTACAAACAACAGGACAAAAAAAAACAACGAGAATTTGATATTGATGCTGAATCAATAATTACGCTGAAGAAACAACAGAATAATCACTGCGCGAGTTGCAATTGTATAATGCGTTGGCAGTATTCGGATAAGGATCCTCGCCAATTCACCGTAGACAGAAAAAATAACAGTCTCGGTCATGTCAGAAATAATGTGATGTTGACTTGTCTTGAGTGCAATAGACGCAACGGTGCTAGTTAAGACCATGCGGTGGCAATTGAGTATCCTCGGGAATTACCTGTAGTTGTTGTCGAGTAAAACCCCGCTGAGGGGCAGTTGAATCCAGTTTATAGACTGGAGGTCTACCAGTTGATCGTGTTATACTAGATATCTTGTGTGCAGTGACGCTCCAAATAGGATCGGTAGCCCTTTTTCTACCCCCTTCAAGCTCTCCTGGTTCGTATAAGTACCTCACAATGACATTACTACCAAGAATTGGTTCTTTGAAATCTTTTTGTGGTTGTACGGGTATTGACTTCTTTTTAATCGCGTTGATAGGTTTCATGTTGATTGTTCTAGTAATCTCGTTATTCAGTGCAGTAATCACAGATGGTAATCTTTTAACCCATTCACGGGATCGCTTTTCTTGAATGAATTCTTTTGCGTATTGATATCCAAATAACCGCTCAGCAATCGTCCGATTAAATCGTTCTACAATGGCCTGATCGCGATGTAGCGCAGTATGCCCTCGTCGTATGGTGACATTATGATGTTTCATTGTAGATAACAATGCACCCTGAAATTCCTTGCCAGGATCAGCCTGCAATAGATTTGGCCAGTGCAGAGGACCTCGTCGATAAATCCTTTCAAATGCAGAAGCGACTTCAGTGGCTGATTTTGTTTTTAACGGTTCTGCTTCTTTGTATCGACTTGCAATATCAACTACGGTTAATGCGTATTTGTAACCACGATCATGTGGCAGAAATAATATATCAGCCTGATGAACTTCATTAGGAGCGGTCACATCAAAATGCGAGAAATTAATCTGTTTAGGCGGTGGTAGATAAATTTGCCATAGTGCCTGTTTGGATAACCAATTAGCCGCAGTGGTTTTTTTCACTTTTGCAGCGCTAGCGAGTTTATGGACTGCTGATTTACCCCTCCAGTATCCTCTTGGGGAATAATAAATTGATTCCATATTATTAATTACCGGCACCTAACATCAATTTGCTTTTCATAGCCGATTTTATTAAAAATGAAGCCAATTTTTCTTTGAAGGATTTATCAGGAATAGCATTTAACGCATGAATTAATTTCACATCTGCTAGATGCCTGTGTTGCAGATTGCTGCTTTTATAAGCAACATCATGAAGGTGACAGGCCTTATCAATGGCGTTTATTGGTTCTTCACCGGGGTTGGGTTGATTTTGATTATTGAGTCTGATATCAAGTCTGGTTCCCGGTCCACAGTAGCTATATCCGGGAAGGTGCTTTTCTCCGGGGTACTTTGCCCATGGGGTTCCAGGGAGCTTTGCCAATTTGGCTGCGATATCACCTCCTCGTTTTTTTTTAAATCAGATTTCATAGACACAAATCTAAATTTCTTTGTACCACATTGCATGCATTTACCAGAAAGCGCTGATCGGTTATTTTTAGTTGTAACTGTCGTCACATCATCTGTGCCAGTACGCGTTTTGCACTTCACACAATATAGATCCATAATTTATGTATAGAAATATGGATATAATTGATTTTTCAGCGACTAAAACAAGAGAACCAATTAAGCATCATGCAGCGCTACCAAACTCTATCCGGATGATTATAATCGGGCCATCTGGATCCGGTAAAACGCAATTGTTGCTCAATTTAATAATGAGATGGATGAAGTGGGATAAGTTGTATTTAATTGCTCCTAGCGTAGATGATCAACGATGTTATGAAGTGCTAAAAGATTTTAACGAGAATGCATCAGAAATTAGCGGTGAGAACGCCATTGATTTTATAACCGATATCGATGAAGCACCGAGTATTGATGATATTGATGGAGATATTAACAATTTAGTCGTATACGACGATATAATGTTGGATAAACAAAAAAATCCTGCTAGGATCTTTTCCCGGGGGCGTCACAAAAACACTGACGTGATATATGTCACTCAACGCTACACTCAGGTTCCAAAAGTCATCAGAGATAATTGCAATATTCTTTCTGTATTCAACGGCGTTGATACTCATACTCTTAGAAATATATGGCAGACATGGTGTTCTGATATGGACTTCAATCAATTTCGAGATTTCTTTAGTCATGCTCAGTCGACTCCGCACGGATTCGCAACAATAAATTTGCATGATCCTCGGACACGATATCGTATCGGACTGGATCAAATATTCGGTTAAAATCATTTATTATTTTTTGTTAACCCATAGCAGCAGAGAGGGTGGATGACAACAAGTTGCGACCAAAATTAATTAAAAAATCGTAAAAATCTTCGTTTTCATTTTTTTAGTTAAAATGAGATTTCGTAGGGAAGGCTCGTTAAGATTTCAATCGAATTTTGTTTCAAAACGTTGTAGGGTTCGCCCTTTTTTGGTTAAAATGAGATTATAGGACGGCTCGTTTTAGGATTTCAATCAAAATTTTGTCTGAAAACGTTGTAGGATTCACCCTCTCTGCTCATGAAGACTTGGACAAAACGTTGTTTGGAAATTTGGATAAGTATTTTGGGGTTTAACGGCAAACTGACAAACATTTTAATGAGATTAAGAAGAGTGATAAAGTTGCAAGAACTGATAGTTCGGATGGGACAGTAGCCAAGTGTAAGAAAGAGAGTGACATCTGACTCAATTTTCGGAATAAGACCATTCCTTGGTATAAATCTACTCTAATACTTAATGATAAACGTGTTACACCGTAGTCTAGCTAATCTGCGCATATAAGGACAGCAATATTGGCGCCAATCTCATACCTAGTTCGACCAATTGACAGAAGTAAAATGCTGCAATGCTTACGACTTGAAAAAGCGGTAATTGTCACTACAATATTCTGTTCAAAATAATACTAATTTTCGACTACGGGATACCACCCATATGTTTTCATGATTCGCGATATGGCGCCATATTCTCCGCATGGATTTGAAACGATGTAATGATTATGCAGCAGGCTATGGAAATGAAATACGATACTTTCGACTTTTCTGTTAGCATTTCAGTGGATGAACTAGGTCATATTTATAGCTGGTTTTACAGAATTTAACGTAGCAATACCACTACATGGCAAGAGCTATTACGCAAACTAAACCGAGCTTCTAAACACATAAAGAAACATTCATTCTTTCATTAAACAAAATAAGCTCTTATATTTGAGAAGAAATAACACTGAATAGAATCTAATTTGCTTACAATTACAACGTCTCGTTAAAGGGAAAAAATGACTAAAGAATTTTGAAACAGACTATACGCATAGGAATTTCTTGAGAATCCGTCAGAAATGCAAGTTGACAAATTGGATAGTAGACGATAAAGTAGGTACGTGACAACTTGCAAAATTAGAAACTTGGATTAAGATAAAACATTGTTCTAAGGTAAACACTTCTATCATGTTAATGATGTATTTTATTTGTATGATTCAAAAATATAATATTAAATAAGTTTTTCTGGGTTAAAAATTTAAGAAGATTATGGATTGTGTCTTCATGTTGTTATTTTAGAAATTAAATTTTCATCCTGATTTACAATATAAGTATGGGTTATCTTTGTACACTTTAACAATAATATTACATTCCTTAATTGAAGGACAACCGTTCTTACGTGATATAATTTGTATTTTCAACCAAAACAACACGTGATCCAGTGTTTTATGCCGAAACGATCGTACATGAGAGTGTTATACAGAATGTGGAAATTAAACTCAATGACAGTCAGCATTTCTTCTTATCTGCAAAGTTCAACATTTTCAAAATGGGAGTCCTGAACTCCTAGTTTTACAATCCCAGCGAGACTTTTGATCATGATCACGTATAAAGTGAAAGAAACGTTTGAGTTCTGCATTACTGTTGAAAAAGTTGTTTTTTTCTTTCTCTTACGACCATTAATGGCTTCAGCAATCAAAAGCATCATCACACGTCTAATGCAATAATATGCATGTCATTTATCTCTGTCAGCTGACAATTATTATATTTATGTTCTAAACCCTTCTAGTGCATAGTCGTAGTTAATCAAAAGAAAAGCTGTTTTATATTAATAACAATATTTGCAAAAATGAATTCCAAATAATTAACATACAACTCCACCTGATTTCTCCACTTATGTACATTTAAGTACCTAGATGCATCGATTTAATCTTTTATACAGTTTATCGGTACAATTTCAGTATTATACTTGTAATTATTTACCTTAATAGTAATAAAAATAAATAAACAGTACAGTCATTGGACAAGAACATTTTTATATATAAAAAATTTGGGTGTGAATATGGACACTTGGAGTACCAGGCTAAACATGCACAAAGGCTAAAGTGACCTTTGATCTTTCAAATGAGCTACCAGTCTCAAATAATATACATTATTAATAAAGTCAATTCTACTCGTTTGCATCATCAGAATCAATCTGTCCATGAAAAGAACTTGATGTTCATGCCATATAACTATCCATAAAGTAATTAAAAATGATTGCTTACACCATTTATGTTCAGATATAACTAACGGAATAAATGTAAGATATAACGAATGCAAATACAAACTTGTATTTATGTTTAACAGAGTGTAATGTAATTCACAGTTTTATTCATGTTCCTCATAATGTAATGTCAAGCTAACGTTTATCATTGTTCTTCAGAATATAATGTAATACACGGATTTACCCGTGTGACTCACAGATCAGCTTATACATCTACTTCGTCATTGTGTGAAGAATACGAAACAAATGTCTTGTATGATAATCAGAGATACATTTATGGTCCTGAATTCATGTCGGAATCTTGTCAGCATTAAAATCCATCTGTAGTAGCATGTATCTTTTCAAATTTATGAAAGACGCTCTCTTTTTATGTCTTGAAGGGACAAATCTATCTCAGGTCTTTGAAAATCATCATCTCTTCTTCTAAGGCCTTATTTTTCGTATGCAGTTGAGCTCGAACAATAACAGTTGCAGCATGGTAATACTATTCTGCAACATGGTACATATCAGTTAGAGCTCTTGCTTTTCTTGAAATTGATCCCATGATGTTGTTAGACCCAACATTTGTAACTAGTTTCTTAATTTTCCTGACATGTTCCATGCGAAAGTCAGCTGGAATATGTGAATCTGATTTGCAGTAAGTGTTTACAAATAAACCATATAAAGACTTGCTGGCAGGATGCAGGCTATATGATGTTTTCTGGTGGGCATGAAAACGCAAAATTCCAAGTGCATATTTACTGTGTGATGCCCTGACAAACTGCTATCATGTACTTGAGGGTAGTTATTAACATTGTTATGTTAGGTACTTGGAAAACATCAAGGAACTGCATATACAGCAGTCCTAGCTGTAGTATATTATGAACATAATTCTTAACTATGTCGTGCTTAGCATCAGACAACACTGCTTATATCTGTGCAACTTCAAACATAAAGGCTTGTACACAATGTCATTAGCCACCTTCTACAGACTACACTGATATCTTATGTCTTTTGGTATTAAGACTTGAGATTGATCCATTTGGAGGTAGAAGTCTTATCATATTTGCAATCATCTCTTCCGTATCCGTATGTAACCTATTGGTATCATCAGTGTTTCTATCCAAGACATAATCATCAATTTTAGCAGGCAAATATCACTTGGTAATGCCATGCAGGATTCGCCATCTAGTGATCACACAATTGTGACATCTTTGTACAATAGTGGTACGCCAATGAAAGAAATAATACTATTGTAATACAGGGCAAAGAAAATGTCTGTGATATGGAGGAAAATAACTAAAATGAAACAACTAATCAACAGAAACATTAAATAAAATATAAATGAAAATGATTTCACATGCAGTTCAACATTTCCTGTCTTTTAATATGCAGTCTTAAATGATAACCCGAAAATCCAATGAAAAAAGTATAGAAATTTTACTGAAAAAATATTCAAAACAGATTAGGTTTAAATATTGACTTAAATTACCGACCACTAAGACAATTTTCAATAGTTAAATACTATGCCACTACATAAATTCATCATACCTTATAAGCAAGTCCCAATTTAAGTTTAAATATTTCTCTAGTATTTTGAAATTATTTGTTAAATGAAATATAAACATCATGATTATGTGAATTGTTTCTAATATCAGCTATCAATCAATTGTTATATACCTGACCGCTGCTCCATAGTATTCTGTGGGATAATAAAATAACTTCAGTAATGAGAAGAAGACCTATACAAATAGGTTTACAGTACTGAAAATGAATTTGGTTTATTTCACTAATGTTTCTCAGGAATTGTATATCACCTGCCATGTGATTATCATAATTATCCGTTTTAAAATTGTATGTGTTTGTGTGTGTTGATTTCAGTTCAGCTTTTTATTTGTAGTCATATCGTTACAATGTCTGCAGTCTGGCAGTTTATAGTGATGTCTCGTTCTGTGGCATCTTGTAGCATCATGTCCCACCCTGTCACATTACCTTAAAACCAGGCTAACCAGACCTAAAACAAACAACTTAACAATGTGCACTGAGACAGATGTTCATACCATTGTTATAAATATTTGGTACTATTCGACCAAGGTTCGAACACGCATCCTCCTGCATCCAAGGAGGACACTCTAACCTTTAGGCCACCGGAAACGTCCTATTATTAAACGTTACTGTGGCCTTGATCCAGAGCGATAGGTGACTGACTGTGTAGGCTATTGAAATGACTCTTAATAATGATGCTACTGACCAAATATTGTAACTGTCCCTCAATGTCGTTTGAACTCAATATCATTCAGAAACACCTTCAGAAACTGCTGACAGTGATGCATCTGCTGACAAACAAAACAAGTAACATATATCCCCCCTGATAATACAGGTGAGGCAATACAATTCAAAATAATTACCAAATTATGTTCATTAATGCAAAGGACTTATTTGTAAGCTTTCTGTTTTTAGTAATAGCCATTTGTGAGGGCTGATGGCGAACATTTGAGTAATTGTAAAGTGCTTGTAGTCACAATGCTTTCGAGTATGTTCCTATTTTGTTTCTTATTTTGAGTACAAAATGTATAATACAGATATTTGTGTTTAAATCTTTGGTAACATTAACCGTGTATTGTGACTCATAAGTCATTTACACAAATCTGAGAGAACTTCATGTCATCCAGATATTTATAAAAATTGATTACATTTTGCTAAATACATTTTGAACAGTGGACAATAGTTATTTTTTATGGACTGACAAGAGATGATGCATGATATATGCAGTCCCTAACCCTAAGTTAACTAGTCATGTGATCTGAAAGGAAACTAGTCTAAGGCATTTGCAATATAAGTTAGTATGATGTTTGCCTGTGTATAGCAAACATTGTACGGAACAGTATGTTTGTCAATGGCTCTTTGATGCGGCTATATGAAGGTTCAAATAATAAACACATAAATGAACATAGCATTTGAAGAAGTAACAAAAGACAAACTATTACATATTTGCATCGTTTGTCCTCAATATTTTTGGGGTAATTATTCCGCACAATTAGAGGAAAGTTCATGTTTTTGTAAAGTGCTTTGACAGAAAATCTACTGCTTTTCAATACCTGCGAGAGCAGGATCAGTTTGTGTCTCTTTTGTCAATGAAAAAGTTTCTCTCTGTATTAATTGTGCAGTTAAAAGATCCTTACCTTTTGGTACATGCTGCGACATATCACACCTGAAATATGGTAATGAATTTGAATAATAAGTTACTAATGGTTAATAATTTTAATGTAATCTGTACACGCTGTAATATTGTTTTCATTCAAAAAGTAGCATACTTAAGGCAATCACAGATTTCCAATATCCTTCCAACATTACAACTATGGGAAAATGAAGTATTATTAAGACCCCTGTCTCTTATCATGAACTCTGAATATTAAAATACAATATATCTTAATGTGTTACCATGTAGAACCATAACCATACTCCACTTACAGCTATTTAAAATTATTTAATGTGTATGTTATAATATTACACACACACACACACACACACACACACATAGATATAATTTGTTCATATTTTCATCATGTCACAAGAACACAAGGAAAACAATTTGACGATTTTCGGCAAAGTTGAACCTAAATAGATATCTGAGTATGCAAAGAAGCCAAGCCAATAGTGCCCATTAAATGTATAAAATAATATGGCAATTAAATTAAACCATTAATAAGTTAAATGTAAGCAGTCATCTCATAATATGTAGTCAGAATACTCAATAATAATCTGACAATATGGAAACGACATCAAGACTCTACCGGTATGCGAAGAACCACAGCTTTTTCAATAGCTTATTAGCGTAATCATTACAAAATGGATTCACTCTAGTGGTCGGTAATTCTTCAGACCTCCTTCCTCTAAAACGTATTCAGAAAAAAATCGTTTTCTTCCTCTTACTAATGTCTTCTTGTCAAGGTTGGATCCTGAAAAAATCAAATACCAGCATGTGTGCATACTTTTATTAAGATCAGCTGGGAAAGTAAAAGAAAACAACGTGTAACGCTAAGTTTCAATATGTTACAAAACAAAGTGTAACGATGAGTTTCAATATGTTACAAATCATCTTATTTATTTCTACAATGATCATCACATTTATTATACCATTCAAGAGGCATCATCCAAAACCAAAACCAAATTTATATGCAAATACTATTATCAATGATGAAAATAAATTATGTTTATTCTTAATTGCAGCTCTCTATCCTCATTCATGATATGAATGCAGAAGTGACATGTCTTTAATTATATTTAAAGATTATAATTACAGTATGCTGATATAATTTTTTCATAATCTTAAGAACTGGATATCTTAAGTTCGTTGTCTCTTGTTGATATGTCTTTCCACTTGGCGATGTGGAATATATATATAAGCACAACACAATTATTTGTACAAGAAACTTAATTGGGTGGGTTGGCTAAGGTGGTGTATTTCCTTGATGCCAATTATTCCTTGGTATCAAGGACATGCAGTTTGCAGGAAATATGCAGTAAACATTAAAGATCCGGTCAAATAAATATATTATCACATATTCTACTTACAGAACTTAAAAGCGTAACGTCATGCCACATAACACAGCAGCATAATAATCATGCATTTATCACAAATTTTCCTGGACCCACAAGGATTCGTTACAAAGAAAATTAGGAGTCTAACCTGTAACAATAGGACATAAGGGATAACACAAGGCCGCACCCTTCCGTAGTTCCAGACGGATTTGATGGGCCAGACAACATCACCTCTTCAGTAGTTACATTTCGGGAATAGTGGCATGGTCTTCTTAGTGAGAGTCGAAACTATATTTGTCGATATAACGTTAAAACGTTACAAATCTAGGGCGTTATCTTCTTCTCTATAGCTCGATGTCATCAGTAATATCATTTAATGCATCAATATCATTTCTCAACGTTTAATGTTGCGTGTCTTGGACTTTAATGTTGTTTGATTGATGTTATCGTTTATTTCACAGCATATGGCACAAATTATGTTGTACAGCTTGTGTAATCGTGAACAAATTAATGTCCAAGAACGTTTTGTCATTTGTCATGATTCTGTGTATTGGAGTTTTAATCCCAGAATATTTATTTCAAAATGAGAATGCTTATAATGTTCCTCCATCAGGATTACCATCTCTGATAATGTATTATTTTCGCCAACCTTACTTCTTTTATTTTGTTATTATTGTTGATGTGTTTCAAAAGGCAAACATTTAATTTTATTGATTTTTAAATCTAAAGATGGATGCATTCATCCATAGCACTTTTATTTAATGTTCATGTTAATTCATAACGAAGAAATATACTACATGGTGGATGAGTGGTGGGTGGATAAATGGGTAGGTGTTAAAACGGATAAATCACGCCGAGTTTACCCAAAATTCAGATCTTACAGACGCTGGGAAAACTGGCAATAAAGCCTTCTTACCATTTACAAGCTTGAATACGCTTTCAACTATTATAGCAAATACAAATGTCAAAGATAAATATTGCATATTGATATTGTAAAGCTAGGATTCCTAATTGCCTATATGCTTAAATAAGTAAATACAGTTTTGCAGAATATGCTAAAATGATACAAATATATTCATACATTTATCACAAACACAAAGGTCGTTACATTTTCTCAAAATATAATTACATAGTTTTCAATTTTGCTCCTGAAGTCCCATGTCGTTTCCGATTATGACATTTTTCTTAAAACAAGTGAGGCAGAAAATTAATTTATATAACAAATATTGACTGAGACCAGTTTCTAAAAATCATTAAAAAGACGCAAGCAACAAGCAGTTGATATACTTAAGATAGCCCAAAAAAAAGGTAGGCCATAGTGAAATTGTGTATATGAAGGGGTAGGAGATAAAACATTATTATACTGTAAATATAATACCACTAAACAGGCATTTCCTCTGAAGTGAAAGTTACTATAATTCTTATTCACTGCATTTCGCCAGATCATTAGAAAACTGCATGTGCATGATAATGATAGTAAAATGCTAAGCAGCAGAGTGTGTGAACAGACCAACTTTTCAAGCAAAAATAAGGCTTCTACGGAACCGAAATTATTTAACAAAATGCAGAGAGTGTGAACAGACCAACTTTTCAGGTAAAATATTTCGTAAGCGTTTCGTTACAAAAACCGAAACAAAAAAAAATCTTACGATGATAGTTTGCCAATCTAGTTTCACAATACATGACTGCGACATCCTAATCTTACAATTTTTTATTTCGCGATTCGTTACAAAAACCGAAACAAAAAAAAATCTTACGATGATAGTTTGCCAATCTAGTTTCACAATACACGGCTGTGACACTGCGACATCCCAAGGCAACGTTGTAAGCGGTCGTGAAATGAAAAATAATAATCTTACAACCTTTTTGCCATATAGTTGGCGTTCACACTCTCTGCTGCTAATGCGCTAACTAAATATTTGATCAAGTCCGATACGATATCTTGTCCGAGAGTCTGCTAAATTTATCGTTATAAATCCGTATGGGGTGGTTCTAGCCATACTAAAGAAATTTTTAAATTTATTAAAATCCATATCACCGTCACACCAGTAATTAAAAATATTTTGTAATGTGTATTTTCCAGTACCGTTAAATACGCATACTAAATTGCAATTTTCTCTTATTATACTTGGAATCTGTGCGTATTTTTGAGTAACATATATCACATCTATGTTTTTATGTCTGCCTCGGGAAAATATTCTAGCAGGATTTGTTTGTCTTTCCAACATAACATCATCATATACGACTAAATTGTTAATACTTCCATCAATATCATCAATACTAGGTGCCTCTTCGATATCGGTTATAAACTCAATGATATCATCGCCGTTAATTTCTCGCGCGGCATCATTAAAATCTTTTAACACTTCATAACATCGTTGATCGTCTACACTCGGAGCAATCATGTACAATTTATCCCACTTCATCCATCTCGTTATCAAATTAAGTAGCAATTGTGTTTTGCCACTTCCAGATGGTCCGATGATAATCGCGCGAATAGAATCTGGTAACATTGCATGATGTTTAATAGGTTTTCGTTGTCGAGTAGCTGAATAATCAATTACATTCATAACTGTTATATATAAATTATGGATCTATATTGTGTGAAGTGTAGGACACGTACTGGCACAAATGACTTGACGACGATTACAACGAAAAATAATCGATCAGCGCTTTCTGGTAAATGCGTACAATGTAGTACGAAAAAATTTAGATTTACTTCCCTTGGTGCAACCAAGGCTTTAAAAAAAAACGAGGAGGTGATATTGCAGCCAAATTGACAAAACTCCCAGGAACACCGTGGGCAAAGTATCCAGGAGAAAAGCACCTTCCAGGATATAGCTACTGTGGACCGGGAACACGATTAAATATCAGACTTGATGATCAAAATCAACCCCGACCCGGCGAGTATCCAATAAACGCTATTGATAAGGCGTGTCATGTTCATGATGTCGCTTATAAAAGCAGTAATCTTCAACACAGACATCTTGCAGATGTAAAATTAATTCATGCGTTAAATGCTATTCCTGATAAATCCTTCAAAGAAAAGTTGGCTTCTTGGTTGGTAAAATCTGCTATGAAGGGTAAATTGATGTTAGGTGCTGGATAATTAATAATATGGAATCTATTTATTATTCTCCGAGGGGATACTGGAGAGGTTACGCAGCAATTAATAAACTCGCTAGCGCATCAAAGGTGAAAAAAACTACAGCGGCAAACTGGTTATCCAAACAGGCAATATGGCAAATTTATCTACCAGCGCCTAAACAAATTAACTACTCGCATTTTGATGTTACAACACCTAATGAAGTTCATCAAGCTGATATACTATTTCTGCCGCATGACAACGGTTACAAATACGCGTTAACGTTAGTTGATATTGCGAGTAGATACAAACAAGCAGAACCGTTAAGGACAAAATCATCTACTGAAGTAGCTTCTGCATTTGAGAGGATTTATCGACGAGGTCCTCTGCGCTGGCCAAATCTGTTACAAGTTGATCCTGGCAAGGAATTTCAAGGCGCTGTTTTAACAACGATGAAACATCATAATGTCGCCATCAGACGAGGACACACTGCGCTACATCGCGATCAGGCAATTGTTGAACGGTTTAATCGGACACTTGCTGAGCGGTTATTTGGATATCAATACGCGAAAGAATTCATTCAAGAAAAGCGATCCCGTGAATGGGTCAAGAGATTACCAGGTGTAGTTACCGCAATCAATAATGAGATTACTAGAACAATTAATATGAAACCTGTCAACGCTATTAAAAAGAAGTATATACCCGTACAACCACAAAAAGATTTATCTAGAAACGTTAGTGTTTCCCAACCAATTCTTGGTAGTAATGTCATTGTAAGGTACTTATACGAACCAGGAGAGCTTGAGGGTGGTAAAAAAAGAGCTACTGATCCTATTTGGAGTGTCACTACGCATAATATATCCGGCATAACACGATCTACGGGTAGACCTCCAATCTATAGACTGAATTCAACTGCTCCTCAGCGGGGTTTTACACGCGAACAATTACAAGTGATTCCTGAGGATACTCAATTACCACCGCGTGGTCTTAATTAGCACCCAGGGTGCTGTCACCCCGGCGTCTGTTGCACTCAAGACAAGTCAACATCACATTATTTCTGACATGACCGAGATTGTTATTTTTTCTGTCTACGGTGAATTGGCGAGGATCTTTATCCGAATACTGCCAACGCATTATACAATTGCAACTCGCGCAGTAATTATTTTGTTGTTGCTTCAAAGTGATTATTAATTCAGCATCAATGTCAAATTCTCGTTTATTTTTTTTATCCTGTTGTTTATAGCCAGAGAGTTTTTTTCTGATTATATCGCCGATGATTATATCGTTACCAATGATTTCATCGTCAACAACAATTCTTCGAAGTTGGTTTATTCGCCGTACTCTCGATACTGCTAGATAAACTAAATTTGACCACTCAATGCGATTATCTACTATCCAAAGAGTTGTATCGGATATAGTCAATCCCTGTGAAGAGTGTATTGTTGCTGCATAACCTAGCGTCCACGGGGATTTATCAGAGTTCCCTAATGCATCTTCGACGACGCTGATATCAACCAACACAATATCATTTAATACTAAATTCTGCTTTTGTTGTTGTCCAGGAATGTCAACGTCGATATTCTGCTTTCGTGTATCCTTAGGTCTATAACAGAGTGGTACTGGAAGCGTTGCAAATTTTTCTTTATGTAGCGCAAACAACTTCATCTGAAGTGCGTCTCTGACTATTTTTCTACTCGCGATTATTAAATCATTTGGCTTCCACATTTCCCAAAAATCATTCATGGGAGTTTCAGAGATTATTTCACGCGCTATTTCACATTGGATTTTATCCGGTTGTAATCTAATTAGCGCTTTGAACTTGCGTAATTGTTCATCAAGTGATCTATGGTCGGTATTAATCTCTTCATAATAGTCTACAAAACCCTTTAACCATTCATGTGGAGATCCACCAACAAATGGCTGCGGTTGGCCGTGATCCCCGCACATGACGACTTTTGTATTTTTCAATAACAACCATTCAAGAAATGTCTGTAATACTGTCAACGATACCGTGCATATTTCATCCCAGATTATTATTTCAGGAATAAATTTATCGCCCATTCGATCAGGAGTCCAATTATCACCTTTCCATCGAAAGAAGCTGTGATAAGTACAGGCTTTTACTCCACGCGCTATCATCTCTCTGGCAAGTCTGTGAGTTGGTGTTAGCACAATCATGTTTGTGAAATCCGTAGGATTTTTACTACGAAATAACTCAATTACCCGAGTTGTCTTTCCTGATCCACCACAGCCGTTTAAATAAACTGTCTTGTATCTACAAATCGGATCTGATACGGGCGGTGCAGTAGAAAATTCTGATTGAATCTCTGAGATATTATGGTTACTTTTCAAGTATTTATCATCCATAGTAACGTCTGCGGATTTACAATACTCATGTAGTGTTTCTTTTTTAAACCTCCAATTTCCCCACGCTTCCTTAGGATCTGTGAATTTAGGTACATCTGATTTGTATTTCTCATGGATATACATCGAATCAGTAGCTACTCTAACCGCGGTATTAGGAAATCTATTTATCATCGAGAATAGATTAATACAAGAATAGGCTAGCATAGAACTTCTCAAATGTGTGTATTGACAACTTTTTCCATCACAGTAGGTAACAACCGTACCTAGTTTCTTACCATTTCGAAGGACATCATCTACCCAAACATTATTAGTTCCGCTCGCAGATTTGTAAGCTTCCTCATCTAATTCCCCTGATAGAAAAGCGTTCTTACGGGTTACAAATTTCCCTTTTTTTATTAAATCAGATATTATGAAATTGTATTCTTCATCGTCTATGATTAATCTCGAAGAGTATTTTGCATTATCAAATCTTCCACCTTGAGTGAATTTACCGATTATTTTTCGTCCGAGATCTTTAGCCTCTCTATTACTACCTTCGAATAATTTCTTAGACCAATCTATGATTTGTTCCTCGCTGAAATTCTTCGAATTTCCATCTAGAAATTGTTTTCGTTGTTCGTTAATTATTTTTTCTAGATCAGGTTTTGGTAACCAAACATCTTTCTGAGCGTTATAACAAATAATCGCTTCACTGACAATTAACGATATTAGCATACCACAATCGATCATATACCGCAATAGCACAATTGGCATCCACGCTTTTTCATACATATGTCTACCAAGCCAAAGATAACTACACGGATGTAACCCTGTAGATAATTCAAATGATATCACACGAGCGAACCCGGTTAAATCAAAATCAGGCAATGGTCCATTAATCGCAACACGAGTCATTTCATGTGTGGGGTGTCCAAATCGTTTGAAGTACTCAGAGCATTCTCCATACCCGAGAAAACTTCCAGGATAACACGCGGATATATCAATTGAAATCATACCATCACGTGAGTATTTCGTATTCCACAATCCTCCATGACCTAATTCGACGCAACTCAACTTCACAGCCTCGAGAAAATTATTTTGTGTTGGGCGCCATGAATTCTTTTCTCGTGCGAAGTGAGCTACCACTGATGGAATTGTGAAGCTATCCGTAATTAGTTTTTCTACAGTAGAAACACTAGTGTTTCCTTCCATATACTCATTAGCAATTTTTTTCATTCTAGTATCTAATTCTTCAGTTCGATATAATTCACCATTTGGTTTTACAAACTGATCAAATCCTATTTCCGGATCCTCATTACTCCTGATTAACCATACTGACACAGGGTCGTCTTTGGTTAATGCGTAAATAGCATCAAATAATTTCTTTTCATAGAAACCATCCTTAGAAAATTCTTTAGATATATATCGAACAGTTCTTTCTCGTGGAAATATATTTACCGCTGGTGTCCACGCGTGTTTGTTATGATCAATAATTTCAATTGGAGCTCCTCGCGATTGATATTTCGGTTCGTATAATACTTCTCCGGTTATCGTTGCTACCGATATTGGAAATTTTAATAATGCTTCTAATTTAGCTATATCGGAAATCCTTGCTCCATGTTGATTCACTGTTAGTTCCCATTCGGTTATTTTTTTTCTTCGTAGATCAGTTAATTTGTTTCCTCGGAGGGAATTTGTAAAGTGTTCTATTACCCGTGTTGCTACACAATTTAATGACGACGACTCTTTCACAGGTGCTAGTTTTGCAATACTTGGCTTATCATTTAGCTGATATATTCCGTAAAAAACTGCTGTTACAGGGTAAGATTTCTCATAGTATGGTCTATCAATTCCAGTTAGAATTCCTGGTTTGGAATCTCTACTCACAATAACAAATTTTTTATCCTTGAGGATTGGTTCAAATTTATCTCTGATAATCCATACACCTTCCTCTTCGATAATGAATTTTATTCTAAAAAAATACCTCTGCAGAAATCCCTTGGATTTCTGGCCAATGTGTGAAAGTATCTCAGCTGCCCTTGTATCGTTCATAGTAGCATCAATTACGGGTACATTGACACCAATAATTCGAAATGTCGTCCACGCATGAGATGCTCCATCACGCTTAAATTCATTAAAACAGTAGCTGATTTTACTCAGCAGTGGTTTGTCATCTACTAGACTTTTAGGTATATCAGAGATTCTATCGAGATTAAATCTAGCATTTTTCCAAGGCTTAATTTTCGATAATCTCTTGAATTCCTTCATATTATAATTAAAACAAGTATTTAAATAAGAAAATTTTTATATAATGAATCATTGCAAATGGCTTATGATTGGATCAAAGACTCCGTGTAACAAATCATGCAGAAATGAATTATGTGGGTATCATATGCAGAGTGTAAGAAACGGTTCGGAGGGACCTCTACCATGCTTGCATTGTGGGGTAGGTGTAAGAGGCAAATCGCAGTTATGCGTAAATTGCGGGGGTAAGCGTTATAGAGAGTTAAAACGTTATTATGACAAGCGAAGAATCAAAAATCCTGACGACGTCAATGACGTTGCCAACAGCAAAATCATAAAAACTACGGCTGACTATCTAAAAAGATTTGTCAATGTTATAATTCAGCCAATTAACGAATTAGACAAATAGATATATTATATATAAATGAGCCAAGAATTTCAAAGACATCCTGTTATTAAAAATTACGAAGCTTCTCGTGATGGTGTTGTCAGACATTGTAAAAATAGGAAATCTGTTGGGCGGGATAATGGTATAGGGTATTTGACGTTTAGTGCTGGAGGGAAAAGGTATCTTAATCACCGTTTCGTTTATGAAGTGTATAATGGATCAATCAAGGATGGCCTTGTTATTGATCATATTGATGGTATTAGGACACATAATTCTTTGAATAATTTACGAGCTGTTACACAAAGTGAGAATACTGCATCTGGAAATACTGGTACTTGTAAATCAATTGGGAAGAGACCAGTAAGATCGTTTAATACTGAAAATAACAAGGAGATGGTATTTCAATCAATGTCAGAAGCTGGTAAGTATTTCGATATTACACCCTCCTCGGTACAAAAAGTAGCAGAGGGGGTTTATAATACCGCTTTTTCAAAGTGTTTAAAAAACAAAATTCAGTTTTCTTATGTAGGGAGATAACTCTGTTAGGTATAACGCGTGTGAAATCTGTAGGATTTCCACCAATGACAGAGTTACGGATCTTAAACACAGTCATTGATTTTGATTGGCTGTTATAATTAAATAAATCTGAACAAAACACAATCAATTTTGTCTTTTTTCAAGTATTAACAGAACTGTTTTATAGACACGTCGTATTTAAACATTTTTTTTAATGTCTGTTTCAAGTATTATATGTGTTTTCAACATTGTCAGTGATCGCTAATAAACAAACAAATAATTACAATCACTACACCTCTTTTATATCACCTCGTCGTAATGAGTGTATATATACAAATTCGTCTTTATTATAATTGGGCATTTAGCCGAAATTCAAGTGTAAACAAAAACCACACCGTCACACGTGGTATGAACGTTATTATTGACATTCAAAACCAAAGTTTTGATTTTGCGGTTTTGGTTTACACTTGAATGTAGAATAGCCCGCGTCATCCATTTGTCATTGAAAATCAATTCATTCACCTATAATCTATTGTTGTACCGTCCTATGTGTATATAACCGCCTACCACACTAGATCAGGGGTTATTGTGCCGTCGTCATTCATTGTCATTGAAAATCAATTCATTCACCTATAATCTATCGCACCAAACGTATCCTCTTGTAGGTCAAATCTGTTATTTGGCAAGTTAGACACTACTCGTAGGGGAATACGCTTCGTGATTATGTGTTTAACCGTTGAGCGCCGCTTGATGTATAATACACCAAGGGGGTTCAAAACGGTGAATGTGTAATTGTGCCGTCGTCATTCATTATATTGTATATAATCATAATCACCTATAATCGCATTAAGCTTCTGGGTATACTAAGATGCTCAACACCTTAGTGTATCCAGAATTCATTTTGAACAAATATATTTTTATATATATATGAATCTTGAAAATCTCAAATTGATTATTATTGAAATCAACAAACTTAAGGATCAAAATATAAAATTATGTTCAGGTTTGGATTGTGATCAAATTATGACCGATTTCGAGGATATACAATTTGCAGAACAGACCGGAAAATACGTCCTATCTAAAAAATATTTTTTAATTAAGAATATCCAAAAGCTTATACGTGAGAGCTTAGTCAATACGGAAGATATTAATGTATTCGTACCATTATGTAGCATCGTTGAACGTGTACGAAAGCAATTAGGCTTAGAATATGAACAAAAGAGACTTATTAATTGTAAAGTGAGACAATTAAAAATGTTGATGGAAAACTCTCAATAAAAATTCGTAGAATTTTGGATTTTGAGGAGCTCCACGCGTAGAGAGCCTCAACCAGTACGGTATACATGTCACACACTACCTATGAGGAAGTAAAATTATGTGTGTGACCCAGTACAATAACAAGGAAGTATAACAAGTTAGTGTATAATTTAGTGATTTCTTTTTTTACTTTGAAAATCGAAGATGGAAACTCAAAGAGTTTCAATTTGACAATTAGTGATACTCTTTTAATAATGATAGGACAATCATTGACCACACGTAACACTAAAGAGCGACTTGAAGCTCTTAAGAAAATATTACCACTTCGTGATCGTATACGTGAAAAACTTCAACAACGGCAATTACTTCAGACTGACTTCACAGAGGATACAGAACAACTCTTCAAACCTATTGTTAGTGCAACTGAGGGTGTAACATCAGCAATTTCTAAACAGGAAAGCGCGCAAAAAGAGTCATTTCTCCCTGTGTTAGGGAAAATAGCAAAACGAACTAAACAAACAAAAAAATCATTAAAAACACTTCCTGGTGATATAATAACTACCGCAAGACGACAAGAAGAACAACAACGAGAACTTCAGGAAGAAATTGAACGATTAGGTGATGTTGATATTTCCTCACCACCACCTGAACCTGAAGAATTTCAAGAACAACAACCACAAGAAGAAGAAGAGGGAGCTGTTTCCGATCCTCAGATTCGTGTTTCCTTTATAGATAAAATCAAACCTGATGTTGTATTAGAAATAATAAGTTTCCCATTTAAAAAACCTGAAGATTATATCACCCTTGGTGAGTTTGCTGCCAAAAGTTATAATATAAGGGAGGACATACTCAAAAAAGAGTATAAGAATATTAATATATCACGAGATTATTGGTATGATTGGATATATAAAACGAAGAAGGAAATTACTTCTCTTACTAAGAGGGAGAAGAAAGAAAGGTCGTATATAAACTTTCTGCAGGGAATTAAAGGGTATAAAGGAGAAGGATATTCAAGTAAAAATCCTATGGATTTTCATACAAGCTTTGAAAACTCTTCGAGTGGAAATACAAGTATTTCTTGCCCTGGTAATATTCTTGGTGATATAGCACGATTAGAAGTACTCGTAGGAGGAAAACGAGCCGGGAATAATTCACCAGAAATAATTAATGAAGCCGCTGATATCTGTAGGCGGTTATTTCAAGGTGGTATCATGGATATCAGCACATATCGAGATTTTATTGAAGAGCTAGCCGATAATCCAAGGGATTTTTACGGTTATCATAGCGACTGAAATTACACTAGTGTTAGATAAATAGCATTTGGAAATGCAAGCATTTGAAAACACTAGTGTTTTTCTATAGAGAATGATTATACACTACAACCATAATAAACCAACTAGCGTCTACGTGGTAAACTCACGATTACCAAAATATCACGCGTATTATGGAGATGGTCTCGGTAATACTATAATGGGATTATTTTCAAGAATGGCTCCAAAAGTGGCTCCGTTTGCAAAACAATTATCAATGAAAGCAGTTGATGTTATCCGAGATAAGGGTATTAATACTATTGGTGATCTTGCCGGGAAGGCATTTTCAGCTGCTAAGGATAAATTAACAGCGTTAGTGAAATCACGAAGATTTTCAAAACCTAGAAACATTAACGCAAGCGTTTTACCATCTACCACGGTAATGCCTGCTAGTGTTAGTAAGATTATAAATAATGCAGTAGATGAAAAACTACAGTCAATGATTCAGGATAATATAACAGCAAATATGATAGCGGGAAGTGGTTTTAGGAAATTTCGACAGAAACGTTAACGTTAGAAATACAAGTATTTCCAACGCTAGAAATATTTATTTGAACAGGATTTCCAATTATTATAGTTATTGTAGAAATGCTAGCATTTCTTACATTAGTGTTAGAAATATTTGTGTTTCTATTTATTTGAATAGGATTCTCAGTTGTTATGGTTATTGTAGAAATGCTAGCATTTCTAATGCTAACATCAGAATCAGAATCACTTGTATCAGAATCACTTGTGATTCTACTTACACTATCTTCATTATCATCAGCATTTTCAGATATTTTCATCATCATTATTAAATACACCCAACTAAATAATTAGTTTATAAAAATTATTTTTATATTATAAAATATTTATTTTTTGCTAATTTTGTTAGATTTTTTACTTTTTTTACTCATTTTCTGGTGTTTTTACTCATTTTTCTGGTGTTTTTATGCAATTCATCGACAAAATTTCATGAAAATCGAGGATGAAAATCCAAGGAATTCATTTAGAGAAAATCGATTTTGATCAGATTTTTTATCCTGTGAGGCTAAAATTATGTTGTTTCATCGAATTTTCGATGTTTTTTTTTATTGATTTTGTATTGTTTTTTGGCTAATCCGTCGACATAATTTCATGAAATCGATTTTCTCTAAATGAATTCCTGGGGTTTTCATATGAAACTATTTTAAAATAATTTCAAAATTCTTTCAGAATTTTTTATTTAGACCATCGGATATATAATAAAAATGTTCAAACAAAACCCTGATGTTGCATTTGACATGGAAGCCCCAGTGCTTAAAGATACTTCTGTACGCGATTATCAATTTTTTGCTTATCACGCAGTACAACCTAATCTTCGAGGAAGAATTGAACTTCAAGTTCATGATACCAGTAAATACTTTTTACCCGCTGAAGCCTTTATTGAAGTCGAAGGTGAACTTGTAACAGATGTTGTAGCTAATACACCATATGCAGCTAATATCCAAGTCGGTTTTGTCAATAATGGTATCATGGCATTATTTGAAAGTGCTAGATATCTCATTGATGGAAAAGAAATCGAATCTATTGAACGTGAAGTTGATGTAGCAACAACAATACTAGGGCTAGCAAGATACTCTGACGATTATACAAGATCGGCTGGTCCATCTATGATGTTTGCAAAGGATGTTAAAAATACAGCGGGTAAAAATCCATTTGTTATAAGACAACCAAATAATCGTGCTGCTGCTCCTGTTCCTTTTGCTCTTGTTGGTGTTGCTGCTAGTGCTGGTGCTATTGAGGATATGATTATAAACAATGATGAGAATTTCAATCTAGGAGCTGCAACAAGAATAGCAACATTACAAGGAGATCGTCGACGATTTTCATGTGCGATTCCGCTCCATCATATATTTGGATTTTGTAGAAACGTCAGAAAAGTTATTTATGGAGTAAAGCATACTGTAGCACTAG
This sequence comes from Unio pictorum, assembly GCA_030141615.1. Taxonomy (NCBI): domain Eukaryota; kingdom Metazoa; phylum Mollusca; class Bivalvia; order Unionida; family Unionidae; genus Unio; species Unio pictorum. The sequence goes on from JARLTB010000377.1 coordinate 13,936,798, forward strand.
TGAGAAAGGGTGATGATAATAATGCAATCTGGCGTATTGGCGGTGCTGCGGGTAAAGTAATTTTATCAAAACTATCACTATGGATGCCAGTGTTGACTCCATCATTGTCAGTAGAACCGCGGTTGCTATCATTTATGGATCAAGGGGGAAAGAGATTATTAAGCTGGTTGACAACGTCCACAGATACCATGGATTCTAATATTGATGGTACACTTACATGGCATTTGGCAGCACGACAGGGTGTTTCAGCTCCACGGCATATTTTTATTGCTCTACAGGATAAAGCGCGATTGGATAATCAAGAAAGTTCCCATATGATATTTGATCAAATCGGATGTAATGAAGTTTCACTAAAAATAAACGGACAACAAGAACCATCAGAGGATATACAACTTAACTATGAAAATAACCACATTGCACGAGTTTATCATCGATTGCTATCATTTATGGGACGTGATCAAAATGTAGATACTGGTCTACAAATATCACAATTGGATTTTAAAGGTCTGTATCCGATTTATTACTTTTCCCTAGAACATCTTGACTTGATGAAACAGTCCGTAGTTGATATACACTTCCGAGCTCGTGTAACCCGTCCTGCTGGTATTGTTAATTATAGAGCGGTTGCTGTTATTCTTAGTGATAAATCAATGATATTTGAAGGTGTTGGTGGACGAATGAGATTGGTAGATGCACCAGTAGAAAATCTATAATTGAATTTAGAAATGCTTGCATTGAAAATTGCAAAGCAATTTGAATTTAGAATCAATCTATTTTGTATAATGTCGTATAGTAATATCAATGTCACATTGACACCTGGTCAAATAAAAACATTACAATCTAAATCAGCTAAACAATACGGAACCACAATAACGCTGAAACCTAATCAAATGAATGGCGGAGGAAATAAACTATCGCTAACAAAAACTCAGGTTAATCATTTTAATAAAGCGCTGAAAGAAAAAAGGGAGTTCAGGTTACTCTTTCTACGAGCGCGATTAAAAACATGGAAAAGACTGGTGGTATATTCCCGTTGTTAGGGTTGATTCCAGGATTGATTGCCGCAGCGGCCCCAGCGGTGGCAAAGGCGGCAGCGTTAGGAGCCATTGGTACAGCGGCAGGAATGGCATTGAAAAAGGCAACTGGGAAGGGTTATAAAAAAAAAGGAAAGGGTCTAAGACTACCAGGAACCCCGTATTCATGGTACAGCGGAAAGGGTCTTCGAATTCCAGGAACGATCTGATAGTTCCTATGTCCAATTTTGATTTAACTGATATCGCTAAAAAACTCACGATTAAAAACTTCAGAGGTGTTTTTATGAAAGATCAGTTACCAGCACAACCAAATCACGTTGAGACTGGTATTATTAATCTAGATAACAGCTCCGGACCTGGAACTCACTGGGTTTGTTACGCGATTGATCCTCGTGGTATTATTTATTTCGATTCATATGGACTAGCGCCGCCGAAAGAATTTATCAATTATATTAAGAAATTTAAAAGATTTCCAATTTGGTATTCCACGTTACCAACACAAACAATGCTTGACCCACCCATATGTGGCAATGAAGTATTAAATGTACTCGATGCTATTTCAAAGGAATCTTTAAAACCACCTCATATAGTAGTGAATGAGTATACTAGCGGTCGTTGGATTGAAAATTCTTTTTAGATTTTAGATGATAAAAACATTTCTATAATAACAATGATTGATATTTGGGGACGACCTTTATCATCGCTGAAGAAACCTGATAGTGGAGTTGAAACCGTTGATAATAAGGATATTAAAAAACTAATCGAAGATCAAATAGCTGAAATATTAAACCTAGCAAATGTTGATCCTGGTGAAATAGTTGTATTTCAAGATCGTCAGGGTAAGTTGAAAAGTAGTAATATCTCTCTTAATGATATTTTGGTTAAACAACGAGACGCAGCAGAGGATACTATCGCGTTATTTTCTGATGGGGGTAAACTCAAACCAGGTGTACTTGTTTCAACAATTACAGATAAATTAGCAACATATGATAACACAGTGGATTCATTGAAATCGCTTAATAATAAGTATGACGATCATATAGTTGTATTTGACCAATTTTCTGAATTACAAAGAAATACAATTGACAAAATTGATAAACCCATACTAGAATTTTTTGGAAATCCACCAGTGACCACACCAAAACTCACCACGATAAGAGATTCTTTGTTGGAACTAGCAACTCTTCAATCCGAATATGAAAAACACGTGAGACAGTTTTCAACGCTTCGTAAAAATATCGTTGAAAAGTTTATTGGAACCCCATTTGATAAAATTGAAATAACCATTCCTGAGATTAAAAAATCCATCGATGAGCTTAAAACATTCAACAACGCAATAAAGGATGATGCAACGAGGATGATAAGCGTTGTTGAAAAAGTAAAAATTCCTCATGATAAATCTATCGTCAACAACGTAGTATACACGATTCAATATGGATCATTTACGTGGACTCCCACAAACAACATTTTAAACATAACCGCAGCAGTCAAGGGTATTTATCGATTAACAATAGTATCACCGACTCAATTCAATATATCATCAAGTAGTTCATCTGGAGTCAATAATACGATATCAACGATCATCGACAAGGATACAACTGAACAATTCACGATAACGACTACAGATAGAAATCTAGCCAGGGTTTTAGTAACGTGGTACGTAGAATTCGTAGTGGATTTAAGTAAACAATTAAATTGAAAACGGTTTTAAGGGAAGATTTCGTAATTGAAAACACTATTATTTTTTAAAATAATGACGATCCAAATGATTCCATCATCTAATCAGTATCGCTATGATCAAATTAGAGAATTTCAAACTAAATTTAATTCTCTCTGTGAGGAGTATCAAACAAAAATCAAAAAATACCAACGAAGAATAACAGCAGTTGATATCACCATATACTCGGTGTCAGGAGTAATCACTGCTGCCGGGATAATACTATCTTCTGTTACAATGATTGCTCCGGTCGTAGTTCCAATCGCTATTTCCGCGATGGCTACAATTACGGGTATATTAACCGGGATCACAAAAAATTATCATCATGTAGCCAGAGTAAACTACATAATTATGTAATTAAATTTCACATCGCATCTGCCGCGTATTCACAATTATCTTCGTTAATATCATCATCACTCGACGACACAACAATATCAGATAGCGAATTTGCAACGATGGCAGACTTGTATAAAACAGTAATGTTAAAATTAGAGAAGGAGAATAATAATAATGTCTTCACAAGAACTACTTCAACAAATAGTAACAAATACAACCCCAGTGAAAACAAGCACGATATCAGTAACCTCAACACATCCCGAATTTAATGTGAATTTCCCGATTCCCGTTCCAGTGAGCGAGATCGCACTAGCAAAACTACGAGTGTATCATAGCTGGCCCAATATCAGATCAGTAGTATTTGGTGGTCAACAACCAAATAATTCCTTGGTATTCGCGTGGAAAAATCGTGAAGACGGAACCCCAGACTGGAACGTTGTCTCGTTACCAACTGGGTCATACCAAATCGAACAGATCAACGCTGAATTTCAACGCAGAATAAAATCTCTCACTGGAAAAGAATCAAAAATCGCTATAACAGTTCATGAACCAACATTATCATCTGCTATCGAGATAATTACAGAAGGATACGTTGTAGATATTTATCAGAGTTCTATAAGATCAGTGTTAGGATGGCCTGAATTACCACCGGATAACTCGCGAGAAAATTCGAAGGATTTTCCACCCGAACCTAAAAAATCCGATTATATCACCAACAAAATAAAACCCGTCAATGAAGTCAAGAGTTATCAAGATTATACCCCCGATAAGTTCATAAATAAAAAAGTTTTTCATTCAATCTACCTCCCTCTCATCAACGGAAATTTCACAGCAATGAATAATGATTTTTCACTACTGCTAATATCTCTTAAATCCGGCTCTCTCACCCGAGATGAATTTATCAGCATCGTAGAAACGGGTAATAAAATCATCTATGATATGAAAATATTTCACTCGATAATTATTCAAGAAGTATTAAATGAAGAGATATTACATGATAAGTTTGCGGATCTATACAATATTAATAAAACGGAGATTAAAGATTTTAAAATCCCTGGATATAACCCGGATAAACTAAAGAAACAACTTGACGATGCTATTGATATTGGGTTCAAAAGAATCCACGATAATTGGAAAAAATCGAAGAATCCTACAGCAAATATTCTGAAATTTAATAATGATCCAGAAGGCGGCGGTAGACATATTGCTCCGAACAATGTGAATATTTCAACGGTGATTGCGCTCAATTTAGTATGTGACGTTATCGAAGGAAATTATCAAATAAATCTCGAACAATCAAATCAAGCTCAGCAAGGATATATTTTATACTCATTTGCACCAACGGCTCCTCCAGGATTTCTAATTATTGAAGACCCAACTAATCTAGTCTATATGCGATGTCATAATAATTTGTTAACGAGAATTAATTTCAAACTCACTGACCAATCTAATAATCTGATTGATTTACGAGGTGAAGTTTTGCAAATTAGTTTGTTTGTAAAATCTTAAGGATTTTCATCGCAAAAAAAATTGTTAGCGCATTAGCAGCAGAGAGTGTGAACGCCAACTATATGGCAAAAAGGTTGTAAGATTATTATTTTTCATTTCACGACCGCTTACAACGTTGCCTTGGGATGTCGCAGTGTCACAGCCGTGTATTGTGAAACTAGATTGGCAAACTATCATCGTAAGATTTTTTTTTGTTTCGGTTTTGTAACGAATCGCTTACGAAATAAAAAATTGTAAGATTAGGATGTCGCAGTCATGTATTGTGAAACTAGATTGGCAAACTATCTTCGTAAGATTTTTTTTGTTTCGGTTTTTGTAACGAAACGCTTACGAAATATTTTACCTGAAAAATTGGTCTGTTCACACTCTCTGCATTTTGTTAAATAATTTCGGTTCCGTAGAAGCCTTATTTTTGCTTGAAAAGTTGGTCTGTTCACACACTCTGCTGCTTGCTACGTTTCAAATAAAACGGTAAATATACACTTTAGATGATTGCAGAATGATAAATCTAAAAGAGCGTGTCATGGACATGTCAACTCACTAAAAGGGGTCCAGTAAATAGTATAGTGGCAGTTCAGTAACACTACATACTGAAAGCCCTAAAAAAGAATAACTCACTCACTCACTCTCTCTCTCTCTCTCTCTCTCTCTCTCTCTCTCTCTCTCTCTCTCTCTCTCTCTCTCTCTCTACACACACACACACAACATATTAATAGAGCTTCTTCAAAACTTCCAAATTTTTCAGCTTTGCAACACAGTTATTCTTCTTTTTCTTCTTCTTCTTTTTCTTCTTAGTATTATTATTATTATTATTATTATTATTATTATTATTATTATTATTATTATTATTATTACTGCTACTACTATCATATATGTACAAACTATGGTATTATGTTTCTTATAAAATTCATTTTAGGTCTACTTTAGGGAAATACTTTCCAGGTTTTCAGGACTAATCCTTTATTTCCTTTTTATTTGCAGAAGGTACGTGCAGATAAAACAGCTCATTTGAAAGTTCCCATTATCCACGTCTCCTTTCCACCTACTGATGAGTATCAGCAATATTTTTTAATCATTGCAGTCATACTCTATATTCATGTTTAGTGCATTAAAATAAGTGAATGAAAATACAGTGAAATTTCAAATTATTCTTTCATACAGGCACCGCTAAGAGGTTCAATATATTATATTAAAGTGAAGGCACTAGGACTCAATATAACCTAAATATATAGCCATTTTCTTCGTCCCCCCACCCCGCCGCCCGTACTGAGTCTTGCATTATCAATAGCCTGTTCAAGTCATATCGTCTGCATTGTATATTCTAGAGCTCAAGTGCAATAAATGAATAATTTGTCAATGGGTCCCACATATTCAATTACCATATGTAACTTACGAGGATCACATCTTATTTGGTATATGGTATGTGGTAAACGCATCGCTCTGAAATAAAGTCACATTTTATATTTAGAACTATTAATTAGTATGTAACACATACAATTTATTGGATATACCCAGGATTGCATATAGTTCAATATTTGGGTTATAGCACTGATTCACAATAGCTAGGTTACAATTTTCGTTTCTCGTTGCATAGCATCAAGTCTTGCTTGGAACGAAATTTGACTCTCCACCATATTGATTATATTAATGTGTGTGTGTGTGTGTGTGTGTGTGTGTGTGTGTGTGTGTGTGTGTGTGTGTATATACACATTGGTTTGCATTATATTATAACTTTACATGTCTGCCTCATTATTTTATAAAAACTGATCACCAAAATTGGTAGAAAATGCTTCGTAATACCATCTTTAAAATTTCTAGATAAAACAAATAATCTTCATTTAGCAAAATAAGCTTGATTTAAACAGCAGGATTTTTAAAAAAATGTAATGGACACGGTTCAAAGTTATCGGTTTACACAGAGACAAATATTTAGAAACGAATGAGTGGAATAGAAGAAATAGTGGTAATAATTTTCACATACCATTTAGATCTTTTTTGTGATATTAGTGTCTAGTTTAAACAGGTTTTGGAGCGACAATCAACTTTTAGACTTACGTATCCTCGAAGCCCATGTTAAATGAAAGTCCATTGACTTAATATTTTTATTATTACTATTGAATTTTCTCATCCCAGTAGTTTCAGTTCATTGTGGGCACACGAGTGCGCTTGATTGTTGTTTTCAATGATATTCAGGTCAAGTATTGATCGTTCATTTACGTTACCAGGTATTCTTGAAATCGCATGTGTTTCTATTTATAAAATAAAGTAAAATCCCAACCTACCTTGTAGGACCGTATGATAGTGTCTGCATTCGGAGGCCAAACAAGCGTGCAACGTGAGTATAAAATAGATCTAAACTCCTATTATACATTTTAGAAACCTAGTTTTTGGGATATATAAATTAATTTTCATTAATTCTGTTTGGTATCAAACATATTCCCAGCAACGGAGGTAGCTTCAATTTAAGACCACACAACTGCAGCTTGAATTGATTTCCCGAGTGGCCGATTGCTCTAAAGAGCTCACCGTTACATAACACTGCCATCTCACATATATGCGTGGGTTCGAGTCTACCATTCGGCTAATGTAGTTATGTGAGAAAGCTTGCCAGTAGCTTCACGTGGGTCGGTGGTTCTATCCAGGGGTTTTCCCTGGGTTTTCGTCCACCAATAATACTGGCCGCCATATACAGCCTGTCGTGTGCTTAAAAGGGCGTTAAACTCGACAACAACTAAAACAACAAAAATGGTACGAACAGCAGCTTCGCTTGGCTTTCAGCATTAGAAGGTTAGTTTTAAGACTAGTCGGCCTGGTGTCAGGATAATGTGACTGGGTTGGACACCATGCTACATGTCTGCGACATGATGCCCCAGTGCAAAACATTACTATAAACTCGCACACTGAAGACACACTTTAGAAATCCAAAACCACAAACACATACTTTGTTCTTTTAAATTTTACAGAAAGCAGTTAATTTATTAACGGCTTGAAATATCTGACATAATCACACTTAACACGTAAATGCCTAATTTACCTGTAAATATAAATATATATTATATCTAAATGGCGTCAAAAAGTGATTATATTCCATATTTGTATCATATCTTAATGTTTCTTAATATGTTAATTCAAAGGTTAGATAATGAATAATTGGTTGAGATAAAAATGAAAACAAACATCGTCTCAGTAATTTATTGTCTCCGGGATTTATCGGTGGAGAGTAGAATCTGTTTTCATATATAATTTTGAAACTCGTGTCCAGGTAATTGTGTATCGGTTTTCCATAGTACTGAAATATATAGCAAAATCTGAATGATTAGTCGTTTTCTGAGACAGCAATTTCACAAACATGGACGGACGAAATGCTTTGTAAAGTTGATCTTAAATTAATTAACGAGATTGCATTCTTCTGCCTTGTTGCAGATATAATACCTGTAAATTCCAGCATATGTATATATTTGCTTTGAATTATATCAGTTTTGTCAATAAAATTTTAAAACGTTTTTACTTGTTTATAAAGAGTTTAGCTGTGTCTCCTTAATGCATGTTACTTGTTGGACATTGCTAAATGAAAAAATGATGTTCAAAATATTTTTTAATCTGTCTTAACTTCGTGAAAGCGAAACAAAATGCATACCTATTGATTTATATGATTGTTCCTATTGTTTCAGTGGATTTTAGCAAACAACAAATGCCTATCAAAGTTTATATATGGAATTTCCAAGGCTCAACAGAAGCCTGGGGCCACGCCTCAATGTCCCTAAGCGATGGTACGCACATTAGTTGGTGGCCTTGTGGTGGGGATGAAAGAAAGTCTGTCAAAGGAAAGGCAGTCAAGGCTCCACCAATGCGTAGTATGACACTTGATGACGACATAGAAGGTGAGGATGGTAAACAACCAGATGTCATTCGTATCATACCACCTGGTTACATCAATGAATCGGCCATTATAACATGGTGGCAGCCTTTCAGCAAGGAGGAAAACGCGTGCTTTCGATCAGAATTGTTCCACTGTTGTCTATAAGGCTCTATGTGCCGGTTCCGCTCTGAATTTCTTTCCAGCTGTTGAGAAACAATGGTACGAGTCAGTGATAATCTGGACCCCGAGCAGCGTGGAAAAATTTGTTCAGCGTCTTATAGGGTACATATCCCATCAAGCAAAACCAACAGTTTCCCCAAAGGGTTTGAGATTCAACGCGGGGATGTCATGATTCTAGTTAGCTCTTGCAGTCAATATTTAAATTCAGGGAGAGAATTCTTCTTATCGTTACATTTAACACCCTTATCATAGATCCATCACTTTAAGCTTAGTTACAAGACTTATTATAAACTTAACTCGCTTTCAGAAAAGTAATTTAAAAATCATTTTGACCGTTCGTAAACACGATCAATGTATACGTCTGCATTTGTAAATTTCTGAACAAAGAATTACAGTGGCGGAAGTTTCGTTTGACTCTTTACTTACACTTCGCATTGGAAAATACGCCTTTTTTTAATTAAACTTTCAAAACGTTGAACGTTTTCGAATCTCAAAGGACATAGTCTCTTTCAGGTCTAATTTTGTATTATATAACATATACAAAGGTTTGGTATATCGCATTAGTCTTGGTAGGAATGATAGTTCTGATTTATCGAAAAAGTATGTTCGTTTTCATGTCCTTTATATGAGAATACTGAGCAAAGCATTTGAGTCAACGACATAATTTAAAATTTATTTTTATGAGATGTTTCTTTTTATACACCGTTCTCGTCGACCTTCATTGATTTTTAATTTTCTGCTTTCACCGGAAATAGATACATATAAATACATACAGTCTAGACTCTATAAGACAACGATTCGCATGTCGAACCCCCTTTTATAAAAAGTAGTTTTTAAATCGCTCTGGTCCTTCATTAATACGATTGATGCAAAATATGTGTATTTGGGAGGAAAGCAAATTAATTTTGGATTCATAACTTTTATATAGAAATACATACTGAATACATCATATGATACATTGTGTATGTAATTGTGTGTGTGTATCTATCTATATATATATCAATATATCTGACTGTCTGTCTGTACATATCTATCTATCTATCTATCTATCTATCTATCTATCTATCTATCTAACTATCTATCTATCTATCTATCTATCTATCTATCTATCTATCTATCTATCTATCTATCTATCTATCTATCTATCTATCTATCTATCCAACTATGTATGTATGTAAACATACATACATACATACATACAACATACATACATACATACATACATACATACATACATACATACATACATACATACATACATACATACATACATACATACATACATACATACATACATACATACGAGACGGACCGATTATGAATGATCTTTCTACTGTAAATCAGTTACATGTATTCTACGTGTTATTAATTTATGCATTCGTCGATTTCATTGAAGAAACTTTATATTGTGTACATAGGTAAGTTTGTTTCAGGTCTAAACGCGTATTTACCCGATTATACCTAGCTTATGTGATATTAAGGTTAAAAACAACAAGATCTACAAGTGAAAAGGACCGGAAGACCATTGTCTACCCAGTTACATTTTATTTCAGGTAAACCAATTAAGTATTATATGATTTTGTTAGAAATAACGTATGTGAATGTATTTCGACGTGAATTTTGTCGGAAATGTATCCAGCATGAGTAATTATCACTTGGAAAATGAGTGTCTTTTGTGGTTGCGTGCTGTGCTGTGGGGGTAGGTTGGTGGCCTAGTTATTTTCTTAGCAGAATTGTAAGGTCGTTTATAATCATGAGTATATATGTGGGAATGGGAATATTCATCCATTTCCCTTTCTGGTTATTCGTATTAATTTTAGATCTTGAAATATTCTGTCACAAGTTAACAACTTTAGATTTGTTCACAATTACTTTAATCCACCTCGTTACGAGACCTCCTACAAAATCATAGGTAATACTTCATATTAGACCATTGCAACGTCATTAGCGCACAGCAGGATTTTCATCTTCAGAAGAGCTTTCTTTGGAAGGGGCAAACAAGACAGTTTTTTTAAAAAAACCTCTGACCACGAATGTGTTATTAGTTGTTTTTTTTTCAATTCGAAATTGAGTTGCATGCAATAACTTCTCTTGTTACTGAACTAGTTTAGTTGATATCTGAAGCGACTATAACACTTTACTCATGTTCCCTGTTACCTTTGGCCACTTGAAAGATATGGTTACATTGCGTGGGTGTTTTATTCATACTGCCTATCAACATAATCTGTTTTGAAAACACTACAAGCGAGGTGGATTTTGTTTTGCTTGGTTTTCTTAGCTTTATAACTATTCAGGTAAACGGAGTGTTACTAATCTAGTGTGTGCTGTAACGATCAGTCTCAGATTTTGCATCGAGTCGTAACAAGAAATGGATACAAGCTAGGAAGTACTTAAATAAAAAGCGTAAATCTTCACTTTGCCGTCTTTAGTACACAATAACACACATGCCTTAACTGTCAGTTCTCCATTTATGGACTTGTCCAACTCTCCACTGTAGTAATAAATATGATTGTACATAATACACGTATTTATAGGCTGTTCGAAACTAATTAAATGTATAGTTTAACATGCAAAATCTACCTATGTATTCGGATTTAGTATGTTTAACGTTTGGCGGAATGTTCAAAGTTGCTGAATACAAAACGTGTTTATACAAAATCGTCCGATAGTATGCATTAATAATATCTAGTGCCAATCATTAGTTTTGACATAGGTTTAGGTCAGGTCTATGCACCCGTACATGATTGGGATTTATATACGTACTATTATGAAAAGCGTCTAATAATTTTTATTTTAGGTAAACTCCAGACCCACCCAGGGGTTATTACCAGGAGAGTTGCCTGCATTTTATGTCTAATCGTAATTTTAAGTGAATAAAAGATAACAATTATTGCACAGAAATGGTAAATTCTGTAGGGAATATTGAACAGAATATTCAGAGGATGAATCAGAGAGTGGTAATTACAAAGAAACAAAAGACATATGTTGTGTTGCTCACTCACTATTCAGTGAATTAGTAGACTGATTAGTAACCTGTTCTATGGATAGTATATGCACGAGAATTCATTACTTGTGTTATTAACTGGGACAAGTGCGTCAGCATGTGCTATGTAATGCTAATATAAACATATGAACACAAAGAAAGTTAAGTAATGTGTAACCGGCATGTCCATCATTGCATATATTGTTCTGACTAATTTCCTAACAATACAGAGGCGATAAAGTGATAAATGAATAAAATAGATACCAATGATACCCAAGCTACTCAGGATTCTGATAGTGATATACCGTACGCTTCTCAAATAGAACGCCGTATTATTGCAGAAATAAGAGAAAAATATGGCAAATTGGATAAACAGTCATTCAAGCGAGAGTTATCAAGTAATCTTTACATAATGTCCCTTCGTGATATTCGTAGTTCTTTGCACGCAATTGGTAGGCTCATCCATCCAGGATATCCTTCTGGTCGACTGGTGGAGAGAACATCGCGTTCTGATAGTGCTCCAGTGAAAGACAAAATAGCAGACGATATATATATATATATATATATATATATATATATATATATATATATATATATATATATATATATATATATATATATATTTATATAGGGACATGGCTCATCATCATCATCATCATCATCATCAGTCTCTTGACCTAGTGTGGTCGTTGAAGCACTGTGCTGCTGAACATCTGACCAGTTCCCTCCACTTGTCTCGATCATGTGCCAATGCCTGTGTCTCTGCAAAACATTTCCTGGTCCATTCTATGATGTAGTCACTCCACTTTTATCTCTGTTATCCTCTCATTCTACCACTTTGGAAACTACCATGCGTTACCGTTTTGGATAGACTGTAAGCTCTAGTGACATGGCCTTACTTCTTCATTTGTGATGTGTTCCATGTAAGAGATGCAAAGGATGGTTCTGTAGCATCTCATTTCAAGTGCCCAGATTCTAAGCTGTAAGTCTGCTGTTAGCGTCCAGGCCTCACATGAATACAGAAAGAATGAGATGACAAGTACAAGTGCTCTCAATAATCTTATTTTAGTTTTCAGACAGATATTATTGTCTCTGCAGTTGGGTCTTAGCTTTGACATAGCTGCCATTACTTGTGCAGCTCGTCACGAAATTTCTGCTCTTGATCCCTTTTCTGTGATTATGGAACCTATTTGAATTGGTCCACTGTTTCTAGTTTCTGTCCTCTGACATTAATCTTGGTTGAGATTTGTTTGCCACTATTTGTCATCAGCATTGTCTTCTCGACACTTATCACCATGTGAAATCTGGACGATCTTTCATTCAGGTTCTTCACTAAGGCGGTAAGCGCATCTTCACTGCCTGCCAACCCATAAATGGCGTCTGGAAAACGTAGTTTGTTGATGTTACGCCCTCCAATGCTGACTGTACCACAGTTGTTCTCCAGGGCTTCGCTCATGATGCGCTCTAAGTAAATGTTGAAAAGCGTGGGTGACGGGAGACAGCCTTGCCGTACTCCAACTGTTGTCTTAAGCAGTCCCCGACAGAACTTTGATCAATTATTGCACTGGTAGCCTTGGCGCACAGCTGCTTGATGGTGGTCAAATTTTGACCCATGTTGTTATTCTTCATTTTGGTCCAGAATGCTTCATACCACACTCTGTCAAAAGCCTTTCTGAAATCTTTTAACACATGATATCTGTCTTGCTAATGTTGTGATTACTTTTCACACAGAACCCTATAATTGAATATTGGTTCTTTTGTGGTGTTTCCACTCTGGAACCCTGCCTGTTCTTAAGCGATTATTTCTTCTGCTTGTGGGTTCAGTCTTTTCAAGATGATTTTTATCATCACCTTACTATCATGGATGATCAAACTGATAGTTCTGTAATTTTGGCACAGGTGGAGATTGCCTTTTTGTGGGAGTGTTATAATCAGTGACTGGGTACACTGTGCTGGCCCTTCGCCTGTCTGCTAGATCTTGTTTCAGATCTTTGCAAGTAGCTCTATCACTGAATTTGAATTTGAGCCTGATTTTCTTTGGCTTGTTAATTGCCTTCAACCTCATTCGGAAGTTCATAATGACGAGGACGTGATCACTCCCAACACCAGCACATGGGAACGTTCTTGTTTTTGTTCTATTGCTGCCAGATCGGTATCGGTTTTGAACCAGAGTGTAGTCGATCTGGTTAGCATGGGTTCCATTTGGTGCTTGCTATGTCCAGTATTGTGAAGTTTTATGTTGGCCCAGGGTGTTGGCTAGTACAAATTTGTAGCTTGCGAACTCGAGCAGCCGTCTCCCTCTTTCATTGGAAAGCTGATTGCAAGAAGGTCCCCAATGATCATTCCAGTCTTTTAGAGCATCTTTGCCAACTTTGGCATTCCATTCTCCTTGGATAATGAGACTGTCTTTTTTACTTACCATGTGTATTAAACCATGGAGTGTGTTGTAGAACGCATCTATTTCGTCATCATCGTGATCAGTAGTTGGAGCATAAAACTGGAAAATTGTGATGTTAGAGGGAGATGCTTTCAGACGAATGGCGATGATTCTGCTAGATATGGGGCGAAGTTCAAGCACATATCCCTTAATGGCCTTGTTTACAAGAAAGTCTACTCCATTTATGGACTTGTCCAACTCTCCACTATAGTATAAGATATGCTCATCTTCATTTTGGTGTTCTCCTAGGGTCTCAGTATGTGCCATGTGTAGTGTTCCATTTCATGTGATACTCTCGGAGTCTTCCAGTTTCAGCCAGAGGTCTAATGTTCCAGGTGGCGATGGCAACGTTGTCTCCCGCTTTGATTTTATGCAAAGTACCAGTAGCACACTTGTCACCTCCGTCCAGGTGGACAACGGCAGGAGCGGTCCTTGTTGACCCGAGAGACGACAGATCCGATATGATAACTTCCGTTTTGTCCAGCATTATCGGTCTGGCGGAATCCATTCCTCTCCAGACCAAGAAATCGGCAGAAGGGTATAGAGTACATTATCTAACTCCCTTAGGGTCTCCACTCTGGATTGTCTTTTAGGGTTTACTCCCTTAGCCTTTGGCTAACCACAGCCAACCTGCAAGGCTGCAGGAGACTCGTTTATGCATTCGGTGATTGTGGAAATAATAGTGATGGCGACAGGATTGAAACCAGCATTCCCATCTTGCAATATGAAAAATGTATTGATCTGAAACAATTTGCAACAGATGAACTAAATATCATTTGTGCAAGTATTATGGAAGAAATGAAGAGGATTAAAAAGGGCAACGTTCCTTTGGGTGAGATGATACCAGTTATGGATGATGCAATTAAAAGACTTGAATCGTGCATTGACAAGTCAAGGGAGTCGGAACTGCGTTAGAAATCTGATCTACATATCATGACAAATATCACAAAGAGTCAGGCAATGATACTCGAAAAACCACAAGCTGTAAACGAGAAACAGATTGAGACAGTAAATGCACATATGCGTGGAATTCAGCTCTAGCTTGCAATTTTTTACAGCTGTCATGCTTTTATGCAGAAATGACCAGATCTTCATGCCCAACTGGAAATACATCTGGTACACCACATACAGTTCCGAATAGAGACGTAATTGATAAACATCATCTAGAATCCAGAAAGAGGATTTTGTCCGATCAACAAGAATATAGAAGAAAAACCGGTTTAAGCGTCTTTAAGGTAGCAACAGACAATAATTGCACTGTAGATTTCATGCAATCTCAAGTAGCACAAACCCCTAACACTACATCATCTTCTGTAATATATGCAGCAGATAAATGAAGAGCATTGGAAACTAAATATGATGAGAAAGATAATCAACTAATGATAATCAATTATCGAATGCTAGATATTCTGCATTGAAAAACGATGACATGAATGATATAAACAATAATAATTCGAAACCAAACCAGGTGCGAATAAGTACTATGACAATCATTAGAAATAAGATCATTTCAAAATCAAAATCTTTGTTGTTATCTAGAATTAAAGCAGACTAAGGTCAAAAAGAGTTAAATGATGTAAAAAAAACATACAAGCGTTATATCGGAGTAAAGATTACAAATATTAAAATTCTTAAAAAGTGGTCAAATATGAAGGAAGAAACTTATACCGTTCGTGTCACTGTTCTGGAAAATCCGCTTACCAAAACTTTACAGTAGGGATTTTGGCCAACATTTGTATCAGCTAGATAATGGCACGAGAGATTAATGAGTCATTGTCTCTAACTTGCATGTGGAAAAGCTTTCGTCTACTTTTTGAATGATGACTACTCTAAACATAATGACTTGGAATGCGAAGGGCATTATGACATTTGTTCATGACTTCATACGGTAGATATTGCATGCATACAAGTGAATTGGCTATTTCCAGAGCAACTACATTTTTTCGAAGCATTGACAGAAATTTTACGGTTTTTCGAGACCGGATAGCAGAATTGATACATGTCTGTGGGAACGAAAGCGTCCTTCTGGATTAGGAGGAACTAATTTTCTATCGGAAATCATTACCGGTTTATCCTATGAATAACATTGGGAACGACAGAGTTATTGCAGTGGAAATTAGCCTGCGCGCTATTAAATTATTTTTGTTCTGTTTGTGTTTTCCTTCCACAAACGCCTCTTTAGATGATTATAAAGAAATAATGGACACTGTGGAATGCCTTTATGATTTGTATAATAAACAAGGTTGTGTGATTATCTGCAATGACTTTAATGCGGATCTACCCCAAAAAAATGATTCCAAAAAGTACAAACGGTAAAGGTTACGTTCTACAATCCTTCTTTAACAATATGTATCTAAGGTCAACATGTGATTTTTTCCCGTCTGAAATACCAAGATCTACATATTGTGCATCTAACGGTAAACATTTGTCCTTGATTGACTACATTTTGATATCCTCCTATAGAATAGCTTTAGTCCGTAGTGCTAATTTTCAAGATTGCCATCATTTAAATTTATATAATCATTTACCTGCACGAGCGGAGTTGCTAGTTCCAGAACAACTCAAGGAGTCAACATTTACCAGATATCCAGTTACAATTAACTGGCAAAAAGCTTCTTCAGAACAAAAAGAGCGGAACAGAAGTTAAATCATCGAGCACTTGAACTCAGTGGATCTAATTTTAAATAGCATTTCGGATGTACAAGACAATCTTGATACTGTTGCGACTGTTTTACGCAACACAGCTGACAAACATTTTCCAAGCCAAACCTTCCTCCCACTCTTAAAACCTTACTGGACATTTATTATTGCTGTTGAACTATATAACGAGATGTAAAAAAAACACAATTTAAAACTTCTGAAGAATACAAAAATGGTAAATTAACAATCAGAAAACAATTAAACAAGGCAAAAGAGCAGTACGAACAAGAACAATTCAATGAGCTGGAAAAAGCTGCAAAACTGGATATAGGGAAATTTACGGAATAGTAAGACTTCATAAGGAGGGACAAATATAAGTTGTTTTTGAACTAAAAGTGGAAGGAGAAATAATACGGGATCCTGATTTGATTCTTGACGTGTGGCGCCCGCATTTTAAAATATTAGGTACTGAAATACCAGATTGTAATTTTAACGAATCGTTTGCAGCTGAAATTGGAAACACAATGAAACATATTGTGGATTCAAATATTGATGACGGAACAGATAAGGATATGCGTGAAACCATACTACAGAAAGACATTGAAGAAGCTGAAAGAGAACTGCAGAAAAAAAAATCATGTGGACATGACAAAATATGTGGAGAGCGCAGCACTTAATGTGTGCCTTGTCAATCGATTACCGGTAGTTATATTTTGTGCAAAGTGTACGAAAGCATAATTTCCTTGGAAACGAGACCTGACTACTTCAAAATTGTGAATGTTATACCTATCTTTAAAGGCGGGAGAAAGGGCAGGCTAGATATGGATAACTATAGAGAAATCTCAATCGTTTCCGTTTTTCTAAAAGTATTTGATAAACGATTGCTCAAAAGGCGATTTTTTTCAGCGAAAAAAATCAGTTTCCTTCACCGATTACAATAAGGATTTTGACCAGAATGCAGTAGCATCATTGCAGCGGTTATTATAAAAGAGGGAATATCCCATTATTTAGAAGATCAATGAAAGGTTTATGCTGCATTCCTGGACAATGCGAAAATTTTGAATACGGTGTGGCATGATGGCCTCTTTTATAAGCTATTCCATCTTGGAATCAAAGGAAAACTGTGTAGATTAATTAGAAATTCGTTGGGAGAAGTTAGGGCTCATGTTCTGCTATACGTGCATCATTCGATACCATACGCTATCAATCAAGTGGATAAGAAAGGAAGAACTTTATCGGCATGGCTATTCTTAGTCATGTTAAATGACATAATATACTTGCTGGAGTGAACAAAATCTGGAATACAAGTTTGCGCTCTGAGTTTCCCCTTTTTTTACGTGCACATGACACGTCCTTATTATCTGCGTCATTTGATGGTATGTGTGTTTTACTTCGCAACCTCAATGACTATGCATCGAAGTGGAGACTCCGGTACAATGCTGATAAGAGCAATATTGTCATATTTTCGAAGACGAAAATCATACAAAAATCTATGTTCACCCTCGGAGGTAAAATGATTCCTATATTTTTTTTCTTCTAGAACCTAGTGCTGGGGTCACTCTCTCCACAAATCTTTCTGATACTGCTGCAGTAAAATAAATGGTACTACCTGCAATGACATATGGATGCGAATTGTAGTCCAACTTGAGCCAGTCACAGGTATACGATCTGGAAGTATGTCCAATAAAAGCTGCAAGACGAATTATAGGTCTTGATCAGCGCTCTTGCACAGAATCAACCATTAGCAGTCTCGGACTGTGGACCATTGCGGCTTATGTGGATAAAATCAAATTATGTATCTTCAATAAAATCTGCAGAGATAAAGGTTCACTTGCATGGAAAAATATATTCAACAGAAGAATCCTTGACCTCCTTATACACGAGAGCGAGAGCGTTGGTTAAAGATATATATCGTGTTCTTTTGAAATACCATCTTGTCGGTTTTTTTACACCCATACGTGAACACCCTATATTCTGTCCTGAAATCAGTCTGGAGGAAGAATATTGAAATGGCAGTTAATTGTTGCGAAAAATCATTGTGCAGATCTTTATTTGAAATGAGACCTGGACTTTTACATTATACAAGTGTCCATGCAAATCTTCAACCACATGCAGATTGGAAATTTGGTAAATGTTTTTCCTAACAAAACGTGGACTTTCGATAATATTGCTTATTGTAATATGTGTTCCGTTGCAACAGACAATGAATATAACTGTAAACTCTCCAAAAGATTGACTACAGACTGAGCCAAATATATTTTACTCTACTGCCAAGCCCTAAACTAAGAGCGTAAAACTATGTTTGAAAAAGTAATAGATGCAATAGATATCCTAGACTCGCACTGGCTTTTATGTCAGGACACTGACACATTACTTCATATCCTTTTAGGCAGGAGAGTGGACATCTTTGAATCTAGGGTTGATCAATCATGGCAGGCATCCATGTATGTGGTGGCTGATGAAATAGACACGATTTACAGATGACCAAATGATCTTGAAAACAATATCTCATAGTATGCTTGTTCAATAAATTAAGTAAATGGACCCAATTCATTTATATTTTACAAATAACTCACATGTGTTCTAAGTGAGAGAGAAAATGATAATCAGTTTAAATCGTTTCATTAACATGTGAATAATTCCAAATCTTTTATTTTTCCCCTCATGATCTATGTTGCGTACAAAATTCGTTTTCAAGAAGTTCTCACATGTATGTGTTCTGATATAGCGTTCTCTTTACTTTTGTTGCTAGTGTATTGTATGTAAGTTCTTTAATGTCAGGCCCATTTGCGAACAATTAACTGAATAAAATTTCTTCTGAAGAGGTCTGTCAGTCATACATACATACCATATATATATATATATATATATATATATATATATATATATATATATATATATATATATATATATATATATATATATATATATATATATATATATATATTGTCAAGTTACGCGTGCGTTATTCATATACGTTTGTACAAGCCCCACCTGTCAAAGGGTTAGGGTTAAGACCCACATGTCAAGGGGTATTGTACAACATATAATAATACTAACTATAACCCACTCCCTTTTGATACTCGTTATTTAAGAGATAACCGCCCTCGATATAATTTCCCGGTTCGAGTATGAGAATAGATATGGTAAACTGAGCAGGTATATTGAACAAACAACTACGAGCCCCCGTAAAGATAAATAAACAATGTAATCAAATACATACACACTTATGAAACTTCCTTTCATTAGGAATACACGCGGTTGAGAAATACAACTTGCACCGAATTACAATAAGATTTGAAATAGATTTAAACAAATTAGCCGTTCTATTACTGATAGTTTAAAATCATTATAGGATGGAGTAGTACAATCGAAGTCAATGCGTTGTGTGATTTTTATAACCTGTTATTCTCGGTTCAAGTTTACGGTTCAATCCAATGCTGTTCTGGAAGTACCTTTGTCTCTAGATAATCTGCACTTGTGGATGTTTTCGCTTGATTCCGGACTTGTCCTCTGTATCATGCGTACACTGCAATTTCCGTTTCTCAATTATTTTTCCAAGGTGTACGTCGTTATTTCCATACTTGGCGAACTTCCCAACAAAGCTATTTTCTTCCTTTCAAAACAAAATTAAAACAGCCTAAGTCTCTCGTTACAATGGTTATTGTTGAGACTTTCCATTATTCCTGGTTCGAACAATCAGATATTTCTATCAGTGATAACAACTTTACGGCTAATAATTAACTACACGTGTCCTCAAATGAATGTAGTTCAACAAATGTTAATTCGTTTTGCCTTGACCTAATACATTAACGTACTACAGAGCGAGGCGTTGAATTATGGATCTGCTTTAATTTTCCCCAGTACATACATCGTATACACTGTCGCTAAATTATCCACGAAATCAAAATTCGATGAATTCACATGTATTCTTGTAAATCCTTTACTAACGTAATACATTAAATTCTTTGAACAGAATTATTATTCAAACAATATAATAAATTCAAGAATTAACGTAACATTCTCTATTCGTAACTCAGCATAGTGTTTTTACGACAGAAATTAACACTACGTCATTCTTAAGTAAGGTAAGAATTCCAATTTATAATTCAAAAGCACATTATTATACAAATGTATCAAATGAATTCATACAAGTATTTCCGATTCATAATACAAAACACATATTTATACAAATGTATCAAATTAAATCAATTATACAAATGTATCAAACGAAATCATGTAGACCTGTAAACTTTCATATAAATTTCATCAATAATATATATGATATTGTGACAGTACCTTTGTGTTTTGGTGTGTCTCCCTTAGTTGGCGGTTTTTCCTTGATCACTAATCTTTAACGGACATATTATTTCAAATAACGTACTAAATAATTCTAACCTTGGCTCTCTTACAGTGCAATATCAAGACCAAACGTTAATTATTATATTCTGCGAATTTTCGTGTGAAAACACACCCCTTTTTAACCGTGAGCAATCAGAATCAAATGTATTTTTTCCCGCTTTTCGCTAAAAGTCGCTTTCGTCATGGTCAATACGACATGGTTGGTTTTAAGTAACAGAATCTCTGCATTTTCTCAATTTTGACACATTCCGTGAGAATTGAAACTTTAAAATGTCGCTAGAGGTCAGCCTAGCTGCTGAATAAACAATGTTTAATTAGTACAACGGTCACATCCTACACTACAGATCCCTCTTTTGGCACGATGTGTCTTCATAAATGTAACTAATGGCTATCTGGTCTCACCTAATTGTTTACTAATATTTCGACTGAAATTTGGCACTTCACACACACACACACACAAACACAAACACACACACATATATATATATATATATATATATATATATATATATATATATATATATATATATATATTGTCAAGTTACTCGTGGGTTATGAGCGTTATTCATATACGTTTGTACAAGCCCCACCTGTCAAAGGGTTAGTGTTAAGTCCCACATGTCAAGGGGTATTGTACAACATATAATAATACTAACTATAACCCACTCCCTTTTGATACTCGTTATTTAAGAGATAACCGCCCTCGATATAATTTCCCGGTTCGAGTATGAGAATAGATATGGTAAACTGAGCAGGTATATTGAACAAACAACTACGAGCCCCCGTAAAGATAAATAAACAATGTAATCAAATACATACACACTTATGAAACTTCCTTTCATTAGGAATACACGCGGTTGAGAAATACAACTTGCACCGAATTACAATAAGATTTGAAATAGATTTAAACAAATTAGCCGTTCTATTACTGATAGTTTAAAATCATTATAGGATGGAGTGGTACAATCGAAGTCAATGCGTTGTGTGATTTTTATAACCTGTTATTCTCGGTTCAAGTTTACGGTTCAATCCAATGCTGTTCTGGAAGTACCTTTGTCTCTAGATAATCTGCACTTGTAGATGTTTCCGCTTGATTCCGGACTTGTCCTCTGTATCATGCGTACACTGCAATTTCCGTTTCTCAATTATTTTTCCAAGGTGTACGTCGTTATTTCCATACTTGGCGAACTTCCCAACAAAGCTATTTTCTTCCTTTTAAAACAAAATTAAAACAGCCTAAGTCTCTCGTTACAATGGTTATTGTTGAGACTTTCCATTATTCCTGGTTCGAACAATCAGATATTTCTATCTGTGATAACAACTTTACGGCTAATAATTAACTACACGTGTCCTCAAATGAATGTAGTTCAACAAATGTTAATTCGTTTTGCCTTGACCTAATACATTAACGTACTACAGAGCGAGGCGTTGAATTATGGATCTGCTTTAATTTTCCCCAGTACATACATCGTATACACTGTCGCTAAATTATCCACGAAATCAAAATTCGATGAATTCACATGTATTCTTGTAAATCCTTTACTAACGTAATACATTAAATTCTTTGAACAGAATTTTTATTCAATCAATATAATAAATTCAAGAATTAACGTAACATTCTCTATTCGTAACTCAGCATAGTGTTTTTACGACAGAAATTAACACTACGTCATTCTTAAGTAAGGTAAGAATTCCAATTTATAATTCAAAAGCACATTATTATACAAATGTATCAAATGAATTCATACAAGTATTTCCGATTCATAATACAAAACACATATTTATACAAATGTATCAAATTAAATCAATTATACAAATGTATCAAACGAAATCATGTAGACCTGTAAACTTTCATATAAATTTCATCAATAATATACATGATATTGTGACAGTACCTTTGTGTTTTGGTGTGTCTCCCTTAGTTGGCGGTTTTTCCTTGATCACTAATCTTTAACGGACATATTATTTCAAATAACGTACTAAATAATTCTAACCTTGGCTCTCTTACAGTGCAATATCAAGACCAAACGTTAATTATTATATTCTGCGAATTTTCGTGTGAAAACACACCCCTTTTTAACCGTGAGCAATCAGAATCAAATGTATTTTTTCCCGCTTTTCGCTAAAAGTCGCTTTCGTCATGGTCAATACGACATGGTTGGTTTTAAGTAACAGAATCTCTGCATTTTCTCAATTCTGACACATTCCGTGAGAATTGAAACTTTAAAATGTCGCTAGAGGTCAGCCTAGCTGCTGAATAAACAATGTTTAATTAGTACAACGGTCACATCCTACACTACAGATCCCTCTTTTGGCACGATGTGTCTTCATAAATGTAACTAATGGCTATCTGGTCTCACCTAATTGTTTACTAATATTTCGACTGAAATTTGGCACTTCACACACACACACACACAAACACAAACACACACACACATATATATATATATATATATATATATATATATATATATATATATATATATATATATATATATATATATATATATATATATATATATATATATATATATATTGTCAAGTTACTCGTGGGTTATGAGCGTTATTCATATACGTTTGTACAAGCCCCACCTGTCAAAGGGTTAGTGTTAAGTCCCACATGTCAAGGGGTATTGTACAACATATAATAATACTAACTATAACCCACTCCCTTTTGATACTCGTTATTTAAGAGATAACCGCCCTCGATATAATTTCCCGGTTCGAGTATGAGAATAGATATGGTAAACTGAGCAGGTATATTGAACAAACAACTACGAGCCCCCGTAAAGATAAATAAACAATGTAATCAAATACATACACACTTATGAAACTTCCTTTCATTAGGAATACACGCGGTTGAGAAATACAACTTGCACCGAATTACAATAAGATTTGAAATAGATTTAAACAAATTAGCCGTTCTATTACTGATAGTTTAAAATCATTATAGGATGGAGTGGTACAATCGAAGTCAATGCGTTGTGTGATTTTTATAACCTGTTATTCTCGGTTCAAGTTTACGGTTCAATCCAATGCTGTTCTGGAAGTACCTTTGTCTCTAGATAATCTGCACTTGTAGATGTTTCCGCCTGATTCCGGACTTGTCCTCTGTATCATGCGTACACTGCAATTTCCGTTTCTCAATTATTTTTCCAAGGTGTACGTCGTTATTTCCATACTTGGCGAACTTCCCAACAAAGCTATTTTCTTCCTTTCAAAACAAAATTAAAACAGCCTAAGTCTCTCGTTACAATGGTTATTGTTGAGACTTTCCATTATTCCTGGTTCGAACAATCAGATATTTCTATCTGTGATAACAACTTTACGGCTAATAATTAACTACACGTGTCCTCAAATGAATGTAGTTCAACAAATGTTAATTCGTTTTGCCTTGACCTAATACATTAACGTACTACAGAGCGAGGCGTTGAATTATGGATCTGCTTTAATTTTCCCCAGTACATACATCGTATACACTGTCGCTAAATTATCCACGAAATCAAAATTCGATGAATTCACATGTATTCTTGTAAATCCTTTACTAACGCAATACATTAAATTCTTTGAACAGAATTTTTATTCAATCAATATAATAAATTCAAGAATTAACGTAACATTCTCTATTCGTAACTCAGCATAGTGTTTTTACGACAGAAATTAACACTACGTCATTCTTAAGTAAGGTAAGAATTCCAATTTATAATTCAAAAGCACATTATTATACAAATGTATCAAATGAATTCATACGAGTATTTCCGATTCATAATACAAAACACATATTTATACAAATGTATCAAATTAAATCAATTATACAAATGTATCAAACGAAATCATGTAGACCTGTAAACTTTCATATAAATTTCATCAATAATATACATGATATTGTGACAGTACCTTTGTGTTTTGGTGTGTCTCCCTTAGTTGGCGGTTTTTCCTTGATCACTAATCTTTAACGGACATATTATTTCAAATAACGTACTAAATAATTCTAACCTTGGCTCTCTTACAGTGCAATATCAAGACCAAACGTTAATTATTATGTTCTGCGAATTTTCGTGTGAAAACACACCCCTTTTTTAACCGTGAGCAATCAGAATCAAATGTATTTTTTCCCGCTTTCCGCTAAAAGTCGCTTTCGTCATGGTCAATACGACATGGTTGGTTTTAAGTAACAGAATCTCTGCATTTTCTCAATTCTGACACATTCCGTGAGAATTGAAACTTTAAAATGTCGCTAGAGGTCAGCCTAGCTGCTGAATAAACAATGTTTAATTAGTACAACGGTCACATCCTACACTACAGATCCCTCTTTTGGCACGATGTGTCTTCATAAATGTAACTAATGGCTATCTGGTCTCACCTAATTGTTTACTAATAGTTCGACTGAAATTTGGCACTTCACACACACACACACACAAACACACACACACACACATATATATATATATATATATATATATATATATATATATATATATATATATATATATATATATATATATATATATATATATATATATATATGTATATATATATATATATATATATATATATATATATATATATATATATATATATATATATATATATATACATCTATATATATAGTGAGATTAAGCTCCACATTTCGCAAATTTGTCTTCTCAAACTAAATAACGTTAGTAATCCTTACATAATATAGATCGGGGTCTGAAATATTGACTAAGATATTGACTAATATTGACTAAGACCGCGCACGGACGCATACATAACATCACTTAAGATATCGTATGAATAGTTTAGATCTAGAAATGACAGCTCAATACAGTATCTAGCGAGAGCATTTTAATCCAATTAATAATAATAATAATAATAATAATAATAATAATAATAATAATAATAAAATAAACAATCAATAATAATAATAATAATAATAATAATAATAATAATAAACAATCAATAATAATAATAATAATAATAATAATAACTTGTTCTGAAAATACATTATCACACTGCTGCAAACTGGGTATATTTTCCCCAGTCCTTTCGTCATCGCTGCAAGATGTTGATTGAGTATGCTAGTAAAACCTTTTAACTACAGGTGTAAGCTTTAAATATTAGAGATGATCCACAAACATATATTGTCAAAAACCTTGCCTGAAAACATAATGTAGAATTTTCCACATTGCTCAATAATTTGTTGCTTTATTACCATCCGTAATACTTTACCTTCTCTACTCTTTAGGGCGACACATGAAGAAAATGCCAATCAATGTTTACATATGGGAGGGCAGGTATGGCAATTCCGTTTCCTTTGGCCACGCTTCAATTTCTCTTAGCGATGGCACATACATTAGCTGGTGGCCCACGCCTAATAGCAACGTGATGAGCAAAGCATTTGGTACAACAGGGACATATACTGGGTCACTTCAGGAAGATATTACGTTAGAAAAAAATAGACAACCTGATGCAGTCTTTACACTAACTAGCTGTGTTGATGAATATGCTATTCGAAGATGGTGAAGATCCTTAACAACCAGTTCTTCATACAGTGGAATTTATAAAAACTGTTGTTATGTTGTATTTAAAACCCTAGTGAACGGATATGTCTCGCAATTCTTTTCAAACGATGAAAGGAGGCATTGGAGAACTAAAGGTCTATGGAGACAAAGTCATTTAAAACGCTTTTTACAAGAGTTATGCCGGCGTATAGAAGAACACGAGGAGAGAAAGATGAAAAGATTTATTGGTTCAATTTGTCTTATTGTCTTGGTTGGGTTGTTTGGTTTAGTATTATCCAAAATATTAACGTTTATCATAGGCTTATTTTATTCTCGAACTTGAGCGTGTGATTATACAGCCTTTTAAAACTCTTCAGTCGCTGGACAATCAGAAAATAATTTCACGGGACAATCATCAACTAATTTTTAAATATTTTTAAGTCATTTTTATGCACATCACAAATGAAGAAGTGCGTAAACAGTGCTTGTTTGCCACGAAAATGGAAAATGACTCACAGAAGCGAGTGACATTTCAGAACGATGAACTGACTATGGTAAAGAACATTACAAACATCAGCCAACAGAAGCCCAAGAGGTTCTTGAAGTTCCAAACGCCACAAATGATGATGATTTCCCCATTCTTAAAGAAGAGGTGGAGTCAGCAATTAGAGCAATATTTTGGCAAACTTAATGATTTGTTCAGTTTTTTAATAAGGGACATCGTTATCTTGATTCTAAACACCCATAAGATTTGTAAGTTCTTCTAACTGCATTATATAAGTTAAAAAGAATATATCCTTTAAGAACAAAATCTATTTCTTTAGGTCGAAAGAAAGAAGTTGACGAAATGATTTATATGTCTTGTGAGATTTTTCTTTTGAAAATCTGTCCCTCTCTATCAAAAATACCAATATAGTTTAATGCCTGAAAAAGTCTTAAGAAGTTAGTTGATGCATCCAATAGAATGGAAGTGGGGTGGGGGCGTAACAGCCATTTAATAACAAGAAAGGTAGCTTAAATCCTGTCGTATCAGTAATATCTTCATGTTTATCTCCATGTAGATTTGTATCGATGGTCCTTATGTATGATTACCTTCTTAAAACGTTTTATTTTGAACAGCAGGCAAATATAAATGGACTGATTACAACAAGGCTAAAAGCGTTCCGTCTGGAGAGACACAAGATATCAATGGAGTTAGTCTTAAACTGATGCATATATTATCTGATAAGATCTATCAAATACTTTAATGTTTAAGGTTGTACTCCTACCAAGGATATAAAGTATCTGTTGCACAAGAGACATACTGCATTCGAAGTATTCGAGGTGGAACAAATGTATAGCCTGAACATTTATTGAAAAATAAAACACCATTATAGTTGACATATTGTTTAAACTGTGTTTTCCAAATATTCATGTAAGAGTCACTTAAGATAGTAGACCACCTAATCAACTTCACCCCATCCATTATGTAGTAGACCGGGCAAACTAACTCCCTCTTTCTCACTATTAATCTGTGGAAAAGCCATCAGTTCAAGTTTTATAATTCTGAGGATGCTATTGCGTTATTTTTATCAGATATGAGTTAGGTAATATAGAGGTTTTGGAGTTGTATTTATTCTTTAATTAGAGAGATTCTTTTGATGAACTGTCTTTCCCATTGGACAAAAGGTATAATGTAATATCTGAAAACTGTACCCGCCCCACTCTACGTAAATTTAATGGAGTAACTTACAGATATAGCTCATTCCCGAGAGTTTAAAAGCAAACATATTTATATTAGGTTTGTTTCCAGTATCAATGAGGATATAATTATAGATGTACTTTTGTGTTCTTATTCGGTACTTTCTGAGATGTTCAATATGCTTTTTCCAAATTGTTGAATACGGAGGTAAGTACAGTGTCTTAGAAGATGATCTGCATTCTAAGAGTGATTTCCATTTATTTTGGAAATCTGAAATTTCAAACGTCATTAGATAGGTTTCTCACCATTCCAAATATTTTTAAAATCACCAATATGTTACATCAGAAAATGTGAATATTAGTGTTTGGAAGATATTTATTTTCCTAGATAATGTCGTGTAAATACGTTCAAAATTTTAAGTTTGTGTGAGTTTTAGTTCTTGCATGTGCAGTCTTTGTGTTTATCATCTCGTTTAACCAACTCAACTCGTCCAGTTTTAATTGTCCTGAATGTTTTCCATTCTGCACAAGTTGTGAGACCTTGTAAAAATCGTCTGGGTAATCTTTGCATCAACTCAAAATTATACCTTGCATCCGCACTTATAAATCCTTATTCGGTCTCACCTTTCATTGTGTCTTGGTTAACTGCCGTTAGTGTTTCTGTCGCGTCAATAACAATAGTCGCAAGATCGCACCTTGCATAACCCATAATCCAATTATCATAACCTGAATGACCAATTACAAACTCGGGAATTTTATCCCAGGGAATGTGTTTGTTGGTTATAAAATAGTCTTCAGAATAAATAGAATGCAAGGATCCTCGAGATCTCGCGGATTCTTTGATGCTATAAATTTTTCTAACTTCCTCATTCGTCACATTGAGAACATTGACTCTTCTCCCAACTATAAGAATACTGGCATTCAAAAACTGGTCTGATATGCTCGAAACGTATTCTAGGGTATCTATAATGTCTTCTGCCAAAAGTATATCCCCATGAAAATATCCATACCAATGTGTGTTGTACAGTTCTTTCACTTGGTTTTACATTGCTTTCCACTGTCAGAGTATAATAAAATTGGAAATATATTCCAATGAATAAAATTTACCTTCTTAATTACGGAATTATTATTTGTAAACAAAATCAACTGCACATGCGGCTTGAAAGTCTGCCAATTATACAGCGTGTTATTATAAACCAATACTTTCTCCGAAGCTATATCATACTCTGTTTTAAAAGACGTAAAAAGAGTTATAATTTGTCGATTTTCTAACCCATTATTCATATCATTATACACGGGTATATCAGAAACCATGTCAGAAATTCTCCTTGGCAGGACAGGTAGCCTTGCCCTGCCTAGAATAATTTTGTAATGTTGGTCATTGGTTAATAAATATTTTCCTTTCTTGAGAAGTACATCACATTCACTAATCATTCCTGTCACATATGTGTATTTCACTTGGAAATATAAAACCACGAACAAATAAATGCACAAGAGAAACGGTCGATACAGGCGAATTTTCATCTTAACAACTTCTTCTCACTTCCATTTCAAACTTTCTTTCATTCTTGTTAAAATGCTGCAAAAAAGAAAACATATGACATTTACATATACAATATGTAGCATAGGACTTTTACATATACAATATGTAGCATAGGACTTTTACATATACAATATGTAGCATAGGACTTTTACATATACAATATGTAGCATAGGAGTAAGAGACCATCTAACTAGTAGCATAGGACTTTGAGTAAGAGACCATCTAACTAGTAGCATATGACTTTGAGTAAGAGACCATCTAACTAGTAGCATAGGACTTTTAGTAAGAGACCATCTAACTAGTACCATAGGGCTTTGAGTAAGAAACCATCTAACATGTAGCATAGGACTTTGAGTAAGAGACCATCTAACTAGTACCATAGGACTTTGAGTAAGAAACCATCTAACTAGTACCATAGGACTTTGAGTAAGAAACCATCTAACATGTAGCATAGGACTGTGAGTAAGAAACCATCTAACTAGTACCATAGGACTTTGAGTAAGAAACCATCTAACATGTAGCATAGGACTGTGAGTAAGAGACCATCTAACTAGTACCATAGGACTTTGAGTAAGAAACCATCAAACATGTAGCATAGGACTTTGAGTAAAAGACCATCTGACTAGTAGCATAGGCCTTGGAGTAAGAGACCATTTAGCATTGTACTTTGAGTAATGTTACGTGCTTAGGCTCGAATAAGCAGCAACATAGAAAGAAGTGAAAATAACAAGCTTGTAAAATTTAACAAACATTTTATTGAGCACAAATATTTTCATAAAAGAAAATATTTAAACTTTTTAGAGAATCAAATTCAAAAAATTAATCCAAAAATAATTCACAATATAATCCACTAGTGGAATTACAAGAGTCCTCATAAAAAATGTCCTAATAGTTCCTGGTTCAAATCTTGACGTTGTAATCCAATATGGACGTCACGTGATGAATTCAGTTTTAGTTTTATAATAATCCAAATGAGCACATGTAATTTCTAGATAAATAGAACAATAAATTCCTCTTGATCCCAAACGAATTGAAACGATTTACACTCAAATAAAACACACAACTTTGTATTCCAAAGCCCAGACTAACTACTAAATATCTCGCTCCAAAACATCACTTATATACCTGTTTTTACGTAAACAAGAAAGGGATCACGACCTTCCAGAATCTCTCAGAACAATCTCACGCTCAAGAAATCACGCAAACATCGTATGACCCAACTAAATTAGAAAGATGTTTATACTTTACTTCATTTTGTCCTTGGAATCACCCAATCATTTTTAAAGTATAGCTCTATTGTCCTTGGAATCAACCAATCAGTTTAGAAGCTTGTTTACACTCTGAAGACAAGGTCAGAAAATGAGGTTAACATCTGTTGTTTACTGTAGAGTGAAAATTTCTAGAAAAATTTCCCAAAGAATGAATTTTTAATTCAAAATGTCAAATTTGAATCTGACAAAAATAAATAAATTATTTAAATCAAATATACGTAACAGTCAGAGAACATGTAGACTGTAGCATGGCACTTTGAGTAGGAGACCATTTAGCATTGGTACTTTGAGTAAGAGAACATGTATACTTTATCGTGGTACTTTGAGTAAGACAACATGTATACTTTAGCGTGGTACTTTGAGTAAGAGAACATGTATATTTTAGCGTGGTACTTTGAGTAAAAAAACGTATATTTTAGCGTGGTACTTTGAGTAAGACAACATGTATACTTTAGCGTGGTACTTTGAGTAAGAGAACATGTTGACCTGTAGCATGGTACTTTGAGCAAGAGAACATGTATACTTTAGCGTGGTACTTTGAGTAAGAGAACATGTATATTTTAGCGTGGTACTTTGAGTAAGACAACATGTATACTTTAGCGTGGTACTTTGAGTAAGAGAACATGTATATTTTAGCGTGGTACTTTGAGTAAGAGAACATGTATATTTTAGCGTGGTACTTTGAGTAAGACAACATGTATACTTTAGCGTGGTACTTTGAGTAAGAGAACATGTATATTTTAGCGTGGTACATTGAGTAAGAGAACATGTATATTTTAGCGTGGTACTTTGAGTAAGATAACATGTATATTTTAGCGTGGTACTTTGAGTAAGACAACATGTATACTTTAGCGTGGTACTTTGAGTAAGAGAACATGTATATTTTAGCGTGGTACTTTGAGTAAGAGAACATGTATATTTTAGCGTGGTACTTTGAGTAAGAGAATATGTTGACCTGTAGCATGGTACTTTAAGTAAGAGAACATGTATACTTTAGCGTGGTACTTTGAGTAAGAGAACATGTATATTTTAGCGTGGTACTTTGAGTAAGACAACATGTATATTTTAGCGTGGTACTTTGAGTAAGACAACATGTATACTTTAGCGTGGTTCTTTTGTAAGAAAACATGTATACTTTAGCGGGGTACTTTGAGTAAGAGAACATGTATACTTTAGCGTGGTACTTTGAGTAAGAGAACATGTTGACCTGTAGCATGGTGCTTTGAGCAAGAAAACATGTATACTTTAGCGTGGTACTTTGAGTAAGAGAACATTTATATTTTAGCATGGTACTTTGAGTAAAAGAACATGTATATTTTAGCGTGGTACTTTGAGTAAGAGAACATGTTGACCTGTAGCATGGTACTTTGCGTAAGAGAACATGTATACTTTAGCGTGGTACTTTGAGTAAGAGAACATGTTGACCTGTAGCATGGTACTTTGAGCAAGAGAACATGTATACTTTAGCGTGGTACTTTGAGTAAGAGAACATGTAGCTTGGTACTTAGAGTACGATAACATGAAGACTGTAGCATGGTCCTTTAAGTAAGAGAATGAATATGTTGCATCTAGCATGCTACTTGTAGTAAGGAAATTTGCAGCATCTAATATTATTCTTCGAGTTAGATAACATGCAGACTGTAAGAAAACATTTAGAATGGTCCGTTAAGTAATTAAGTATGCGATCATGAAGCATGGCACTTTGAGTAAAAGTAAGATGACATGTAGCAAGGGGATTTGGATAAGAACATGAACCATGTAAAATGGTATTTTAAGTAAGTGAACATTTAACATGTAGCATAGTACGTTCAGTAATATAGCATGTAACAAGGTACTATGAGTAAGGGAACATGTAGTAATATAGCATGTAACATTTACTATGAGTAAAAGAACATGTAATAATATAGCATGTAACAAGGTACTATGAGTAACAGAACATGTAGTAATATAGCATGTAACAAGGTACTATGAGTAAGAGAACATGTAGTAATATAGCATGTAACAATGTACTATGAGTAAGAGAACATGCAGTAATATAGCATGTAACAAGGTACTATGAGTAAGAGAACATGTAGTAATATAGCATGTAACAAGGTACTATGAGTAACAGAACATGTAGTAATATAGCATGTAACAAGGTACTATGAGTAACAGAACATGTAGTAATATAGCATGTAACAAGGTACTATGAGTAAGAGAACATGTAATAATATAACTTGTAACAAGGTACTATGAGTAAGAGAACATGTAATAATATAGCATGTAACAAGGTACTATGAGTAACAGAACATGTAGTAATATAGCATGTAACAAGGTACTATGAGTAAGAGAACATGTAGTAATATAACTTGTAACAAGGTACTATGAGTAAGAGAACATGTAATAATATAGCATGTAACAAGGTACTATGAGTAAGAGAACATGTAGTAATATAGCATATAACAAGGTACTATGAGTAACAGAACATGTAGAACAACTAACTGAGCGTAGACGTATCGAACTACAAGTTCAGGATACAAATAAATATTTCTTACCCGCTGAGGTGTTTTTTGAAGTGGAAGGTAAAGTTATAACAAATGTTGCATCTGATACGCCATGTGCAGATAATTTGCATGTCGGCTTTGTTAACAATGGAATGATTGCATTGTTTAATATCGCTGCATATATGACTGATGGAATAAATTTTGAATCAATAGAGCAACCGATAACAACATAGCTGTATTTGATACTAATGGAACAATTAAGTCTGGTGTTATTACGTCAACGATATGAGGTAATATTCGCAATCGAGTACTAAAAATCCGGTATACAATGAATGGCCCTGTCATTATGACCAATAATAAAACTACTGGTCGTGGAGAACCAGAATTAAAGGAAGAAATACGTCGATGATAGAGACTTACCAATGATCAACTCGTTAACAGCAGCTAATAATGAAGTAATCAATCTTAGATCTGTTTATAATGCTCAAATTAACACCTTCTTGAATTTTCGTAAAACGTTAATACGCAACCATAAACATGAACGAGTGTTGTGGCAGTCCCGCAATTGTTTCTATTAAGCTCGTTGACGTAAAAAAGATCACTGACAACGTTGTGTATAAATTAACTTATGTATCAATATTATAATCACCACCTATAAATTGACTAAACATCGCGCTGAGTTTATTGGTATTTGCAGGTTCTCAGTACTAGGTGTTATAGTATTTACGGTACCGACCACAATATCACCATATTATTCACTAACAAAATAAAAAAAAGACTCCGCTG
Organism: Unio pictorum; assembly: GCA_030141615.1. Taxonomy (NCBI): domain Eukaryota; kingdom Metazoa; phylum Mollusca; class Bivalvia; order Unionida; family Unionidae; genus Unio; species Unio pictorum. The sequence goes on from JARLTB010000377.1 coordinate 13,971,101, forward strand.
GATCTACTATTGGTGTCATGAATTAATCGCTAAACTACAAACTATTTAAGTAATGAGCTGTCCAATCAACCAGTAACAGTACAGGTTTAAGCAGGTGCGGGAATGGCAAAATAAATAAAGAACTATAGTTGAGAAGTATTCAGCAAAAAATAAAAAATATCGTAGACGTATAGTTGTTGTTGACATAATTGTATATTCTGTGTCAACTGTTATTTCTGGAACCGGTGTATTGTTATCAACAATAACATCATAGTTATTGCATCAGTAGTTGGAACAATTTATGTTTCAGCTGCTGCAACATGCCGGTGTTTCTTAAAATCACTGAAAAACAAATATCAACATGTAGCGAATAATAAAATTACACACTCCATAGATAACATGATCCAAACATATCTTCACTGATATCTGCAGGTCTTAGCGACGGAATAATATCAGATAGCGATTTCACATTTACGACGAGGCAATGGCTGCGTCCTATTTAAATAATAATAATAATAATAATAATAATAATAATAATAATAATAATAATAATAATGTCGACATCGCAAAAACTACTGGAACATATCGTCATTAATACAACACCGTTGAAAACAATGATGATATCAACAAACTCGACCAATCCTGGATTTAACGTCAATGTTTCAACTGTGAATCCAGTAAAAGAAATTTCGCTTGCATAATTACGAGTATATCATAGTTGGCCGAATATTATGTCAACGTCGTCTGGCGGGTTACCGTCGAATAATTCGTTCATAGTTGCGTATAACAATAAAGATTACGGAACTTGGCTAGATTTAGGTATTCCGATAGGCAATTATCAAATGGAATAAATCAATGATGAGTTCCAGCGTAACATGAAGTCAGTTACTGGGCGAGAATATACAATAGCTAAAACAATCCACGAACCAACCTTAATGACCGCGATAGAGATACATTCATCAGATTACGATGTTGATAGTTATCAATGATCGATTAGAAGTGTATTAGGCTGCCCTGAAGTAGCCACTCTGTATCAAACGCAGCCTGAACCTACACAGGGCTGAGTTTTAGTTCAGACAAAGAATCAACCTCGGGACAGGTTTTTTTTATTATTATTATTTATTATTATGACTACTTGCTAATTGAATTAACAAGAAATGTTACAAAGGGTGGTGAGTTTGTATACACCACAAATAATAGAATGCTGTTGAAACAACGTTACTCAACTTTTAGTAATGGATTAGAATTTACATATACTTAGAGCGAAGATGGAATCAGAGATTTTTTGATAAGATTAATCAAGCGCACGATGATTACTGAACAAATTACAAGGTCTTACCGAATATGTAATAAAACGTAAGCAAGTGATGAAGTTATCAAACAAGTAGAAATACTTAACGAAATATCATCCGATGCTAAATTTATTAACCTAATTATTATTCAAACAGTGCTTAATTCGACAGATAAATACAAATTAGAATTTTAAACAATATTCAGTAACAGATTTACTTACATTTAAGTATACACAATATAAACCAGATGAGATTTTAAAAATCAGTCAATGACAAGATCGATGAATATTTTTATAAAATACTTGGAAGTGGAAGACAAAATATCCATCGGTAGATATTCTTAAGTATAACAAAATCAGTATGGTTGTGGCCGTCATAATAACGGGAATTGTAAATATAACATCAACAATCGCAGTCAATCTCGTATGTCATGTAATTCAAGGTAGTGTTCAGAAAGATGTTGAAAAATCAAATTAGGCCCAGCATCTATATAGTGTCACAATCTGTTATTATCAAGAATAAATTATAAACTAATTGACAAGACTGGCAACTTCCTTGATCTATGTGTGGTGAGACTCTGAATATACGTATATACGTAATATCGTACTGAATTAATAAAATATATTATATAATATATGAAAACGTGAACGTTTTTATACACAACAAGCAGTTACATGAAAACGCCATCAAAACAGTATTTACAACGCCCTCTGTCGGAACAGAATAATTTAACGTTGACATAATTATTGATGAATACGGCAATGAAAACATTTCGTTATGGCACGACATTCATTTTATGAGGATCCATTCTTTGCTTTTGTGCCCTTCCATAAGGTTACCGCCATAAGAGGCCTTTCTTATGGCCCGACATTCCTTGTTATTTTATTATTTTTCTGTATACTTTACGAGGCATCCTTCTTGAGGCTTTTCTTTTTAGCTGGCATTTATTCTGAAGTTTTTTTTATATAGGTATCATTTATTTTTCTGTTATGCAGTATGGAGCCTCCGTCAGCGAGGCTTTACATTTTTGCTGATATTCTTTCTGAATGTTTTGTATTGGTATCCTTTATTTTTCTGACTGCTGTATGGGGCATCCTTCATGAGGCTTTTCGTGTTAAACAACATTTTATTCTGAATGTTTTCGTATAAGATTACACTTTGATGAGATTAAGTGTTCGTGCACAGACACACACACACACACACACACACACACACACACACACACATTTCAAACCCCGGGAGTGTAAAAGCACACTCACATACGTTGTGAGAAAAGTAGAGGTCTCAATTATTAATGTAGATCGCGATTATCTCAACCGTCGGTAGTTGTCAGGCACGGAGATTCAAACACCGATCGCCAGTATGAGAATCAGCCGCGTTAACAATGCAATATATTCAAATCTTACAGATATTCGCTTCAAAATTATTATTAGCTGGACTGCTACCGATGACTATTATACTGAGTATAATGAGTAAAATTACAGCGTGGATCCTATATGAAATAATAGTGTCAACATCTTTCAGCCTTGACTTTGCTGGTTAAAAAATATATTTGTACTTTGGTATAACAGATCTAAAATAGCTAAGCTGTATTGTACATGTATAAGTATGTTCTGCCTTGATTTCATTTGTAAGCTACAAATCAGAAATATCCGTCTACTAATTTGAACTATTATACAATTATTTTATATATATATATATATAATTGTGAGAATAACAGGGTTAATTTTGCAGGTTCCTTTGTATCTAAAAACGGACATAAGCAGTGACAATTGAAATTAAACTTATTTGTCCTTCAGTTTTACATCCATGGATATCTTCTCAAAACAAAATTAAACTAAGCAAGTAGAACACAATTGAATTGTCAATCATTCCACTGTAACCGTAATCGTAAGCTGTTCCAAAGGAACGGAAAATCGTAATTATTATTGAAAAATCTGTAACTCTGATAGTACAGCTGTAATGAAACGCATGCCACCACCACCACCACCACCTCCTCCAGTGAGCGTCTGGACACATTGACATCATTCTATCTTCCTATACTTGTCATGTTTCAGGACTTATTTGCGTGCTGTGTAACAACCTTCCCCATCCAATACAGCCCTATGATAATTTCCAATACCATCAGCATCAGGACTGTCTTGGAAGATTAAGGATTGCTTACATTTGAAAAGGATTGTCGTCATGAAAAAAGAGGTCTTTGCTATTCATTACATATACAATAATGGTTGATAAAGAAATTAGATCCGAGATTATGAAAGTGAATTTAATTCATGACATTTAGGCCTCCCAATGTTGACTGGTGCTCTTCACACATGACACATTCGCCAGTCTATTATTTCCAGCCATCATATCGATTTAGATGAAGTTCCTCTTAATCATCAGGGTTTATCTAATGTCAAGTATTGTCATTTTCACGAATGTACATGGTTATCAATAACATATTGTGTATATATTTAGAGACGGTTGGTAATATTAGGATTGCATGAAAGTAGATGGACCGTCCTGGATGATTAAAAAGTACGGACTTTGAAACATTTGAAAAGGATCGTTGCCCATGAAAAATAGCCCCATGCATAACCAGGGACGGACCTAAGTTTTTTAGGGGGGGGGGCAAACTTGTTATTGGATTAAGCGAAGGCGCGAAGCGACGAGCCTTATAGGAGGGTCCCGGGTCATGCCCCCCCCTCCGGAATTTTTTTTCAAGGATGCAAAATGGTGCTATCTGAACTTTGAAAAAGGGATCTAAGAAAAGTGACTAAAAACTGCAATTTTTTAAATACACTAAAAAAAATATTTAAGGAAAAAAAAACATTTAAAAATTAGGAGCCCCCTTTGCATCTTTTATCAAAAGCAGTGAATAGGTTTTTTTAAAGGGGGGGGGCAGGCCCCCCTGGGCCTCTATAGCAGGTGCGGCCCTGATAACATTATAGATACAATACTTGTTGAGGATTAAACACTCAGGTCCTAACTGATTACAATGAACTAGCTTCTCATCAAGTGGAAAGTAGTTAATGAAATTTTGTGCTGCCAAACATAGGCTGGTACTCTTCACAAATGACAGGAGCACCAGAATATGATGGGCGGCCAACATTTATTGTTATATATAAGATTAAGTATTTCTTTCCCTCATGAACTATAATATGCAATGCTAGTTATGAAACCAAATACGCGTCGACTCACTGGGATGGCTGTGACGAAACTTACAAGCATGGAGAAAGCATTAATAGCTAATCCCATCAGAAGGCATATACACATCTAATTGGTTTCTAATTGATTAATGTGTATTATAATAATATTCATAATCATAGATTTAAAAAGCCCTGTAACCATTCATGTTCAATAAAAATGATGTTAGTTGATAAAATGCAATCTTGCCAACACAGGTTAATGCAAACGATAATATCTCATATGCAAGGTCCACTATTGTTTTATTCGAGTCAAAACTGTTGGGCGTCTGGTCAAATTGACAGCATTCAATATTCCTTTACTTGTGCTATTGCTCTATTACTTTACGTGTTGTGTAGCAGCCTTCCCCTTCCAAAACCACCCTATGCTAATTTTCAATATCATCAGCATCAGGACTGTCTCGGATGATTAAGGATTAGATAGATTTGGAAAGGATTGTCGGCATTAAGAAAGAGGTCCTTGCATGGTATTACATATGCAGTAATGGTTATGAAGTAATCTGGTCCGATATGATGAAAGTAAACTTACTTATCCTCAAGGCGAAATTAATTCATGAAATTTTGGCATTGACTGGTACTCTTCACAATTGAAAATTGTGGTGACAGTACAACATTGATATATCTGTACAATCTAGTGTTATTCATTGGATACCAATAGCACCAAAACGTTCTGATATACACAAAAGTTGTTCCTCGTCCTTTAGCAAATTAGTCGCGTTTGATTTACCACAGGAATTTCTAACCAGTATTAAATATTGTGTAAAGAATGGGAAAGAGTTTGCAATACATGGTAAACTTGGAGATTTGGGATACGTTGGAGACGCGAACTGGGAGTTCTGTGTACAATCATATAAGAACATTATCAGGCAAGGCACACTAATAATCTTAATAATAGTGGCAATAACTGCTCATTTAGCATGTTGATTTGGATGTAAACTATTGTCAATATTTCCCTAGAACAATCAGAGTTAACAAATTGGACAGAACGTTTAATCGTGATCTTAATCATCCAACTGGAATTGGATCATGACCTTTCCCTTCCAATACATCACAGTGTTAATTTGCAACAGCATCAGTCGCTGGACCATCCTGGGTGAGTAAAGTTTAATGACATTGAAACATTTAGAAAAGAGCATTATCCATGGTACGTTTAGGATACGTAAGAGACGCGAAATTAGAGCTGTGGCCAATCATATAAGTTCATTGTCAATTATAGCACACTTATACTCTAATAATAGTTGCAATCAGCATGTTGATTTGAATGTAAACAATTGTCAATATGTCTCTAGGATAATCAGAGTTAGCAAATTGGAAAGGAATTGTACTCGTAATATTTATAATCGAACTATAATTGTATCATTATCGTTTCTTTCCAATACCTACAGCTGCTACTTTCCAACTACATCAACACCTGCACAGTCCTGGATAAGTTACGTATAGGGACCTTGAAACATTTATATATAAAAGAATAGATGACGACACAAGACTCAGATCATAATGGATCAAAACGGACTTGATTTTCATCAAGTGGAACGTGGTTAATAAACGTTTGTCCGGCCAACATTTCCTGGAACTGATAACGAATAACAAGAGCACCAGAACATGATGGGCGGCCAACATTTCTTGTTATATATAAGATTAAGTATTCCTTAACTTCTTGTATTATAATATGCAATACTAGTTGATAAAGCAGTTGAGTCTGAAATAATGAATCCAAACACTAGGTATATATGTTGTTGGAGTAAGTATTAATAACTAATCCCATCAGGAGGTATAGATACAACTATTTTGTTAGTTAGTGATAAATGTGCGTGCTATAATCGTACTAATAATTAATTTCAAAAGCTATCTAATCGTACTTACGCTGCATGTTCGCTTTGTAATATTGTAGTGTAACAATGATTATATTTTACTAAGCATAACACCTACCTACGCAACCAAACAATGACTAATTATACATACATACATACATACATACATACATACATACATACATACATACATACATACATACATACATACATACATACATACATACATACATACATACATACATATATAGAATTGTGAGAATAACGGGCTAATTTTCCATGTTCCTTTGTATCTATATAACGGACATAAACAGTGACAGTTGAAATTAGTTGTCTTTCAGTTTTACATCCATGGATATCTTCTCAATACAAAATTAAACTAAGCAAGTTGAACACAATTGAATTGGCAATCATTCCACTGTAACCGTAATTGTAAGCTGTTCCAAAGGAACGGAAAATCGTAATTATTATTGAAAAACCTGTAATTCTGATGGTACAGCAGTAATGCCACCACCGCCACCGCCACCTCCTCTAGTGAGCGTCTGGACACATTGACAGCATTCAATCTTCCTGTACTTGTCATGTTTCAGGACTTATTTGCGTGCTGTGTAACACCCTTCCCCATCCAATACAGCCCTATGATAATTTCCAATACCATCAGCATCAGGACTGTCCTGGATGATTAAGGATTGCTTACACTTGAAAAGGAATGTCGTCATGAAAAAGAGGTCTTTGCTATTTATTACATATACAATAATGGTTGATAAAGAAAATAGATCCGAGATTATGAAAGTGAACTTACTTCTCCTCAAGGCGAAGTTAATTCATGACATTTAGGCCTCCAATCTTGACTGGTGCTCTTCACACATGACACATTCGCCAGTCTATTATTTACAGCCATCCTCTCGATTTAGATGAAGTTCCTCTTTATCATCAGGATTTATCTAATGTCAAATATTGTCATTTTCATGAACGTAAAGCATGGTTTTGAATAACATATTGTGCATTTATTTAGAGACGGTGGGTAATACTCGTATTGCATGAAAGTAGATGTGCTGAAACCGCGGTATTGAGAGATTTCTGTTGCATCATATACGTTCAATTTCAATCATGTTAAACAACCTTATCGTTCTGCGTGCGTAGGCAACTTATCCCAAGTAACATAGTCATTTGAACTGAAAAATACTTACGTGCGTTTATTTTGATAACTGAATAAATTATAGCAAGTTTGGAGAGTATTTTGCAAGTATGTTTTCAATTTTTGCAATTTTGGAATCATCCCACGTTATTGAGATTTGGAATAGATTCCAAACCGGGAAAATATATCAAACCGCTGCTTTGGAACTATACTCCAAACATGCAGTCTTATTAATCGTTCATGTGGTGACAGTAAATCATTGATATACCAGTACAATATAGTGCTATTTATTGAATACCAATAGCACTAAAAAGAACTGGTAGACACAAACGTTGTTCATCCTCTTCAAACAAATTAGTCGCGTTTGATTTATTTCCGAGAATGTATGACCAGTATTAGATATTATGTAAATAATGGGTGACAGTTCGTAATACATGGATTGCTTGGAGGTTCAGGATACGATGGAGAAGCGAATTGAGAGATCTGTGTACGATCATTTAAGCACACGTACAATTGTCAGTATGTCCCGAGAACTGTCAGGCTATGTCAGGCTAAAAAGTTTGAAAGGCATTCTAATCGTAATCTTAAACATCCATCTGTAATAGTATCATGACCTTTCCGTACAGATGCATCCCAGTGCTAATTTCCTATTCCGGCAGCATATGGACCGTCCAGATTTATTAAAGAGTACGGACTTTGAGACATTTGAAAAGGATCGTTGTCCAGGAAAACTAGCCCCATGCGTAACATTATAGATACAATCCTCGCTGGCGATGAAACATTCAGGTCCTAACTGATTACAATGAACTTGATTCTCATCGAGTGAAAAGTAGTTAATGAAATTTTGTCCTGCCAACATAGGATGGTACTTTTCACAAATGATCAACTATAATATGCAATACCAGTTAATAAGACATTCGTGCCAACACAAGTCAATTCCAACGATATTATGTAATATGCAAGGTCCACTATTGTATAATTCGAGTCAAAACTGTTGGGCGTCTGGTCACATTGAAACTATCCAATCTTCATTTACTTGTGCTGTTGCTGTATTACTTTGCGTGCTGTCTAACAACCTTCCCCATCCAACACCGCCCTATGCTAATTTTCAATACCATCAGCATCAGAACTGTCTCGGATGATTAAGGATTAGATATAGTTGGAAAGGATGGTCGGAATGAGGAAAGAGGTCCTCGCATTGTTTAACATATGCAATAATGGTTAATAAAGCAATCAGGTCCGAGATGATGAAAAGCAAACTTACTTATCCTCAAGGTGAAATTAATTCATAAAGTTTAGGCCTCGCAATATTGACTTTCCTATAAATTCTATAACTTCAAATCATGGGTTGTTTCTTGGTAAGTTCAATGAAAAGGGTGAAAGTTGATAAATACCATCTTGCCAAAACATGACAATGCAAACAATAATAAATAATATGCAAGGTTCACCGTTGTATAATTTGAGATAAAACTGATGGGAGTCTAGTTAGTAACACTGACATCATTCAAACTTGTACTACTTGTGCTGTTGCTATATCACTTTCCGTGCTGTATAACGACCTTTCCCATCCAATACGGACCTATGGTAATTTCCAAACCCATTAACATCAGGACTGTCTTGGATGATTAAGGATTAGATTCATTTGGAAAGGATTGTCGTCATGAGGAAAGAATTCATTCCTTTGTATTACATATGAAATAATGGTTGATAAAGTAATCAGGTGCGAGATGAACGTGCACTTACTTATCCTCAATGCGAAAGTCATTCATGAAATTTTTGTCTTCCAATATTGACTGGTGCTCTTGACAAATGACATATTCGCCAGTGTTTTATTGGCAGCCATCATCTCGATTTAGGAATATTTCCTCTTCTTCATCAGACTTCATCTAATGTCAAGTATTGTCATTTTCACGACAGTACAGCATGACTATGGATAACACATTGTGTATATATTGAGAGTCGGTTGGTAATACACGGATTACATGAAAAGATATGATGTGATGAAGTAGAGGTATTGAGAGCTTTGTGTTGGACCATAAAAGTACATGGTCAGTCATGGTACACACCCTATCGTTCAGCGTGCGTTTACAAATTATTCCAAGTAGAATAGTCATTTTACCTGAATTAAAGTTATATGCGTTAATTATGATAACTGGCTAAATTATAGCAATTTTGAACAGTATGTTGCACGTATTTTATCAGTACTTGTAATTTTGATATATTCTCAAATTATTGAGATTTGGAATAGATTCTTAACTGGGCAAGGATATATAATGGATGCTTCCGAACTGTACTCCAAACATGCGGTCTTATTAATCGTTGATGTGGTCATTATACAACCTTGATATATCAGTACAAGCTGGTGTTTTTCATTGAATACCACTAGCACCAAAAAGTACTGGTAGACGCAAACGTTGTTTATCCTCTTCTAGCAAATTAGTCGCGTTTGGGTTATCTCGGGAATTTATTTAGATATTGTGTAAAGAATGGGAGATAGTTCGTAAAACACGGTTTGCTTGGAGGTAACTTACGTTGGAGACGCGAATTGGGAGATCTGTGTAGAATCATATAAAAACATGTATTACCACAGGAATTTCTAACCAGAATTAAATATTGCGTAAAGAATGGGAGACAGTTCGTAATACATGGTTAACTTGGAGGTTTGGGATACGTTTGAGACGCGAACTGGGAGTTCTGTGTACAATCATATAATAACATTGTCAGTCATGGCACACTTATAATCTTAATAATTGTGGCAATAACTGCTCATTCAGCATGTTGATTGGGGTGGAAACAATTGTCAATATGTCCCTAGAACAATCAGAGTTAACAAAATTGGATAGAACGTTTAATCGTGATCTTAATCATCCAACTGGAATTGGATCATGAACCTTCCCTTCCAATACATCACAGCGTTAATTTGCAACAGCATCAGTCTCTGGACTTTCCTGGATGAATAAAGTTTAATGACATTGAAACATTTAGAAATAATCGTTATCCATGGTACGTTTAGGATACGTTAGAGATGTTAAATGAGAGCTGTGTCCAATCATGTAAGTTCATTGTCAATTATGGCACACTTATACTCATAATAATTGTTGCAATTAGCATGTTGATTTGGATGTAAACAATTGTCAATATGTATCTAGGATAATCAGATTTAGCAAATTGGAAAGGAATTGTACTCGTAATATTTATAATCGAACTATAATTGTATCATTACCGTTTCTTTCCAATACCTACAGCTGCTACTTTCCAATTACATCAACACCTGCACAGTCCTGGATAAGTTACGTATAGGGACCTTGAAACATTTAGAAAGGATCGTTGTACAGGAACAAGGTTCACCGTTGTATAATTTGAGATAAAACTGTTGGGAGTCTAGTAACACTGACAGCATTCAAACTTGTACTACTTGAGCTGTTGCTATATCACTTTCCGTGCTGTATAACGACCTTTCCCATCCAATACCGACCTATGGTAATTTCCAAAACCATTAATATCAGGACTGTCTTGGATGATTAAGGTTTAGATTCATTTGGAAAAGATTGGCATCATGAGGAAAGAGTTCATTCCTTAGTATTACATATGAAATAATGTTTGATAAAGTAATCAGGTCCGAGATGAATGTTCACTTACTTATCCTCAAGGCGAAAGTCATTCATGCAATTTTGGTCTCCCAATATTGACTGGTGCTCTTGACAATTGACATATTCGCCAGTGTATTATTGGCAGCCATCATCTCGATTTAGAATTATTTCCTCTTTTACATCAGACTTCGTCTAATGTCAAGTATTCTCATTTTCACGACATTACAGCATGACTATGGATAACACATTGTGTATATATTGAGCGTCGGTTGGTAATACACGGATTGCATGAAAGGATATGATGTGATGAAGTAGCGGTATTGAGAGCTTTGTGTTGGACCATAAAAGTACATGGTCAGTCATGGTACACACCCTATCGTTCAGCGTGCGTTTACAAATTATTTCAAGTAGCATAGTTATTTTAACTGAATTAAAGTTATATGAGTCAATTATGATAACTGGATAAATTATAGCAATTTTGGACGGTATGTTGCACGTTTTTTTTTCTTCAGTATTTGTAATTTTGATATATTCTCAAATTATTGAGATTTGGAATAGATTCTAAACTGGGCAAGGATATATAATGGATGCTTCCGAACTGTACTCCAAACATGCGGTCTTATTAATCAATGATGTGGTCATTATGCAACCTTGATATATCAGTACAAGCTAGTGATATTCATTGAATACCACTAGCACCAAAAAGTACTGGTAGACGAAAACGTTGTTTATCCTCTTCTAGCAACTTAGTCGCGTTTGAGTTATCTCGGGAATTTATGACCAGTATTAGATATTGTGTAAATAATGGGAGACAGTTCGTAAAATATGGATTTCTTGGAGGTTTGGGATACGCTGGAGACGCAAATTGAGAGATCTGTGTAGAATCATATAAGAACATTGTCAGTCGTGGCACACTTATGATCTTAATAATAGTGGAAATAACTGCTCATTTAGGATGTTAATTTGTATGTAAAAAATTTCGATATGTCCCTAGAAAAATCAGAGTTAACAGTAAACTAATTGATCTGCAAATCATAAAGATATTAATTGGTTTCAGAAAATATATCATCGTAATCGTAATTCATTAGCATTGTAATAAGTTATGGATGATCACACCCCCACCCCTAAAATCACTACATGGGTTCTTTTGGTCATTTTGCATGTTAGTTTGTATCTCAAAAATAATAACATTCTCACGTATACTCTTGTTGCAGTAGTTCTTTTTAAATGCTCGTTGGCGATCTCCTTGCTGCTTAGGCCTAATCTAATGTTTCTACTAAACATTGGTCATCAATAATAGTTTCATCGAAATATAGGCACATCACAGCTAGGAAGATCGGTGGACAGTCTAAATCGTGAGCTATTGTATTTATTTTTATTACATTACTAGATGTATTTAGGCATCTAAGGAACCGAATAATATATTGCGTTTGGGTTCAGTTCACACAGCCATTGCCCTTGACACGAAGGTTATATAGAAAATTGTGGGGACTAAGGTAGTGTGATCTCTATGGACAATTTGTCGCTATAGACAGGAGGGTGGGTGTAATAACCGATCCGCTGGCATGGTGGTTAGTGTGTCCGCCTCAGGTGCGGTAGATCCTGTGTTAGCTCAGCTTTCTTCTCATAATTCAAAACATTTTAATACAAATAATCACGCTGTACTCTGTTCACAAGTTAGACATATAACATCCTAGTGGCCGTAATAGCATAGCACTATATAAAATGTTATAAAATGTTTAATTCTAAAGGTGATATGTTTTATATCCTTTATAAAAAAATATAATTTTATAAATGATGAATTTTCGGTATATATATATATATATATATATATATATATATATATATATATATATATATATATATATATAGAAGTTTGTTTCAAAGAGACCGTAATGCAATCCGTCCAAATGTAAATGAATTATGCATAAAGGTTTCATCGAAAGAAGCACTGAAATATTTTTGTAGCATGTTAAATTTTCAAAAAGCATGAAGTTATTTACTAAACTTTCCAACTACACCTTTCACCCACATACGTTAATATTCAATAAACTGAGAAAATAGGGCAAGTTATAAATGAAACGTGAAACTATTTCAACTTGATTTTGAAATGAAAGCTAAATATTTAAAGTCTAAATAATCTTACCTTTCTCTTGTATGGCTACATATTCCAGATCAAATAAAGTGTCCATGCATCAAACCAAATTGTTTAACTATCCAAAGAATAAATACGCATAGGTATGATAACTTGTAACAATCCGAAACATTTAAGTACAGAATTGAGAAACGGACCTACATATGCCCCAAGATTGAAAGATCTTGTGACAGGACTCAGAGTAAGTGACGACTGTTGAGTAATTAACTCAAATCAAAAAGTGTCAAGATCTTCTTGTGACAGGACTCAGAGTAAGTGACGACTGTTCAGGAATTAACTCAAATCAAAAAGTGTCAAGATCCTTTTATTCTCACCTTCGGCTCTGTAAGCAAGTTACCTTGTAATTGTGAATTGCAGTACGTCCGTTCCAGGTGATAATTGGGGTGTAGCAGGGTTCAAAGCTAACTTGGCTTCTATTCATTGATATCAGAACAAAGGGACAATTGTTACTCCAAGCTTATTAATCTGCTGTGTAGGTAAAATTATTTTGAAAATCCTTATCCAAATTGAAATCTAGGAAGCATGCACAATTATACAAATAATTAGCTGCAAGTACATCCGCTGTCCTTACTAGCTATTGAGTAGATATGCATGACAAAAAGAAACTTAGGCAGGAGAATAGAGATCGTTTGAACAGATTTTCTTATTATTATAAGGTTTAATGGAAGCTTAGAGTACTTCCTTATATGACAAAAAGAAACAGCCAAATCTAAACCTATTCATTAACAAAACTTAAATAAATATAAAATGTAAATATGTATGCACTTTCTAAAGGAAATAATACTACTATTACAACAAATAATAATAATAATAATAATAATGATAATAATAATAATAATAATATTGTTATTATTGTTGTTATTATTATTAGTATTAGTATTAGTATTATTATTATTATTATTATTATTATTATTATTATTATTATTAAGTAGTAGATAGGTAATAATTTGTTAAGATAGTGGGTCACTGACTACTGTCTACATAATATTTAGGCAGCAATTTACAGATATTTTCATGCAAGAACTGTCTGATGAGATTTATGGAATGGATTGATTACGTTTTATAGGCATTGTATGTGTATCTGTTGATTTCGATATCGTGATGAGATACAAGGACTTCTCAGGTATAATATTGCTTAAAATTTAGAATTTAAGAATACGGTACTTAATGCATATTCTAGGAATTATCATTAGTTAAAATTCAGTGTCTTATCTAATTGTTTTCATTATTGATTAGAATGTTAGAATTAAATCCTTATATACTTTTTAAATATTGATATTGTTGGTGTAAAGTAGTTGTTTATTATCTACTAATCCATACTTAGTCTTAATTTCATCTTTTAACGCCTGTCTTTCTACTGCTGTGTTTAGAACACGCAATAATTAATGAGTCTTATAATCTATAAACTTTCCACACAATCTGCAACTTGGTAAAATATTTACTAAATGCCTATTAAAGGCAATCTCGCCCGTTAATTATTTATTTTGTTTTAGGGGCACCAGACAGATACCTCACCCCTATGTTTCCAAATAAAATCTACATATATACATTTCATAGGACCCCACTATTTAATAGGTTAATTATTACGATTTGATTTTAAAACTTGTCAAAACCTATTTTTAGGTCGTATGTAATCTTCAGGGACGCACTGAAACTAAAAGATATAATACATATATCATTAACATGCTAATTGTCCATTCGCTTATTTTAGTTCTCTCTCTCTCTCTCTCTCTCTCTCTCTCTCTCTCTCAATGCACCCACGTAACTACACACACACACACACATACATACGTCTTTAAAACGTGCATATCTCCGTTTGATATCAAAATATTTTTCTTTCTCAAGGAATTTGTATATTTATCACTTTGTAAATATATTAATTATGTGAAAATTTGAATTTGTTCCTTCATGTGATTTGAGAGTAAGGCAATAATATAAAATATAATCAAATTGATACGAGCAACTATTCAATTCTTTTGATTTTATATGTATGGTCTGGGAAGGGAACATTTAACATGAAATGTTTGAGTAAGTAAAATATCTTCCCCCTTGTATATATACACATACTCATGTATTTATGTATACCTTGTCGGTTCATTTGGGGATGTGCAATATGACTAAGAACAGTAGATACGTGTCAAGTATATGTGTATGTCAGTACAAACGGCATATATATCTATGTCTGTTTGTCTGTATATATATATATATATATATATATATATATATATATATATATATATATATATACATATATATAGAGAGAGAAATAGATCTATCTATTTATCTATCTATCTATCTATCTATCTATCTATCTATCTATCTATCTATCTATCTATCTATCTATCTATCTATCTGTCTGTGCATACATGCTCTCTGTCTGCCTCTGTCTTTTTAACAAATGTTCTTTGCTTCCTGTGACGAAATATCAACAAGGAAGCAATGGTACATCTAAAGACTTTTAAGGTGGGTTGTTTCATCTCTTGAAGTTTAAAGGTTCACATTTTGCAACTAAATTACCGGTACAAAAGCTTGCATTTTCTGTAGCATCTGCCAATGTTGTTTACAGTGGGAATTTAGATGTGAATTATGGCGTTTCTACCTTTCCGAATTGGAACAATATAACTTTCGTGGAAAAACAAGACCACGCACTTCTCATTAGAATAGATCGTATCCAACTGCAAACTGAATAGGCCCAGTTTTGCCGTTCATCTGGTTGGTAGGAGTAATCAGTAACAAACAATACAGATCCTCACCTGCTGGGGTATTATGCGGCGGAAGATCAAAGTATATGTTGCTTGCAATTGCACAGACTTAGACGCAGTACAAACTGTATGTTTATTTCCTCCGCATTCCGTATAAGATTTTCTTTTTCGAAGATTTATTAGTCATATTATTAAGGAACCGTACAACGAATTATTATATTTATGAAACAAAAATATGAATGTGTCTTTGTCTAGAATACAGTCTCCACAATTACTGATAATAGAGAACATCAAAGAAAATATATTGAATGGCAAACAACTTTAACTAGTCATACGAAGAGCAGCAGAGCGGATGAACAACCTTTTGGCTAAAACGTCAAGTTTGAAAAAA
Source organism: Unio pictorum (assembly GCA_030141615.1). Lineage (NCBI taxonomy): Eukaryota > Metazoa > Mollusca > Bivalvia > Unionida > Unionidae > Unio > Unio pictorum. The sequence continues at coordinate 13,987,347 of JARLTB010000377.1, forward strand.
AAAGCATGCTACGAAAATGACAAATATAAGGTAAATAACCCCAAACGAAGCCTCTAATTACCGATACTTTCTCTAAATGGGTTACTTTATTTTGTTACTTTATCGTGTCGTGGATTTTTTCTTCAAATTTTATATGCGGAGTTTGGTTTACCCACCTGACGTTTCATTGAGGTCGTACCCTCTTAACTGATGTAATTAGATCATTATTAACCGAAACATTTATCAAAATCAACACGATATCTTCATCTAGGATCATACAAATTTATCGGTATAAATCCGTGTAGGGTAGCTAGTGCACGTGAAAAGATGTTTTTGAATTTAATTATATCCATATCTCCTGAACAAGTCTGATGAATATTACTAAGTGTATGTTTATCAACTCCATTAAATACAGCGTGAATATTAGAGTTATCTCTTACCACTTTAGATATATGCGTGTATCACTGAGTTAAATCAGTACTGGTAAGCCTGTCTCGATAACATATTCTTGTTGAATTCGATTGTTTATGCATATTACATCATCATTAACAGCTAAATTATTAATCGATCCATCAAATAAAAACGATAGTATTAAAATAATTTGACGAACTCTGTCAATATATTGCGATCACACGAGTTGTTTTACCTGAACATCCCAGTCCATTGAGATAAGCTGTCTTCTGCCTCATCAGATAATAATAAACGGACGGAACAGTTGATAATCTTTATATCTGATTTTTAAAAAATAAATATCCTTGTTTTCTTCTCCATTTGCCCCATGATACATCGTAAGCATTACTTATAACAAAAAAGATTGTTCTTGATGCCCACTTATCCTTAATATAACTTCCGATACACATATATTGTCAAATATCATATAATGATGTGTTTGTTAATGTATTCGTTCAGTATTTTGAAACACCTTGATGTAATGCTATCTGCCATGTAAATAATCCATTAATATTACATTGAATAATATCTGTGGTCATCGTCAACCATGACAATATTAACTTACCACCTTAAACCAAAAAAGCAAGCAAGTTTTGTTCTTCAGGAATCGTTTGGAGTCATTAATGACATCCACAATGAAATTTTTGTTCATATTATTTTACCAGCATCAATAACTGCCACAGGTCGCTAGATTGCATCATAGTCAGTAACGTTTCTTACAAGTACAACCGTATTTTTAGTTCCAATAATCCGAAGGTGTGGGGCAGTGGCATTGCGCATGAAATGTTTTATATTTCCATCTTTCAGCATTAATAGATGTGCTGTAATTTGGGTTGCTGCTATGAACAACCGGCCATACATCAGCATCAGAGCCGTCGGCAAAGTTTAATGGCCGTCCTATATTATATGGGTTATTATCAGGGTGGTTGGAAATATACCTGACGAACATCGTTGATGGCCCATTTGACCTGGAATAATCATCGGAATATCTTGCTAGACCCAATATCATCGTGACAACGTCGACGTCTTTCCGAATTTATTCAATATTTCTTTCATTGATGATATATTGAGGGCTGTTAATTAACGCCATAATACCATTATTAACAAAACAAACCATAACATCAGTCCCATCTTCAGTGTTATCATTTTTAAAACTTCACCTTTTGCTTTAATAAACGTTTAAGCGGGTAATATATATCTACTTGTATCTTGAATTTATAGTTCTATTCTTAAACACAGATTTGGTGTCCACGCATCGTAAGAATTCTTGTGAAAATCGCCTATAGATTCATCTTTGAGAACTGGAGCATCCATGTTGAACGCTGGATCAGACACAACTTTAAACATTTTATTATAATTGTTATCATCTAACACGATAACCACTGCCTGCTATCAATCTGGTATTTATATTTTTCTGCTTCACCAGCCAATTCTGCTAGTATTGATTTACAGCTTGATTTATTATTTTGCTCACATTTACGGGCATAACTTCAGTGCTTGATAAATTTTCTGGTTGAGGTTGAACCGCTGTGGTTTGTGTATTAATCGTGCTAATCTGTCCTTTGTTGCAGAAAACGCATTACAGGCAAGATTACCAATAACACAAGAAGCTATATCACGAACAACGTCAATAGCGATCATTCGGTATTGCTTTTGAAGCTGTCCTTCTAAATACCGAGTCCATCACCGATGATTGCTTTATAAGTAGCTAATCGCGAATTTATTTATCACTCTGACCATGTTGGGTCCAAGTTGAGCATTGTGTTTGATCATCGTATATGATATCTTTTTATTTAATCACTGTGATAATTATCAACAATTTTAAGAATGAGAGATCAATAAACATTAATATTCATGATGCCGCCTGTACATAATCGTTGACAGCTGCTTCATTAATAATTTCAGGTGAATTATGTCCAGCACGTTTCTGTCAATCAGAATTTATAATCTCTTTAAGTCAGAAAGAATATTATTAAGACAAGCAATAAGACCACATCATTGAGTAGAAAATATGAATTCCAGTAGCGCCAAGAGTATCATAACATTTCTCTTTCAGCCTCTTCTTACATTCTCAAGAAATACAGAAAATGGTTTGTCATCATCATCGAGAACGTTTCCTTTATTTATTGAATATACATCTTTAGCCCAATCAATTTTGCCCTTCCAAAATCTTCGTATTTAGATTTTACGTATATTGATATTGTAGGATACATTTTTGCAACATTAATCAATCCCTTGTTACTTGAAGTTTCCATAACCGAAATACTTTCAGGTCTAAATATTTCTTCAATTTTACGTAACTTTTCTAATTGTCGTTTTCGAACGTCTTGTGTACTAAAAATATGGCTGAGGAATTCTTGAAGATGCTGTTTCATTAATGGATTACATCTGTTGATAATAACAGGGCTTCAATATTATCATATACTCATATTTAGTAGATCGTGTAGTATAGTAGTAGTATAGTAGTAGTATAGTAGTAGTAGTAGTAGTATAAGAGTAATATAGTAGTAGTAAAGTAGTAGTAGTTTAGTAGTAGTATTACTAGAGTAGTTGTGGTATAGTAGTAGTGGTAGTTTAGTAATAGTATAATAGTAGTAAGTATATAGTAAGAGAATAGTTCTAGTATAGTAGTAGGTGTATAGCACTAGTATAATAGTAGTAGCATAGTAGTAACATAGTAAAAGTATAGTAAAGGAGGCAGTGTTAGTAGCATTAGTATTATTCAAGTAGTATATTAGTAGTATAGTACTAGCATATTATTATTAGTAGAAGTTTACAAGTAGCATGGTAGTAGTAATATTTTATTAGTAGTATAGACGTTGTTGTTGTTGTTGTTGTGTTTAACGTCATTTTTCAGCACACGATAGGCTATGCATGGCGGCCAGTATTAATGGTGAAACCGGGAAAAGCCCTGGAAAGAACCACTGACCCATGAGAAGCTACTGACAAGCTTTCTTTCATACCCACATTGGCCGAATATGAGACTCGAACCAACGCAGACAGAGATGAGATGGCAGTGATCCGTAACGGAGAGTGCTTTAGCCCACTCGGCCGCTCGGGGCCCCTAGTTGTATTCCTAACAAGGAAGAAATAAATTTAAATAATTGGATCGTCAATATGTTATTGTTGTATATTCCTAAACCATATGCGTTGAGTTTATTCATTAAGTACAACTATTCGATGCAAAGCAACAAATGGACAAATTACATAAGAAACTTTTAAAATGTCTTTATTTCCTGGACTTCAACAGCTGATCCCCACAGGCTAGACGTATCTGTTCCACGGTGGCCGGACAGTCTAGTCGAAAATATCCTGACAATCCGATCTCCTTTCTGGCTTCCTGGATAGCTGTCTTGATTGCCATCAAGACAGAGGTAGCCAGCAGTAATGAAGGCTCACCAACACCCTGCAAGACACGTAAGATAGTTTGACATTCCAATTTACAACAACAAACCGTATGTAAAGCTGAAATGAAATTTTAAATGGGGCTTAAAGAAAGTCCTAGACTGTTATCGTTATACAGTACATTCAACTTTCTATTGGTAAACGTGTAACTGTTTGGTTTATGTCGTTTGTCAACAAATTAATTTCAATACACTTATCGTTCTTTAAATGGAAACGCAACATATCGAAGCGATGGAAGGATAGCACGCAAAATTGGCTAATACTTATATTTTTAACGTCATGAAACATTATTTCAATGTGTCAGATTCCAGTCTTAATTAGAACTCTGCTGAACAATTTGATCACGTTAGCTTTTCTTGGAGATTACCTTTGAAGAATACAAGTGAGTAACAGCATTTTCATTCTTCGGTAAAGTCACATTGAATTTTCTTGGTATACCGCTGACATTTGGTATTTTGTAGCTCAATGGACTGCAGTTGACCATTCGGCCATCATCGGCAATTATAACCTTTTCTGAGGTCATCATTCCCAGGCCCTGTATATGAACGAAATTAGAAAATATAGTACATCTTTTTATTATGCAACCATCCTCGCATTTTTCATTTTTTAAAAACTAATCAGGTTTTACAATAATGATATATGTCAGTTACTACTGCTAGGATCATATGGTCATAAACCAAGTAACAGAAAGAGGCAAACCAACAAGATTTGTAAATTTAAAAAAAAGACATCTAAGAGAAATTTTATACTATTATGAATTAAATCCAAAATAATCAAACATTGTACACAAAGGAAAAAGAATAGTGTTTCCATTGAATTCCATGTCCTCGAGCATATTAACGCACTAACTGTTTGGATGTAGATTTAGAATAATATTCTAATCCAGAATAAATAAGCTCTTTGTAAGTTCTAATAAATTATCTAAAACCTTGCTGTTCAATTTTTATATAAACACCATATTAAACACATCTATCGACTGATATTTAAAAAATAATATATGAAATAATAATTACATTAATTATCATGTATACCTCCCTTAAACGTAATAGTCTCCTCCTCGCTACATGACATTTAACAATATCCCACGTCACAAAGAACCCGCCTGACCGACCCATCTAGTGGAAATAATTAATTTTTCTAAGAATCCAACTGACCCAATGGGAAAATGACCTCAAACTCGTCAATAGGTTTATTATTATTAATATTAGTATTAATTATTAATTATTACTATTATTATTATTATGATTGATTGATTGATTGCAAAAACCCTTTTAAAAATCCTATGCAATCTACAGACACGCAATGAAAGTGAATGGCACAATATATATATATATATATATATATATATATATATATATATATATATATATATATATATATATATATATATATATATATATATATATATGTGTGTGTGTGTGTGTGTGTGTGTGTGTGTGTGTGTGTGTACTCCTTGTGATGTTAGCTACTGAATACCTGTATAAACGCCCCTTCAATCTGTCCTATATCAATTGTTGGATTGAGACTTTTGCCAATGTCCATCACTATATCCGTCTGAAGCACCTGTTTGTGAAGACAGAAAACACATATAAAGGATGTCATTCAGGCATTACTTTTAGTACTTCAATATTTAGTTTATGTATTGGTACACCTTCAATGTCTCAGTGGAGGAGAAGTTTTCCATTACGTTACAATATCTATAATCAAATTTGTTAACGTTTGGGTATATACGGTAAATAGAATAACATAGCTCAAGACTATATTTGATCCCTGAAGCTATTGGACAATAGAAGCTATTGGACACTAGAAGCTATTGGACACTAGAAGCTATTGGACACTAGCGCCGTGAACGATCGTTAATATTGTGAAGAACATTTTCGAATAGAATAACTTGAACTTCACTGAAACATAAATAAGTCTTGAAAATCAGTACTTGAAGTTATCTTGCAAAAAAACATTACTTGAAATCCGTTTTTAAAAACCAACATATGACTAGCTATTAAATCATAGGTCACAAATAGAACTAAACCGGAATTTTTGTGTCAAGGTAGTTCGTAATATTTTATTTAAAATTCCCTGCAAAGGAATGAATAAATTTATTGTTTAAAAACTTAATTACCACCTATATATAAATCTGCAGTGAGTTAACCGATTCACCGACAAATGTTCTGAACGCTCATACCGACATCTGTATTACCTACTTATCAACGTTGACTTGAAGCTATTATTACGGAACCAAAAAAATACTGGAATTAATTGCTTGACAATTCATAAGTTAAATATCTGACAGGAATTAGTCAAAAGAGGGAAGGACATTGTATTGATTTTTGACTCCGTACACACATTTGATGTATACTTGACCGCTTTCGGAAACGGTTTGCTATGGAGAAGAAACGTTACCTGACTTTCACCGGTCAGGCAATCTAACTCCACCTCTGAGCAAGCTACGCCATACGTGAAGTAATCGCATGGTTGACCTGTCTTTTTTTTAAAGTCAAAGTCTGCATCTCTATTGGCCCTGTAACGTAAAAAAGAAATGATGTCAATTATTCTTCATATCCTTTTAAGATTTCATCTTTCATTCTTCATCAAGGTCAATAGTGTCAATGGATTGTTAGATTTCTGAAGATATTAGTGTTAAAATTCTTACCTGGGAATAGGCCAGAAACATTTAATATTTTCTTAATTATGTTTTTCCTTCAGTATGTCATGCATAGTAATATTCTCTTTTAAATGGATGACTTATCAAAATCTGACGGATTCAGCTTATATTTCAGTCAAGAGAAATTTGTAAATGCAACAAAAAATTATTATGTTTTGATTAGAAACTTCTTTTTATTTCCGCCAAGAGCTGAATCTGCATTTATAATGCATGTATCTTTCAGAAGATATTAAATAATTTCTTAATAGTGTATAACCAAGTATTCAAGTATTCAATATCTTTCTGCAATGTAAAATATCATGGTTCATATGCGCTCTTTAAAGGCTAGAAAGTATTTGCTATTTTGTAAAATACACTTACTTGTAAAAGCCTGTAACAGATAGTTGCACTCGTTCGAAATATGAGGCAAGTACCTGTAATGAGTGTACATGATCTATTAGTCCTTAAGTGTCATATCAGCGATGCCAAGGAATTATGCAAAAATGAATGTGCATAATACAATAACGAAAATATACCTGAGTTTCGTTGCCACATACAGCATTACCCGAGAGTAATTTATCTTTTGTGTTAGTTATTTCAAAACAAGGGTTTACAAATTAATGCATGCGCAAAGTGCCTGCAGTCTTTGGCTGTGGGTTTTCACAACAACCTGGGTACTTATAGAGTGAATTCTCGTTGTCTTATCACAATAAAACAAGATTCATCAGGAAGCTGTGTTATGGGGGAAATCTGTAGCAATATTGTGTGTGTGTGTGTGTGTGTGTGTGTGTGTGTGTGTGTGTGTGTGTGTTATAACGTAACTTTAACATTTTTTCTGTCATATCGCTACAATATCTACAGTGATGCAGTTTATAGTGATGTCTAGTACTGGGATATCATGCCGCAGACATGTAGCATGATGTCCCACCCAGTCACATCGTCCTGACACCAGACCGACCAGTCCTAACACTAACTTCTTTATGCTGAGCGCCAAGCGAGGCAGCTGTTAGTCTTTGGTGGATCGAACCCACGACTTGATGCTTCCGCGACGGACGCTCTAACCACTAGGCCACACGAGCGGTGCAATAGAGCTGTTTTGTATATATGGATGTAGTATAATTCTGTGCGGTTTCGTGTCGCCTGGCCAATGGGGTCGATGCTGACGTCGGCTCTTAGAACTGTATTGTTATACTCCCAGTGGCGGATCAAAGCTTATGGACTATCAGGACTGGAAAGAATAAGTAGGCTGGGAATAGTGGGAGTACATGTCTTGCTTGGTGGCTGCTTGACCATTCAACAAGTGGTGATACCGGAAATACATCGTGTGCATGAACTGGATGACACGGTTAACATATCTTCTGTGTTTTCAATATTTTCATTATGACTTTATGGGTAAAGTCAAACAGTCAATATCACTATTGGAGTGAAATTCAACAAAATATACTACTTTCTAATCGATCAAGAATATAATATTCGTATTTTTATATAAACACTATATTTTAACCAATCTTGATATAATCATAATTTTTCATATTTTTTTAAAAATACTATATTTTGATCACATTTGATATAATCATACCTCGTTCATATTTTTTCATAACTACAGCTATATTTTGATCACTCTTAATATAATCATATCTAATTCATATTTTTGTTTAACGACATCTATGTTTGGATCACTTCTAATATATTCATACCTCGTTCATATTTTTGTAAAAATACTATATTTTGATCACTCTTGATATAATCATACCTCGTTCATATTTTTGTATAACAACATCTATATTTTGATTACTCTTAATATAATCATACCTAATTCATATTTTCGTAAAAATACTATATTTTGATCACTCTTGATATAATCATACCTCGTTCATATTTTTGTATAACTACAGCTATATTTTGATCACACTTGATATAACCATACCTAATTCATATTTTCGTAAAAATACTATATTTTGATCACTCTTGATATAATCATACCTCGTTCATATTTTTGTATAACTACAGCTATATTTTGATCACACTTAATATAATCATATCTAATTCATATTTTTGTATAACGACATCTATGTTTGGATCACTTCTAATATATTCATACCTCGTTCATATTTTTGTAAAAATACTATATTTTGATCACTCTTGATATAATCATACCTCGTTCATATTTTTGTATAACGACATCTATATTTTGATTACTCTTAATATAATCATACCTAATTCATATTTTCGTAAAAATACTATATTTTGATCACTCTTGATATCATCATACCTCGTTCGTATTTTTGTATAACGACATCTATATTTTGATTACTCTTAATATAATCATACCTAATTCATATTTTCGTAAAAATACTATATTTTGATCACTCTTGATATAATCATACATCGTTCATATTTTTGTATAACTACAGCAATATTTTGATTACACTTGATATAATCATACCTCGTTCATATTTTTGTATAACAACATCCTTATTTTGATCACTCTTAATATAACCATACCTAATTCATACTTTTGTATAACGACATCTATATTTTGATCACTCTTAATATAACCATACCTAATTCATACTTTTGTATAACGACTTCTATATTTTGATCACTCTTAATATAACCATACCTAATTCATACTTTTGTATAACGACTTCTATATTTTGATCACTCTTTATATAACCATACCTAATTCATACTTTTTTATAACGACTTCTATATTTTGATCACTCTTAATATAATCATACCTAATTCATATTTTTGTATGAATACTATTTTTTGATCACTCTTAATATAATCATACCTCGTTCATAATTTTGTATAAGTACAACTATATTTTGATCGATATTGATTTAATCAAACCTCGTCCATATTTTTGTATAACTACAGTACAGCTATATTTTGATCACTCTTGATATAATCATACTTTTCATACTTTTCATACGTTCATACGTTCATACTACGTTCATACGTTACATACGTTCATACTTTTGTATAACGACATCTATGTTTTGATCACTCTTAATATAATCATACATAATTCATATTTTTGTGAAAATACTATATTTTGATCACTCTTGATATAATCATACATCGTTCATATTTTTGAATAACGACATCTATATTTTGATCACTCTTGATATAATCATGCCTCGTTCATATTTTTGCATAACTACAGCTATATTTTGATTACTCTTGATATAATCATACCATGTTCATATTTTTGCATAACTACAGCTATATTTTGATCACACTTGATATAACCATACCTCGTTCATATTTTTGCATAACTACAGATATATTTTGATCACTCGTAATATAATCACACCTAATTCATATTTTTGTAAAAATAATATCTTTTGATCACTCGTAATATAATCATACCTAATTCATATTTTTGTATAAATACAACTATATTTTGATCAGTATTGATTTAATCAAACCTCGTTCGTATGTTTGCATAACTACAGCTATATTTTGATCACTCTTAATATAATCATACCTCTTTCATATTTTTTTTATAACTACAGCTATATTTTTATCAATCTTGATTTAGTCAATCCGTGTTCATATTTTTGTATAAATACATCTATATTTTGATCACTCTTGATATAATCAATCCGTGTTCATATTTTTTTATAAATTCTAAAAACTATCATCTGAGGTGATATATCAATATTATAGTCATGTTTGTTCAATTTCATACTTTTGATTCTTGTCTGATTACAAACGTCACGATTCAAGGGATGCATTTTACTGCATACATTAAATTAAAATACCCTAAATATTGCTGACTCATTTCTGATAATTACATGTACTTATTTGTATATTTCTTGCACGTTACAAACATTTCCTTTATCCTACAATTGCCTAAATGCAAGATTAAGGATCATTCAACCCAACACTTGAATACATGTTTATGTGTTCAGCCAGAGCAAGAAAAACGACCTAGAAAATAACTCGAATCTACATTTGTACTGGATATTTTTCGTTCTAGTATCCTTTCTCAAAGAAAAATCAAATTAAATTGTTCAGTTAAAGAGATGACATTATGACCCTTTGGCTTATTGACTGTCAGCACCAAATTTAGTCAATTTTGTGTTATAGACGTCAATGCCATAAAATCATATCAGTATGACTTTGGTTATTAGGCTGGAGCTCATATATAAACTGCAGATGTCACATCATGCTTACACCCACTATATTGTTCCAATTAAAATGTATCAAATGATGTGAAGAGCAGAACAAAAGGGACAGATACCACTTATTTTAGTTGGAAAAGTTGAAAAGTTTTAAATTTGATAGGTTAAATAAGTTATTTAGTTGAAGAAAACAACAACAATAAATAAAGCCTTAACAACTACGTAGCGACATCTCAGAAATAGTTTGTATGATCCTACTTCAAGGGCGAGTTCTCTATATGGCGAGTTCTCCATAATTAATTATCAACAGTGCCAGTGTGTACAGTGTCCCAAATGACGTCACATCCGCTATTTGTTCAGATGAGGGAAGTACGTTCTTCTTTTCAAGACTGATCGGGACTGATGATCGGTTTATCATAAACTTTTTCGTAACGAGTAAGAATGTAAGGTACAAAATTTCAAAAAATAAACCACCTACATTTAGCAAATTATATATAAAGTTTGCGCGAATTTCAGTTTTGCATGTTCGTCCACTTTAAGGTAGATTCATTATAAAACCAGAAACATTGCAAAGCACAAGTAAAAAAAAATAATAAGTTAGACAGCATTTGTAAAAAGAGAAGTTCATTTAATTTCGAATTCTGAAATTCCAAAGAAATGTGGAGAATTGTATTCGAGTAATATTTATTATCCTTCCTAATTTCAAGTCAATATTTTAACAATTTTATCTTCAATGGATTTTATTTCGTGCACGTGCAGTTTTTATGTAGGTCATCTCTTTTAGCTAACTCAATTCGTCCACTCTTTATGGTCCTAAATGTTTTCCATTCTGCGCACGTTGTAAGACCCTGTAAAAATCTCTTGGGCAGTTTATTTCTTCGGATCAATTTTGAATTATAATTTTCAACCGAGTTTTGAAATCCTTGTGTGTTCCCATCTCTCGTCGTGATTTGGTAAACTGCGGTGAGCGTTTCCGTTGCATCAATGACAATGGTACCAAGATCGCATCTTGCGTGACCCACAATCCAGTTATTATACCTGGAAGCGCCAATAAGAAACTCAGGCATTTTTTCCCAGGGAAAGAATTTGTTAGTTATAAAGTAATCTACAGCATCAATGTCGTACAAGGATCCTCGAGATCTTGCGGATTCTTTGATACCATTTATTTTTCTAACTTCCCCACTCGTCACATTGAGAACATTGATTCTTCTCCCGATTACAAGAAAATTGGTTTTGAGAAAAGTGTCTGATACGCTTGATATATATTCAAGGGTCTCTAAAATGTCTTCTGTCAAAAGCATATCACCACTAAAATATCCATGCCAATATGTGTTGTACAATTCTTCTGCTTGCTTAAACATGGCTTTGATAGTTGGAATTCCACTTTCAGAGTAGCGCAAGATAGGAAATATATTCAAGTAAATAAAATTTACATTGTCATTAGGTAAAGTGTTCTTTGTGAACAAAAGTAACCGCACACGCGGTCTTAATATCTGCCAGTTATACCACGTGTTATTATAGACCAACACTTTCTCCGAATTTTTGTCGTAACCGGTTTCAAAAGTTGTAATGAGAGTTAAAACTGACCGATCGTTAAACAACGTTAAGTCTGAATGTAGGTCTGAATTACTCCCTGTCTGAACGGGTAGCATAGGTGTGGCTATGACATTGTTGTACAGTTTTTGTTTAATTAATATTTCTTTTCTTTCCTTGAAAATCTGGTCGCATTCAATAATCATTCGTATCTCGCGTGTGTATTTCACTTCAAAGTATAAAGCCACTAACGCATAAATACACACGAGAATGAAAATCAGTCGATGCTGGATAATTTTCATTTCAACAGTTTCTTGTCTGCCTCCTTTCGAACCTCCTTTGATTTTCTTTCAGAAGCTGAAAAGCAGAATGCAGATGACATGGACGTATTCAATGAACAATTCATTACGATGGAAAATCTGACAACTTCTGAAATTACACATAACTTGGAATAGATCAGGTACAATTATAACATTTAATATTACTTTCGAACTCTAAACAGCTTGTATAACCTATTCTTGAAGGACATCCAATCTGTCACATAAATAATGTCATCGTCTACTTCATCATCATCATTTACGCGTTTCGTCCTTATCATTATCACCATAATAATCATCTTTTCTTTATTGTATTGTATCGGGCGTCGTGTGAACTGGTACTTTCACGTTGTTATATCAACAATAGAACATTTAAATCAAAGCTATTGGAAAATCGCATAATCCAACTGCAAATAACAAACTCATACATTATAGAAGGAGATACACGATTGCTCATTTGTTATGAATCGGTCTTGCAAGCAGACGGGTACAGCTTCAGAATATGCCATCAGAACAGCTCGCTTCAGCTATGCACTTTACTAGTCAATGTTTAGACATATGTTGAAAATGTGAATACTTGCATGCCGATGTAATGGCAATAATAACGATTGATCAAGTGTTACATGTATTGATAAAGTCCACACAACAAGCTTTAGTATTACTACTACGTTCATCCTATGATGCCTTGTCGTGAATTTATGTAAAGAGCAGAAGATAAGCCCCTTTATACAGAGAGAGAGAGAGAGAGAGAGAGAGAGAGAGAGAGAGAGAGAGAGAGAGAGAGATAATTGTATTGTGTGTTTGATCAGACATACTCCCAACATCATTACCAATGTCTACCATATTGAGAAAAATCTATAGTATAAAACATATACATCTTTAAAAACTTATTTGCTTATATATTTGGAACCAGCGTATTGACCAATCCTATATATATATATATATATATAGACACACACACACAAAGTACATAGTCATACAGGAAAAACTACATATACAGTAATACATGGCAAAACAAAATGGAGTATGGCAAAAATAACAATGGGTACGATAAAATAAAATATGCAGTGATAGAGGTTTAACTCTAAATGCAGAGTGATCAAGCATTATACAGTGTGATTAAATAGAACAGACCTATAAAGTGAAGAAACATGATAGATGCTTTTAGTTACCTAGTTATCTCCCTCACACGTATTAGGCATTTACAACATCCGGTAGATATTCAAAGCTCTGCCAATAACATAACTGTACAATATTCCCCCTGAATGTTATGGGCGGCATTAAGGAAAGCGGGTGTGGGAATACTAGTCCCGTAATGAGGATAAATTGTACTTAAGCAAGATACCAGTACCCCACCTCTATCCACGTTTCGCTATTTGTAACAGATATAAGGAATGTCAATTGAGGAAGGGAAAGAGCCAAACAATAATAATACCTATACTAAACTTTGAAATACAAGAACAAAACCATCAAGACCAAACATAATAGTAACATCTTTGTTTAACACAAAGAAAACCATAAAAGAAAAGGAAAACAATAAAATAGCACTAAAAGATAATTAACCAAACGAACACTCACGTCAAGGTAACTATGTAAGAACAACGCAAGATAAAAGGACAAACAAGGCGGGAAAAAAACAGAAATAGCAAAGATCAGTAGAGAAGCAAAATCACACTAGAGACTACCATGATAGAGAATAATGCAGATACTGGGAAAAACGTATAAAAACAACAAATACATCGTACAAATCTGGAAAGACAAGAAAGGGGAAGATCCTACAGTCATCCTTGGCGCAAGAAAGATCGTAACCACAAACAAAAATAAAATGAATGCCCAATCCCCAAAACAAGGTAAAAATCAAACCCAGTCCCTCTATTCTGGAACCCAAGATAAACACTCATCCATGGCTCCAGGCAGTATAGAACCTATAATATTGCACTCATATAGGACATTTACATCGATGCATTACAAATAGCATAATACACACACGTGCAAAATATAGCAGTGCAAACCCACCCCGCTCTACTCACCGACCCTTATCAATTTTAGCGCGCACAACGCAGTTATCAAATAGATCGTTTATTAGGACACAAGAAAGTCCTCTTCAGGCAAAAATAGTGAACATTAAAAGATGAAGTTGTGTGTTTGTGATGTGTGTGTTTGTGAGTCTTTAAAAAAGTGTTTAAAGCATATTCATTTTCATTACAGAGTTTAAAATATCACAGATTATAACTCCCAGTTATTTTTAAACAAAGTAAAATAGACGAACAAACATTTGCAAACAAACAAAACAAAACAAAAATCCGCGCATTATATGTGCCACTAATAAATCGTTTAAAGTCAACTGTATGTATCTGAACTTTTCTGCTCAATTATATTGTTATACACACCTAATAACACAAGGATATGCAACAAACACAAACTTTAGTTGTCAATATTTTTAATATCACAAATCGATACCTTAGTCTTCAATTATTTTTTGCTAAAGAAATCACAAATCTATCCTTTAATCGTCAATCATTTTTGTTAAACAAGACCTATCACAAATCGATTCAACTGATTGTTTTGTTTTTATATTAGCTATACTTACATGTCCGTATATAATTAGGTCGTCATGTTGATTCTCTGATACTTATGGACATAGATTAATCTTCAAACTATTTCAGCCTTACTGTTAGTGCCTATTGTTCACTAGGAGATATATACCATTGATAAGACACGCCTTATGAATCCGATTACCCACAAATTAGGTCATACAACTTGGCACAATATTTATGATGAAGTGTGTATGAAGTGATAACAAGAAATCTAGTTACTATCTATACCAGCAATAAGATTATAATTAATATTTTCTTACTGTTAGGTTGTTGTTTGTACGGATAAAAAAATGGATCTCAGTATTAGGAATAAAGCATTGATGATAAATCTAAATAGGGAACAAATTATTGAATCAATATCATATTAATAACAATTAATAATATAATTAATGCATGCAATAGATCGCAGAACTACTCTCCAAACGGTACATGATAATACTACTTGATTGAAGCTCCGTAGTAACATCTACCTCTAAACCACTGCTAGCTGACTAGGTCGTTACAACCTACCCAGCGCTGAATGTAAATGTTTGAACCATTAAGCTCAAAACAATATATTTGAGAACTGAGACGACCATGACAGAGGAATCATGAAAGCCAATTTGCATGGAGCATGTGCAGCCCAAGCATAAATAAAGGACTGAATCAATTTCCCCATTTCAGCATTAATCTTTGGACCCATTAGACCTGAAATAGAAAACAGCATTTATTTTTAGAGTATATATGCGGATAACAAATAATGTGATATAGATATAGCTAGCTGGTGTTTCTCATAACATACCACAATTATGATGGAAAATGTGATTTGATCTCGCTAGGGCGTTGTTGGTGCAACCATATTCCCGCATCCTATTTGTGTGCTAACGTATTTGAATGTAATATTGAAAATATAGTTTGAAATGTCGTTAAGAGCAACTAGTATAATATTTGAAGGTATCAGTTTCAATCGCTCACTCACCAATCTGGCTATCGGATTAGCCTTGGGTGACAGCACGTGTGATGTTATCTCTCAGATTCTAAAACCGACTCTTAAACTGTTTTGGAGCAAAATTGTAGAAACGGAGAGAAATGTACAGCTGTGCTTTGCATTCTGAATGAGTCATGTTGTTGTTTCTGGTTGCCAACTGACATTATCTGTGAACTGGTGGAAAGGACCTTTTTCAGGTGGCCGGACAAAATGTCCGCGGACAAAATGTCACGGACAAAATGGCACGGACAAAATGTCATGTGGACAAAATGTCAGTGGACATAATGGCACGGACAAAATGGCACAGACAAAATAGCTGGGACAAAATGTCATGTGGACAAAATGTCAGTGGACATAATGGCACGGAGCAAAAAATTCCGGAAAAAAAAACATTCTTCCGTGAATAAACCTAGGTGAACTAACCATTGAAAACAGTTTTAATGAAACCGATATTCGTTTTGTCTCTTTTTCTTCTTCATCGTTATCTACGCTACTTTATCTCAGCGCCGTCATTTCCTCTCATTTTATTTACCTATCTCATCGCGGCGTGGTCAATATTATGTGCCAAAGCAAGTTTGGTTTCAGCCCGTTGAGTACGTATTGGCCTCAAATTAAAAACACAGCTATGCAAATTAAAATTAACTTTACCAGATGACTATTTGTGTCGCCTTAATAAATTAATTGCTAAAGTTGTAATTGGAGCACGAGCTGGATTTCAAATTTTGGGCTTACCCCATGAATATCGTTACACTATATATAAACACTTCCAGAAACTAAAATTTTAAATATTACCACAATGTTAGAATTCGTTACATCACAGAAAGGAAATCGTAAGCTTATCGTTCAAGGTTACTTTTTTTTACAAAGCATTCGGCGAACAATGATGGAAAAAGCCTTTGGCGCTGTGAAAAAAGAACGTGCACAGCGCGAGTGCACACAAAAGATGATGAAATTCTCCATGAAGTTGCAACTCACAACCACACGGTAACTCATGGTCAGGTAGAGGTCGAAAGAGCACGAGCCGGCATGAAAAGAAGAGGTGAAACAACTGAAGAAACAACACGATCAATTGTTCAGAAAGAATTGATGAAAGTTCCAGTGTCAGCAGCGCATCTACTTCCAAAACGAACAACACTGGCACGAGATGTACGACGACATCGTCAGAAGGTGACACCAAACGATCAAGATGACATCATGAGATATTCCTTGACGCAGAGCAACAGACCTTTCATCCGTATTAGGAGAGACGACATGATCATCTTCGTAGCTGATGATGATTTGGAATTCCTTTCCAGATGTCAGCACTGGTTTGCAGATGGAACATTTCGAGTGAGTCCAAATGGATATGATCAACTATACACGATTCATGGTTTTATTAATGGCGAAGTTTTCCCGGTAGTATATGCACTACTATCTTCAAGAACAGAAGAAGCATATCAACATCTGCTTCAGGAAATTCTGATATTGAAAGCAGGTCTGAATCCAGATACAATTATGGTTGATTTGGAACTAGCAGCAATTAGAGCATTCCAGAACACATTCCCGGCAGCAACAATCACCGGATGCATGTTTCACTTCGGACAATGCGTTTGGAGGAAATTGCAAGAGGAAGGATTCTCGGAACGTTACAGAAATGAACCGGATATCGCACTTCTCGTCAAACGACTTCTTGCTCTGGCATTCGTTCCACCACAGGATGTTACTGATTTGTTTGAACATTTACTCGAAGATCTAGCTCACCGTGACATAGATGTTATCTGTGATTACATGGAAGATAACTTCATTGGTAGATTAAGAAGAGCAAGAAGAGGACCACCCAGAATCTCAATTCAACTTTTGAGTCAATTTTCTAGAGTAATCGACAACCTGCCTCGCAGCAACAACGCAATCGAGGATTGGCACAATGCATTCAACAATGTTGTCGGTTTCGCGCATCCGACCACGACCAAACTTGCACAGAAACTACAACAGGAACAACACAGCACTCAACTTCTTCGTCGTCAATTGGAACTGGGAACAACGGTTGGGAAGAAAAAGAAAACATACATCCGCGTCAACGAGGCGTTGCACACTATGGTGACCGACTACAATAACCGAGAGCCAATCACATATTTAGGAGACATTGCACGTGTTTTAAACATTAATGTTGTTTGACTTCATTATTTTTTAATTAGGCTAGATATAATTATTATAATAAAGTTAGACTAAATTTGAATAAATAGATTAGTGAATTTTTTATTGGTTTTTCCATCTTATAATTTTTTAAGCAAATTTTTGGACCGTGGACATTTTGTCCGCATAACATTTTGTCCGTGCCATTATGTCCACCGACATTTTGTCCACATGGCATTTTGTCCGTGCCGTTTTGTCCGTAGACATTTTGTCCTATCGCCCTAGCTCGCTTAGCCTCTTCATACGGTATACGTGATATGTTGAAGTTAGAAGAACGATAGGTCTACATACAGCAGTAGTAAATATACTACATTGCCTGATATGTATGTACTTTATGAACATGATATGGTAAAAGTAATATTAAAACGCAAGCTATATATAAATAGTAATGCATGCATGGCTAACATATATGTATCTAATGAAGATGCGTTTTCATTTATGTATTTATTTTATTGTATTCTTTGTATATCTTTTAGTGTTAAGCTTTCACTATACGCATTAGATAAATTCATAGTTTCTATGTATATGATTACACGCCAGGCATGTTGTCCTAGCCAATTATTCCTTAGCAAAACTGTAGAAAGTGGCGGACAGATTACAGCGACCCGATATAATGTACACCTGATTGCATGCTTGTAGAAAGTACAAGAGGATTCGGTACATGGCTTGAAACATTATATTCACAATGGCAGACATTGTGAATGTTGAAACAAGAAAAAGACAGGTGCTGGACTGGGCATGATATCTCCTTTTGTAGCAGATACAAGTTAAAGTGCAAAGCGGAAATGGTACAAGACATGGCCTGCGAAGATTATAGTTGTAATATTTCTCGCTATTGTATAGCATGTATCTCTTTATTAAGTTGTCAGCCTCCATTAGAAGGTAAATGAATGCCATCTGAATGAAATTGCTTGTAGACACGAGACCTATAAAAGCAATATGTGTTATTATGGTCCTAAGTTGTTCAACCATGGTACATGACATGGTACATGACAACTTCAGATACCATTTACCTCCTTTGCCAAGTTACAGTATTTATATTGGTAGTGTATATTGTTCAACCATGGTACATGACAACTTCAGATACCATTTACCTCCTTCGCCAAGTTACAGTATTTATATTGGTAGTGTATATTGTTCAACCATGGTACATGACAACTTCAGATACCATTTACCTCCTTTGCCAAGTTACAGTATTTATATTGGTAGTCTATATTGTTCAACCATGGTACATGACAACTTCAGATATCATTTACCTCCTTTGCCAAATTACAGTATTTATATTGGTAGTGTATATTGGTTGTTTTATTCGTATGGTTACGTATCCCCGCTACACTTTAACTGTATAAGTTTACAGAGAATCTAGGCATGAGAATACAAAGAACTATATGTTTTACACGGTATGTCCTGTCTAAAAATGTAGTAAAGGATACTATAGTATGTATGAATACCTCTGGTAATATATCAGCATCTTCCCGAGAAGCAGAATAACATGGCGGGTCTTCCTTTTTATCACAGATCAAATTCTTGTTGATCTTGCCATATCTGACCTGATATGTATACAATATTGCCGATATAGGGATAAGAATCAAAGATCCGTCCCGGACCTCAAATACCGATCTGACAATTTGAAAAGAGAATTAACCCGAATAAGTGCTTTTCTCATTGTCTGTACGCACGAGACAATGAATAAACAAGAAAGAAAAGCAGTTATACTCACCTTCTCTATCGAAAGTGCGAGCTAGATATTGATATGTTAAAGTATGAAGAAGAATAGTTTCATAGAAACGAGAATAGGTAAAATTAATTAAATTAAAATTAATTAAAAAATTAAATAAAATTAAATTAATTAAACTAAATTTAAAATTAAATTAGGAAAAGGATAGATGTTTCAAAGCTATGAGCAGTAAATATTCAACTTCTACTTCCAAGAATAATTTTGCAAGTAACATTCAGAACGATAATCAATATATTCTTACACCATAAAGCTATATCCCGTTGGTTGAATGAGTCACATGTCTGGTAGGCCACAAAGGGTCAATAATGCTTTGTTCTCAGCACCCGACAAAGTATTTTACACATTATCATGAATATCTTTACAATGTAGAAATAGTGTTAAATTATTAGCAGGTGGATATGTCTAGGCCGCAGTTTAGCAAACATAATTCTTATTTTTAAGTAGCGAGGCCGTGTATTCTGTATTATACAATAGCCTTATTTGTTTTTATTTTAGTGCAAGATTGGTAGCTGTAGCAGGGTTGAGTGAAGAACGTACGATTGGAAATTCTCAAAATCGCGCTTAAACAATTACATAATGAGCGATTTTCTCGCTTCCTATGTAAAGGCTGTATATTTCTTTCTTCATTAAATCCATCTCATAGTCAGAAATTTCCATCTTAAATATCATTATGAGAGTCAAATCTTTCTCAGATCCCGGAGTATACATTCAGTTCCATAATAAGTCTTACTGGAGCGTGATGCGTTAAAAATAAAACTCCTCCTACAAACCTGATGTTATTGAATATTTGAAAAACAATATTGACATTTTTGTGCAATATGCAATTTGGAAAGTTGTTTTTTTTTTTTAGTACTTCCTCTATATTACTCTCCAATCCCAAAATCTATAATACAGTTGTTAAGCTACGTACTTTGAAGTCTTTTTATTGAGACTTCGCCTTGAACCGTCTATAAAAGGTTTTTCAAAAGCTAAAACCTATTTGGCAATGCCAATACAATTGTACCTGGCCGCATTGTGGTTAAAGTTATATGAACGTATGGACATGCAAGTAAAATCCCAAATTTTGAGAAACTTTAACCGAGGGGTTTATGAGGAGATTGGACAAAGAAAACAAATTTATTCAATCGTTTAAACATACCTCTAAGTTTTCTGTTTCATTGCTCTGAACACTTTCTATCAATACTGGCTAGAATGTTATATGATCGCTAGAACATTTAGTGTTCGCTCCATCAATCTGATTTGGACACATACGTCGTCTTCGGCCGACATATTCCAAATATCAATGCAATACATGTACATAAATCATTCCGGGAGAAGCTTTTTCAACTTTAAATTTCTCGCAACGGATTAGTGGTTTAAAACTTTTTACAGTATTTTCTCAATGAAGCAATACTCGTTTAACGTTTGGTAGAAATGTTCCAGCATTGTCAGAAATCTCCGTGTTTGCTCGTGTGGATAGAGACTATGTCATTATCATTGGGCAATGTACTTACAACAGATTGTAGTGTCAAGTAACATTAAGGATGTTATTTGAATCTATCAGAAGTCTTACACATCTTATCCAAGCTTAATAAAGGTTTTCGTATGCTTACGTCATCAGTCCAGACACATGGCATGCAAACTTAAATTACAATAGAGATTCCTTCATATGAAGCTAATCACAATAACAATCGGTCTTTCCAACATTGTAACCAAGGTTCTCAGTTGTACCGACGACAAGCTTACAAATGAATGTTAATAGACAATTATACTGCCTGCATAATAGAAGCATAACCAATACATTTTCAGATTTATTGCCATGGAAAATAGAGCCTGCTGGATTAAGTCGACATTTTGTTGCAGAACAACAGTGCTCTTACTATGCCAGTCCGAAGTACCAAAGTGTCCTCCGATATGATACTAGTACAAATGTTCATTTGGTTAGAGATGTTCAATATGCTTTTCCTGAATTGTCGAGTAAAACAACAATCAATAAGTAGGTCAGTACAGTGTCGTAGCAGATGATCTGCATTCTAAGAGTGATTTGCATTCATTTTGGAAATCTGAAATTTCAAACGTCGTTAGATAGATTTCTCACCATTCCACATATTTTTTAAATCACCAATATGTTACATCAGAAAATAAGAATAATAGTGTTTGGAAGATATTTATTTTCCTAGATAATGTCAATGTAAATAGTTTCACAGTTTTAAGTTTATGTGCGTTTTAGTTCTTGCATGTGCAGTCTTTGTGTTTGTCATCTCGTTTAACCAACTCAATTCGTCCAGTTTTAATTGTCCGGAATGTTTTCCATTCTGCACAAGTTGTGAGACCTTGCAAAAATCGTCTGGGTAATCTTTGCATCAACTCGAAATTATACCTTGCATCCGCACTTGTAAATCCTTCTTCGGTCTCACCTTTCATTGTGTATTGGTGAACTGCCGTTAGTGTTTCAGTCGCGTCAATAACAATAGTCCCAAGATCGCACCTTGCGTGACCCACAATCCAATTATCATAACCTGAACGACCAATGACGAACTCGGGAATTGTATCCCAGGGAAAGTGTTTATTAGTTATAAAGTAGTCTTCAGTATAAATAGAATGCAAGGATCCTCGAGATCTCGCGGATTCTTTGATACCGTTTATTTTTCTAACTTCTTCACTCGTCACATTGAGAACATTGATTCTTCTCCCGATTACAAGAAAATTGGTTTTGAGAAAAGTGTCTGATACGCTTGATATATATTCTAGGGTTTCTAAAATGTCTTCTGTCAAAAGTATATCCCCATTAAAATATCCGTACCAATGTGTGTTGTACAGTGCTTTCGCTTGTTTAAACATGGATCTAATAGTTGGAACTCCACTGTCAGAGTAGTATAAGATTGGAAATATATTCCAATGAATAAAATTTACCTTCTTAATTACGGAAGTATTATTTGTGAACAAAATCAACTGCACATGCGGCTTGAAAGTCTGCCAATTATACAGCGTGTTATTATAAACCAATAATTTCTCCGAAGCTATATCATACTCGGTTTTAAAAGACGTAAAAAGAGTTATAATTTGTCGATTTTGTAACCCATTATTCATATCATTATACACGGATATATCAGAAACCATGTCAGAAATTCTCCTTGGCAGGACAGGTAGCCTTGCCCTGCCTAGAATCAATTTGTCATGTTGTTCATTGGTTAATAGATCTTTTCCTTTCTTGGGAAGTACATCACACTCACTACTCATTCCTGTCACATATGTGTATTTCACTTGGAAATATAAAACCACGAACATATAAATGCTCAAGAGTACGAGAATCGGTCGATACAGGCGAATTTTCATCTTAACAACTTCTTATCACCTCCATTTCAAACTTTCTTTCATTCTAGTTCAAATGCTGCAAAATAGAATACATATGACATTTACATATGCAATATGCAATGCATTATGGGAAAAACTGCAACAACGAAGCAAAACATGGAATTAAACATATGCACGTTGGACATTTTGCCATTACCATGAAATTCTAAAGCGTTGTTGCAACAAATTGAAGAACAATGAACAAGTCATCAACAAGCTCTCATCGTCATCTTTTCTAATTTTGCATCATCATCATCATCATCATCATCATCATCATCATCATCATCTCTCTATTGCATTTTTTCGGTTTTATTATCGGTTGGTTCGCCTTTTGTTGTTATTAATACCTACGATATTAACCAAAGTACTTGCAAAGTCGCAAAATCCGAATAGAGAATGTCAAGTTTTATATATTTTAATAGAGACCTGTAATGGCTGATTCCTTACAACTGGACAGATACGAGTTCGAAACATACCACTGAATTAGGTCGCTTCGGCTGTGCCCGAGTGCATCGCTCTTTAAAAGCCGTGGCACGATATATATTCTTCAGTGTAATAATATACCTTGAAATACAACAAACACGATTTTTATGTTAAAGGAAATAAACACGCGACATTGCTATTAGGAGCCATGCATCTATTTTTATGAATATTTGTCTCGACATACATCACTGTTTAATGCACCAATTTACGTGTAAGAAAGATACAGTGTTAAAATTATTCATCTGCCAATAAGTAATTCAGTTAACAAGACATGAATAAATGCGGTTTTGAAATTAACGAACACGTTAACCTTCTAATGACAGTACATTGTTTATATTTATCTGGTTGCCGATCTAAAATGCGAATGCACTCCTTATAGATCTCCGTAAAGAAAAAAAGCCTCCATGGAGAACAAATATATTAAATATCCCAAAATTACAGTATATACCGCAAATATTAAGAGTCATTCTACAGCGATTAGATTCACATAGGTGACAGGGAACTGTACTCTGCTCGAATAATATCAACATTACGATAGGAATGCGTCTGAACTTTTCTCGCAGAGACCATTGTGTCAGCTGTGCAGAATCTGGGGATACGTGACCTGTATGCAGATATTGCAAACGGAATAAAAATGTAATATCCAAAAACCAACGAAACCATCCATTAATTTAAATTGTCATAACCTCATTAGAATCTGTGTTCAAAATAATGACATTGTCTATTATTAAGAATATGTGATATATGTCATATTTCTATAAAGCTATTATAGCACAAACAGTGCTTCACCAGAACCAAATGTGACATGCTCTAATACAATGTATACAACAAACCTTAGCTATTAATCATTGGACAAATAATCCATGTAATACTACTAAGATCTCCCCTTGAGGCCCCTTTATATATTTGTTTTATAGCGGTATATGTGTCTCATCAGGATTTCTCCCATCATTATCGGTAAGATCTCCCCAGAGGCCCCTTTATGTATTTTGTTTATAAAGCGATTTGTGTGTTTCATCAGTTTTTCTCTCATCATAATCGCTTCGATCTCCCCAGAAATCCCTTTATATAATTTTATAAAGCTGTATGTGTGTCTCATCAGGTTTTCTCTCATCATAATCTAAAATAGCCACCACGCTGAAATATAATAATGGTCATTTTAAGAACTTTAGAACAGAAGACGTTTTCAACGATGTTTGCCCATGAGCTTTACATGTTTGGTAATTGCTGTTTGACACGATCCTAGACGACATAAGAAATTTAAAGTGGTAGAGGTATAAAACAACATGTATAGTGATGAACTATTCTAGACAATAATAAGATCAACACAAAGAGTTTTCAAAACAAAAGAAGGATAAAATATTAATTAAAATATTAACTGGTCTCATTTTGGTACATGTAAAGCAAGACATCAAGATGTCAAGGAGATAAATTCCGTACAGAAATATAGAAAATAGAGGAAAACGCAATTTATAAGGATAAAACATATTACTACAGGCAAACCAATGAAGAATGCAAACATATATAGTTTGATTTGACGATACTAAGTCCATCAAACAAGCTTTTCTCCAAAACGCGTAATCAGGAAATATTACTAAACTAGAAGAATTCTCAATACACCATGAATTAAATCTTATCAAATCACCTCGCCTCATTACAGAGGTCTCAAAATTCTTAACTTTCTCCTGTAAATTAATGGAAGATCTTTGATACATGTAGGGTACCTGAATTTTCGTAGTAGATGTAAGGAAATATTGCGAGTGAAACATTTGACATTCTGACATAACAAATAGTTTCCACGTTGCGAGTGAAATGTTTCCTTAAATCCAACACAAGTAAAACAAAGTTCTGTTTTTATTATACTATTTTAAAGGCAAACACCATTAAGGATACATGCGAATATTGGCTGCATTACGTCAACAACAAAAAGAAGATTCTAACTGTAGTGGAGAGGCTTTTCACAGTTTAGATTAGTAATAAAGTGAATAAAATTAAGCCAAGAACACACCTAAATGATTTGTTTGCCTGACCGCTTTTATTATAGACTAGCAGACTATACACCATTCCTGAGATAGGCTCCATCTTTTTTCAGACATTATTAACTGACCATTCAATATTGTTGAAAACAACAAGACAAATGGCTTGAAGAGGAGATTGCACAAAGGTTCCAAAAATCTGCATCAAAATGTTTCATTAACAACAGCCAAATATGAGACCCTTAATACATTCCATATCATCCACTTAAACGAAATATATTTAAGGAACTTCCATCTGAGTGAAGTGCTGATAAGCAGAAAGTTCATTCAATGTTTACTTTTGGAAATTGTTTCAATGGAATTACTAATTAAAACCCATTTTAAGAAAAACCTCAACGCTTTAGAAGTAAACATTGTTTAAGAATGATTAGACGATGTTCTGTAATAACTGTGAACATTTTATTTTTTAAAGGACTAAGTGGATACAATTTGTTTTTCTTTACTACTGAGTTAACCGTGTTACTGATTGTAGCTCCCAATTAATACTTTAAAATACAAACCTGAAAAAAAAACAATAGCTAACTACCTAAAAAATACACCCCACCCCACCCCCCGTGCATCGGATATCTCATAATACAAATCATTGCAACGACACAGCATCTCCATCTTCACTGTTCTTTTACTGAACCTGTAAACAAATAAATTCACCTGCTTTGTAGGTTGAATAGCAGTACTTACATGACGGTACATAGGTCTGCGCGCTATCTTTCTCCTATATTAAAAAACAAGCCCGAATTTTCAAAATATCAAGTCTAATTGTATATGTGTGGTATCCACTAATATAGATAAGCAAACAACGCGTGACTCAGATTACTTCCAAAATAGGTCATATAGGTTGTCACAATAACAGACTTAAGTTTAAATTTATCAGAGGAATGTATACAGGATGCTAATAGGCAGCCATTACTGGATTATTCATTTTACAAACATATTTTTCTTATTTTAAAACTAGTTACAAGAGGGACGGTATACTTTACTTTAAAATATACGGTCATTTGATTCTTTGTTTGTGAATTGATGAATCTATGAGCAGGGTCCAGTGTAGGACTCGAGATTGCTTGATTCGTGAGAATTTATCCAAATTAAGACTGTAACAGTAACATAATATCCCTCATCCTATTTTCAAGTATTAACTTTCTTTATTTTTAAATTCACCATCGATCCAGTAATTTTCATACTATCATTACCCAGCCGGTCGTAAATGTTCAGTTTAACAATAAAACGTCTTGGATTGCGAAGTCTTAGTATCACAGTTTCTTGTTTATCATGATTTTGCTACTAATGAAGGATTCAAAAAATTAAAAGTGGGAACTTAAAAAAGCAGTTTTATGACTTGAATGAGCCATTTCAAATTCTGGTACTATCCCCCTCATCGAACATTTACTCGTTGTTTTGTATGTTGGATTTAATTTATGTTAGATTTAAATTAATTGCTTGTCTTGTTAGTTTTAAATTGTTTATTCCATTACATGCTATTGTAATGGAATTGTATTTACTGGATTTAAAATTTTCCAAAAACTCAATTCTGTTTTTCGTAAACCTAATAATAACTAATGCTACTTTGTTACTGACTTGGGGATTTTGTAAACAGCTATATTTATAATTTATTCTTTCCCAGAGTAAAACAAATTGGTTTTAGTAAAGGCCATACCGGAAGTACGTGACAAATAACATGTAGCAATTCTTTCAAACTCTGGTTTTTCAGTAGACGACACACATTCGGGCGTCTGCTTTGCGTCGTAGCTAGATTTATTATTTACGTATTGAGAAATAATAGTGAAATCGTGTTTTAACACTGGAGACGTCCATGCAGATTATCTTGTGACCAGTTAGAGTTAAACTTTTAATTTTTCTTCAAATTATATGGATTGGAACAGATTACTTTTCTCTGGAAATACTTGTGCTCTAAAGTAATAATTGGCCAAGGAGAGTTTTGGAAATTTACAGGATTGAAACACTATAATATTATTTTCTGTGATTCAACAAAGCACTGTTGGCACTTCAGTACCACACTGACCACAGCATACGTTATCGGCTTCCTTGTTGCAGTACATCGGGATTCGAACTCAGTTTCATTAGAACATTTTATTAATATGACTTCTATGTTTTCATCCGTGGATTAGTCTTGGATTAATTTTGGATTTGATTTGTATAACGTAAGTTATTTTTCTCATTTATATTTTTTTGCTCTAGAGAAGAAAAAAGTTGTTAAATGTTACAAAGATAGTTGTCTTTACCTTTTTCTTGTTACTGTTTAAAAGAGCCTAAACACGTGAGAGTCGTTAACGGAAATTCGTTAGGTTATGTTTCCTCTACTTGTACTATTTACAGAAAGCTTATTACAAGCCACACATATTTATCAATGTCAGTGAAATTGAATTGTACCGATGACAACTTTGGCAGCAATAGCGTTGAAGAAACAGTGTTTAAATGTAGACCAGTCGAATCACGTCAGGTTGGCTACACGAACGTAAACGTACGATGTTTCTAAACAACAAAAGCAATTGCTGGAATGAACAAACATTGTAATTTCGCAGAGTTGGCTAACATAGTGAATTAGGGCGGAAAACCAGACTAATAAATTAGTCACTATTATCGATATATCACCTGATTTGTTTATTATTTACTACCATTTGACACATGTGACAAAATATAGAATTGTTGCTTTAAGACTTATTGATGGCTATATGACCAGTCAAATCCAAAACACATTTATCCAAAATATTTTTAATTTTTGTTTCGCTCAAGACGATGTAGCCTTAGATAGATCAAATGTCATGACAAGCTGGAGCGATTGGTCCTATTTTAAGTTGTCTAAATCAGATATACGTAATAATTCCCATTATGATGTTGGAAGCAATTAAGAGAATATGTGATGTACTGCGATAGATAAATAAATAAGTTTGGTATGTGGTTACTTAATGTGTTAAATATTCAAGAATAAGATAGATCGCAGTAAATAATATATCTAAAGGATGAATGTCTAGAAATTTCACTGGGTTTCAACTACCAATGTCAAAATGTATATTATAGACTGTATACCTAATCACGACCATATATGACACAATTTAGCATATTCTCATAATGTCAGAATGTATATTCTAGACTGTAGACCTAATTACGACCATATATGACACAATTTAGCGTATTTCACAATTTCAAAATGTATATTCTAGACTGTAGACCTAATCACGACCATATATGACACAATATAGCGTATTTCATGGAATAAGATTGTCTTACGTTACACACATCAAACGTTGTTGTGCTTGTTATAGTGACCTATTCCATGTTTAATAATTACCTGAAATTGAACGTAACAGGTGCGACGCTATACATGTATAATCCAAATCGTCGAAATTTGTATGGGTAACAATTGTTTTAAATTTGCTGTCAGGCATTTGCTTGAACATTACTGCGATTCATATTAATATTGGCAGTGGAGGGGCTTCTTCTTCTACAATTTGTATAATTTAATGTGTCTTTATTGTTTAATGTTTCTTTGTTTTATATTTGTTCCATCAGTCGCACAAGTCGTAGTGAATTTTAATCCTTTCGTGTCTATTTGTCATACCGTTATTGATCTATCAATATACCCCGATTACGTTCAAGGCAGAGGTTTGTGTCCCATTCTCTCTGAAATTAATAGCTATTTGTTATGTTGCGTATGGATGATAATTTAGTATTATAATGCTCAAAGTAATTCACTACATTGTAGCTTTCAGACGCCTCGCGAGCCTGAAATAATTGTCGGATTTCCCCTGAGGAATTCCCAGTAGATTTAGTTTGTTTTATTGATGTTACTGATCGTGTGGCAAATTGTCTTTTATAAAACGTTTTATTCAATTTTGTCAAAGTCGACGATTCGTAATCGTACTCCGCACGCGTATCTTCGCTATCAGACTAGTTCAAAACGTAAATTACAATAGCTCCGATAATCATAACTAAAAAAATATAAATATGTCTTTTTCATGGTCAATATTTGTTGTAATTTTACATCCGAATTTCCGAATTCATGCATTTTAAACTTTGATAATCGGATATAATTATCAAAACTGACGGCAGAAATGTCATCGAAATCCTTCTTCTCTAAGTAAATTTAAACACGAACCTACTATTTCGTCGAGTACAATGTCTCATCGCACTGTCAAAACATATTTATCTGTCTTTGGAGTACATCTCTTTCTTACATTTGTACTGATATCAAGGTTTAGAAGAGTCACTGGAGTTTTGCAAATTGTTTTTTTTTTATCCAACAATGCTACAAATTTTATTTACCCAGTCCTAGGAAGAAAAAAAATCACGATACTCTCCATACTAACTGGATAGTCCAATGTCTTTTTTTTATAAATCTGTTATGCATTTACGATACATGTTTACTTGTCATAAAACTTCTATCCTAGAATATGTTTTATTTTGTACCGCTGCACGTAATATACAATGCACATCAGAACCAAAATCTTCCTTCAGTCTAGATAATCATATTTCTGGATGTCTCGTAATATCTTGCAGCAAATAAGTTCATCTTTGTCTACCATTTAATTGATTTACTCAGCTGTACAACAGGACTGAAAACTACCGACTCCAAACTGGTAATGACTTGTTGAAGTACCTACTTTATACTGGTAATGACATTTTAAAGTACCTACTCCACACTGGTAATTACTTTTTGAAGTACCTACTCCACGCTGGTAATTACTTTTTGAAGTACCTACTCCATACTGGTAATTACTTTTTGAAGTACCTACTCCATACTGGTAATTACTTTTTGAAGTACCTACTCCATACTGGTAATAACGTTTTGAAGTACCTACTCCACTGATGATTTTGTAGGACGCATCTCAAAACAGGACAACACTCGCTAAACATTACGGTATGTGGACGTCGTAAAACATTATTTATTAAACAGTACGGCATGTGGATATCGTAAGACGCTATTTATTAAATAGAACGGCATGTGAACATCGTAAAGACACTATTTATTAAACAGCACGGCATGTGGACTTCGTAGAACACTATGTTAAATAGTAGGGCACGTGGACCTTGTACATCACTATTTATTTAACAGTACTGCATGTGGGCTTCGTAGAACACTATTAATTTAACAGCACGGCATGTGGACTTCGTAGAACACTATTTGTTTTAACAATACGGCATGTGGACTTCGTAGAACACTATTTGTTTTAACAGTACGGCATATGGACTTCGTAAAACACTGCAATTACAGCATGTTGAGCATCTTCAGTTCAGATCAGTGTTGTACATCCTTACGTAATTGGGGATTTATTTATGCATTACCAAATAGTACTTTGTCAAAGAATTTTAGATACATTTCAATATTATAATTTCCTCTCAGTACCATTTCTTCCAGCATTCAATATATTGACAAAAATCCTCAAGTTTCTATAGACAATTAATTGAAATAAATCTCATAGGTATTCTCCAAGTTTTCTAACATTTACCATTCATCTAACAATCATTCAACCTCTTGTACATTTCTCAACAAAATTCCCACTATACTTACAATCAGTAAAGTTCCAACTCCGATTTACACAAGCCGATCTTTCGTGCAACGAATATATTTCTATGGGTGGTCATATTGATGTTTTTTCGCCACGTATCATCTCTTTCTTACGCAATTGAAGTATGGTGATTGGCCGAGTTTATTTCCTCTTCATGTTGCACAATTTTACTCTGGTCTTTTCTGTGTTGTCACTGGATGAAAATATTTATGATCCCCCTTCTACATTTTTCTCCTCGTCAGTACTTGATGATAGCGTCTATATCCTCATTCCCCACACTTTTTTCCGTCGTCTAATGCGTGTCGTCACTGTATGTGAATGCAACCTCTTTCCGGAATACATCCATAAATGTAGGTGCGATAATTGAATGGATATATTGCTCTCTAAAATATCACACTTTCCAAATCCGTAATTTTCAATTCAATATGTGTATATGTTTTAATTAACACAGGGGCGGATTCAGAAATATTGTTGGGGTTAGGGGTGTGAAAGTCAAAAAGTCGGCATGAGGTCTGTGAGCTGGAAAGTACTTTGGGGCCCAGGGTAACGAAGCGCCACAAGCCTCTTATATTTTAAGCTTTTCCATGAAATAAATCTAGCTATCCATCTGAAAAGAAAATTTACTCTTGGAAACGTTACGGCTATTTTTGACCTTCCCTCTTCCTTAAAGCCTTTTCAGTCTTTGCCCAAAGGACACAGTGGTTCAAGTCACATAAAGGGGCATAAATCTTACAAAGCTTAGTTACAATCACAGCACAAGCTGTCTCCCTTAATCGAGCTGTCGACAGTGGTCAATTATCATGGATAAATTCTAGATACAGATTCGTGAATGATGCTAATCTATTTCACCATTATGACTCTGGTCACACAAACAGACAGTTGGTAATATTTTATTACGTGCGTCTTGTTTACCGTGAATACTGATCGTAATCGTCCGTGGGAGAAATACCCGAATTTCCCGACCTGACGTAAATCATTACGACTTCAACGTCATGGATAATTCTCAGCAATCCTGACTATTGATTATTATTTGACTTTATTTTAATTAGTATCATTAATATTTCATACCTTTGAATGTTCATGTAGAGTTCAGTATTTATTTATATAGCTACTTTGTGATCAGTTTGTCAGCAATTTTCATCATTTAATACCCACATAATGGTGCATTCCTCCTTTTGGGTGTTATTGTCGAAAACTGTTCTTATGTTAACATGCCTTTCCTTCCTGTTGTGTATTATTCTCATATGTCTAATGTATACTTTTACTTCGTCATTAATCTTCGAAATTTATCGAATGGTCTTGAAATTTGTTTATATTCTCAATTTTATTAGGACATGTGTCACATCAAAGGTGTATCTAGTTTGTATTTCGTTGGTCATTGAATAACTGTATCTATATTATATAATTATTACTATAAATACTTTATAAACATTTTCAACGTAACAACACATTTTGATTTTGTGTCTTTAAGTGGGTGGTGTGTAGGGGAGGTATTTCTATCCCACGTGACAAATGTATGCATTAGCTTCCGTCGAGTTGCTCATATTTGTTGATTATTTTAAAAAATTAGGTCTTTGATCCAGTCAAGATCAATAGTGAACTATCATTGATCGTTTTAATCAAATTGTTTACATAATGTTATCTGATGAAAAAACGGTATTATACGAGTTTGTTTATGATAGATCTAAAATTAATTGAATATAAAATGAAGAATTCAGTATATGATGGTTTTGCATGTCCTACCAAGTATACGATCATTTTCATCGTCTTCTCCAGTCTGTTCGATTTAACGATTCGAACGATATTAATAATTTATATTGCTCACATCTCGTACGGTCATTATTGTCGCTTTTATCTTCACTTAATGTAATTTAGTATATGTTAATTGGTCCATGTATTTGTAATAGAATACATTCATACTGTTTATCCCCAATGATTATAAGACAATAATTAAAATTCGTCGTTGTTTTGTTTGTTATCTTTTTCTATTGGTTAGGTGGAGTTGGGGTGAGGTGTGGCGGAGCATTTCAAAAGTGAATCACACTGAATGAACGAGCGAAACAAATGAATAAATGAATACACGAATAAATAACTAATTCATAGTGCAAACATAGGAGATTACAACAGGGTAATCGATTAAGAGAGAGAGAGAGAGAGAGAGAGAGAGAAAGAGAGAGAGAGAGAGAGACAGAGAGAGAGAGAGAGAGACAGAGAGACAAAGAGAGACAGAGACAGAGAGGTGTTGACAACGACTAATTTGACTGGTTCAGATTAAATTCACAATTTAGTTTTATCATTTAAAGCACAAACGAACTGAAATGGGTGCGTTAAAGAGACGTTGGAACAATTGAGATGTGAGATGTAAGAATGAATGAACGAATTAACAAATGAATGGCCAATATATGAGTGTTCGAAAAGAGAGACAAGTAGAAGCTTGATGAAATATATGAATTTAAAAACGAATGATAATAAATGAGAAATTATCCATAAAAGTGTTGTATTCATTATAGTTATTGTTTCCATTTACAACTCCCGGTCTACCTCTGTTTCTGTTTTTATATTTTTGCATCCTTAGCTATAAATTTCCGACGTCCTCAGACTCGTTTGATATATTAGATAAATATGATATTTTTTTTTGGCCAGGTTGGGGACGCTGAGAAAGCATAATATTGTTAAGGTATGCAGATAATGTAAGTGAAATATTACGAAAGGAATATTAATTTCTACCACCAAAATATCACCAGGTAGGACTAAGAAAACAAACACAAAATTCCTGAAAAAATATCAACATGGTTAAAAATTAATAATCTAAAACAAATCAAGCCTCCTCTCCAATATTCGACTCTACTTTAAAATTAGCAACATGTATCATAATATAAATTCGCCACATTTAGTGGAATCAGTTTTCGGCTGTAAAACATAGCTCAGAACGAAAACGTATTCGCCCAAAAGTTTAATTTCTTCATTCCAGGATGTGAAATAAACCAAGTAGAGTTAGTAGTCTTTGAAGTAAGCCAAACCTATATTCTATACCCGAAAGTATACGCATCAATTCTGCTCCAAAAACTAAGGGGATTAACGTTACTTTAACAATAGGTAAGATACAAAATATCTTTGTAAATAACCATGATAATTAGCAAGGAAATCCTGGGAAATTCATTTTTCTTTTAGAAATGAGAATTTACGCCAGGTACGAAACTGTGGATTCATGTGGATTAATCTGCATTGTGTTGAATTATTCGGTTATTCAACAATACTATGCAGAATTTTCCCTCCCTTTGCAAATGTCCTCCTTTAAGGTAAATTCGACGTTGTTTTTTCTTTTCTTTTTAATGATAAGAAATCAAATTGAACCTCTGCATGCAACAGTACCTATTCTTTTTATAAAAAATAACAATTGATTTAAAAAGTCTATCTGAATTTAATGAATTTTTTGCTGTTGTTGTTGAAATTCAATTGACAATACTGGATCAAACTCGCACAAATAAACTGGAATGTGAATGTGGCACATGATATATACTTGCTTTTAAGAACACCTGAGTTAATTACGGGTGTTTTTAGTTGCATTTTCAAGGTCATAATTTACTAGCTTCTTTACGCATGAGTGAAGCACAAGGTACTGAGAACACGTCCATACTGACTAATATGCAGAGGCTCTTCATACATTTTGTTGTGAGAGGGGAATGATACATAAACATATCATACTATGAACTCAATTAATTAATTGTAATTAAGAAAGGGGTTTTTTAAGAAAGGGGTTTTTATTTAGAGGTGGTTTGCTCTCAATCATCTGCGACTCTCACTGAATCTCATACCTATTTCCATAATATTTTAAGATGTTAACAAGGCTAGGTCTCCCACTAAACACTTAGTAAATCAACTCAAACTCAGGTAAATATCTTTACCTGCTGTAATAATGATCTGAATAGATATTCTAAGCTTATATGTAAATATAAGCTGTGTAATATGTTGTTTACAAAATAGCAATATTTTATCAGTTATGCCCTAAAAGCAATTTCGGACAAAGGTCAATCACACGAGAGATATACATAACATAGATATACATAACATATAAATATTTAGAAAAGTTAACATATACTACAAGTGAAATACCAGTACAACTATTTCACTATTGCTCTAAATATGTTTGTTTTGAGAATTTCGTATTGCTTCGTCATCACTTCATTTACACACACACACACACACACACACACACACACATACACACACACACAAACACACACACACATACATACATACGTACATACATACATACATACATACATACATACATACATACATACATACATACATACATACATACATACATACATACATACATACATACATACATACATACATACATACATACATATATATATATATATATATATATATATATATATATATATATATATATATATATATATATATATTAGTCATTGAGATTCAGATTTTTTTGTATTTAATAATTATATTAATTGCAAGTTGAAGTATTAGTGTTCTCATTTTGAATTGTCATATGTTACATATATGTTTCGTGAGGAAAATTTAAAAAAATGACTGTTTAAAGTGAAACGAATGGACCAATTAAAAAAATTGTTTTGGCGATGCATAACTTAAATTCAAAGCAAACATACATAAATTAGGAACACTCTTGTAAACATGTAGATCTTTAAGAAATATATTATGAGTTAAATAATAGTATGAGCCGCGAGTTACTAGCAACTAATATAACACAATTATTTTCAACGAGTGTCAAATGTATGTCAAGTGATTAAAATTAATTCTGTTCATCTGGTAACATTGTGGACTTTGCTTTGTTGGTTTTGACGGTGCATAACAGTGAATCAATTTTTTATGATAAACAACACAGTGCTTATTAACGTAATCGTTTTGTGGCAAATTTTGGTTAAATATGACAATCTTTAGAGACAAGTTCAACACTCAAACAAACATCCTAGTTCTTTGGAACTGCACAAACTTATTAATTATACTATAAAATCTTCCTACATTTAAAAATCAGCCCGTGTTGTTGTGTACAGTGTTGGGTCTTTGGGCAATGTACTTTACTCCGTTTGCACCGGGATGAAAAGTCTTCTTATATTGTCTTGCCTTGAAACATAAAACACAACGAAAGAAAACAAAACGAATATAAAGAAAGACAATGTAAAACAAATTGGTTTTATCTTTCCTAATAATCGCCTAAAGGGCTAAAAGACAATGGCGTTTACAGAGTCAATGTATTCAGCGACTTTACCTATCAGCCGTAGATACAACAGTCCACAAAGTTAGGCAACACGTTTAAGTTGGTAGAACTAGTAAGCATCGTCACATTCAGTCATAACAATAATCTTAAATAAGAAATCACCAAACAAATGCATCAATAATAAAAATAATAAATAAATAAACAGACTAAACGAACGATTATAGCAATATACTGTTGAGTATATCTAGAAACATTTCTTGCATCAAAAAAAGGAACAGCTAGCTAAATATAGTATATACAGTTTTGCAGCTTAATAAATAAATAAATAAATAAATAAATAAATAAATAAATAAATAAATAAATAAATAAATAAATGGGAAAACTTAACTCAAATTATTACGACCAAACATTGACCTTCAAATCTAAGGTGATGGCAATTAATTTGAAATTAAAATAATAATTTCAGAATTTAAATATATCCTAAGCGTTAATAGACTCCAAATATTTCAGACTTTTTTCCCGTGTCACCCAAGATATTGTGTTTTCATCTTTGTCATAAAAATGGGGTTTGTGACAATATATTATAATAAATTCACACAAATGATTTCCCTCTGTGTCTCTTCCTGCCAACAAATCTCTCTCTCTCTCTCTCTCTCTCTCTCTCTCTCTCTCTCTCTCTCTCGCTATTAGTTAGTTGGCATTACATACCAAGGAAGGCAGCACATGAAATACAATAGATGTCGCTATGACAGTGCACTAATGAAGCTGTTTGATCTACTAAGGTGTAAATAGGTTATCGGAACCATGGAAGTGAAGATGATGTTACAGTAGCAAAAGTAGTTTCCATTCATTCGAGCATTTTTTTTTCTTTATTAATTCGATTCGCCAACCAATAATATCTCCATTCATCCCTTCATTTTTCTTTCTTGCTTTCTCTATTTGTCAAGCAAGACTAATGTCTTCCGTAATAACGTAACCATTATTCCGTTACGCACATTCAGAAAGGGAAACTATTTTTATTGAAAGAGATTGTAAATCAAGGGAGATAAGTTGTTAATGCCAGATTGGTCACAAATTTTCTGTTTGGAGTTACCTGTATTTTCAATTCAAGTCAATGAAGCTGGCACTGATGCAGTTACAGACTTACAGTTACAGACTTACGTCACAGGCATTTTTGCCTTCCTGTCTGAAGGAAGTTTTCTATATTTGTCAGCGGTACGCAGCCTATGTGAATCGGTCTTACAGTAAATGTACATTATTTGTAATAATAAAAACAGTTATCACACAGTTATATGAATGCACATGTATTTTGATATCATACCAATATTCAAATTATTGAGTCTTAAAACTTCAGTGCAAATGTCTCTGAACAGAACGGCCATTAGATGTCTCTAAACAAGACGGACATTAGAGCTCGCTTGTAGAAATGGCGTACGTCTTTCTCTTTTTGAGATAAAGGTGATCATGAAATGTCAGGGTGTATTATCCTATTTCATACCGGATTTAACCGAGTTGCTCCGTAATTATCCGAATAACCTCCCGAGTCACTTTATATTCCAGCCAGCTGGTGAGTACATGTACATACCAAATTGGCGTCCATTGTTGTTTAGAAATATTACAGAGATAAAAAGAAATGCCCGCTACTTGTATCGTCAGAGGTCGCGAAAGTCGCTCCAATCAAGGATGTGGCACTAAATTCCATCGTCTCCCATGGAGAGATGATTTGCTGTGCAAACAGTAGCTCGTACGAGCAGGAAAATCTGAACTTGAATTGACCGGAAAACGAATGTCACAATTCAAGAATGCGAGAATGTGTTCGCTACATTTTAGTGCTGAAGATGAAGGAACATCTACTGCTTTACCGTCGAGAAATATTCCATATTTGTTATACCGCATAATAATACTATCTTAAATTTCGTCAATATCTGCGGCAGCATCGCTGTTGAATAGGCATTTTCAACTCTATAAACGAAGTTGACGTAGTTAGAGAAATTGATGCTTATGCTGAAGCGTCCACCATATTTTGCCCACCACCTATCGAGTGGCTATTGCTGTCAGCTGACCACCGGCCACGTGATCAAAATTCCGAGCAAATTACAAAGTTCGCCTAAGTCTCCATGAAATGGTCTATGGACAATCGCAGTTGTACTGGCCTTTTAATGGATTAATGGAGAGTGGGGTTTGTTCTGATAACACCACGAATTAAAGGATAATTGGGTTTGCACTGTTGATACATTTCATGCCCAAAGCGTTTCTCAAAAACGAGGAATTGTTTATTTGAACGTTTTACCTTTCTTTGTTTTTTTGTTACTGTAGGTTGCAGCATCAATGTTGGGAAGTATATCAAGATTTCTTTTTCAATAATTCTTTTGATCAATAATATAGTGAGAAGAAACACATCATAATTGTTAATAATAATAATAATAATAATAATAATAATAATAATAATAATAATAATAATAATAATAATAATGATGATGATGCTGATGATGACGATGGCGATGATGATGATGACAATAATAATAATAATAATAATAATAATAATAATAAGAAGAAGAAGAAGAAGAAGAAGAAGAAGAAGAAGATAATACCTTAATGTAGCATCGTAAATTAACTGAAACCTCGTTATATTATTCTTTCTCTCTCTCTCTCTCTCTTATATATATATATAAATATATATATATATATATATATATATATATATATATATATATATATATATATTTATTTATTTATTTATTTATTTATTGATTTATACACACACCAGTCGGTACTCTCCTCGATTCTCGCTTGAAGAGAATTCACAACTTCATTACACTCAAATTAATGGACCTCACTACTTGTCCTAACTGCGTTTTTTTGCTGATTTGCGATTTATTGACATAGAAAAAAAATTATCACAATAAGTAATGCAAATCATTTAAGGCCGATAACTTACATATTCACACGATTTGTATCAGAAAAGTTCCATAAAATTGTAGACTACCTGAATTTATATACACACAAAACAACTGAATCCTAACACATTCATACAACTAAATTTTTTATGATATCCGTATAATACGTGAATTTTTTAACATTCACCATTATTTCTGAATTGAAGGAAACATTAAAGTATGAATTTAAAATGAATACATTCAACAATCATTACAGGCTTTCATCAATAAACACATTGCATGTAATGGAGACTAAACTTGCATTTCAGGAAGACCTCTCTCGCTTACCCACCAATATTCAGAACACTGACATGTAAATCAGAATTATCTTCTCTTGTCCGCCTTTCTTAATAACTATTTTGGAAAAAAGATAGTTAATGACAAGTGCTTCAAATCGAACACGGCTTCGTATAATGTTGCTCTGGTTTGTCTCAACTCTTCGTCGTTTTCTGCGATTGACCTTACACTAACAGTTATCTGTTCCTAACCGTTAATCGATCGAGTCCTACTTCGAATGCAAGTCACTCTCGTAACATAGTAGAATATATCTCTAGAATTCAACAGTTTATGGCTAGTTTAACCTATGTTACACCTATTGTTTAGATGTCATGCTGTGCTTAGGATGTGCTGTGAAATTATTCTATAGAAACTATTCTACAAAATATAGCACCATTAGACAAACAGATGTACATACATGAATGCACGCACCTACCTACCTAGCAACCTACCTTCCTACATACCTACCTATATACCTACCTATATACATACGTACACGCATGCATGCATACATACATACATACATACATACATACATACATACATACATACATACATACATACATACATACATACATACATACATACATACATACATACATACATACATACATACATACATACATGCATACATACATACTGTTACGTATATTTGATATATCATTTATATTTATTTTTATTGTTTGTTTGTTAGATTCAAATTTGACATTTTAAGTTTAAGATTTGTTCATTGGTGGGGTGGGGATGTGTGTGACCTGTACTTTACAGAATAAACACCAGGTGTTAACCTCATTTCTGACCCGGCTTTAGAGTTGTAAACAAGTTTTTAAAATGATTGGCTGGTTCAAGGGACATTATGGAGCTTTATATAAACATCTTTCTATTTTTAGTTGGGCCATGCGGTGGGTACGTGAGTTTTTGAACTAAATTTGTTCTAAGAGATTCTAGAAGATCATGTGACCGTTTTCTTGTAAACGTAAAAACAGATATATAAATTATGTTTTGGGAGCAACTAATGAGCAGAAATTGGGCTTTTAGAATACTAAGTTGTGTGTCGTTTTGAGTTATTTTAAATTACCTTGTACTGGAAATTATGTCAATTCGTTTGGATCAAGTGGAATCATTTTGTTATTTATCTGGAAAAGAATTGTGCTCATAGAATTTTATTAACAAGAACTGACTTCATCAAGTGACATCGTCTTCCATATTGGATACTTCGCTGGGATTCGAACTTAGAAATATTTGGACATTTTATTACCAGGACTTTTGCAATTTCTCTAGTGGATCATATTTTGAATTATTTTTGGATTAATTTTTGAATTGATTCTTAAAACCGTAAGTTGATTTTTCTTTTTTGGAAAATATTTGTGCTCAATAAATTGTTTATTAAGTTTTACAAGCTTGTTATTTTCACTCTTTCTATGTTACTGTTTATTCGAGCATAAGCACGTAAAAATACATACATACATACATACATACATACATACATACATACATACATACATACATACATACATACATATATGAGAGCAGCTATATAATATCCACAAACTGTTATTGAATCTCACTTTCAACATGATGTTCAATCGGCATCGTTCACTATGCATACGTGTACGTGTTCGTACACTTTAAGACAAGCATGATTGCTATGTGATTCAGGATATTTTAGTGAAGGCACTAGGATTTCAATATAACCAAACTAGAATGCCGTTTCTTAACCCACCCACCCGTACTGAATCGTGCATTATCAATAGCCTTTTAAAGCCGTGGTGTCTTCGGTGGACATACATATACTCACCACGGTGCTAACGCTAAAGTACAACAAACGAATAATGTGTCAACAAGACTAAACTATTAAACTACAATATGTAACTTCTAAAAATCACATCGTATTTTAGTATATGGTATGTAGTAAATACACCGCTCTGAAATAAAGTCACAATGTCTGTTAATATGTGACACATACACTTTTTTTGATATAACTAGGACTGCATATAGTTCAATATCTGGGTCAGAGCGCTGATACATGATACAGCTTGGTTGATGTGGCCGTTACACGAAGCATGACATCATATCCTGCTTGGAACGAATTTTAACTCCCCATCTTATTAGTTATATTGATGTGTGTGTGTGTGTGTGTGTACGTTAGTTTTTATTATATAGTCGATTCGTTTTACTAGTTAACTTCATTAATTTATACAAATCCAAATTAACAAAATTCTCAGATTAGGCTTCGTAAATACCATCTTTGCAATTTCTAGGTAAAAAATAATATTAATTTAGTAAAATATTGCTGCTATCTGCAGCAAGAATAATTTTAAGAAATTGGACATAATTTAAAGTTTTCGGTGTATACAGAGTCAACAATTTAGAAACAAACATGTGGAAGAGAGGAAATCTTGGTAATAATTCTAACATGCCAGTTAGATCTTTCAATGTGAATGTGGACTTTTTCGAATTTTCTGGTGTTTATCATATTCTTAGTATGGAATAAAAATATTCAATAATGTGGAGAGAATTTATGAAATACATAGGTAGGTTTATTTCTTTCTTTTCTTCCTCACCTCTGTATAACATAATTATGTCAAATTAACATCAGGTAAATATGTAATTTCACCCTAATTATGATGACCTGTACAGGTTAATGCCGGTATAAAGTTATGGTGTATAGATTTTTACAATTAAAGTCCTATCGGGTTCTTTTTTCATTTGTCTTCATAACTATTATTTGGACGCTTGCAAATTTATGCATTATAAGTACTTGAGGTAAGGTTCAGATCTTAACGCTACTAGCTGTATGATGGGTGGTACAATGGAATATTGCATCTTCTAGTTTGAACTGAAGTTTGTTGAGTGACAAATAATAGTGAAAAGCTTGTATTAATAAAAGCCCATACTGAAAGTAATTTTTAATATTGAATTCTTTGTCTGGCATGAGAGCCGAAAGCATAATATACTTCATCTAAGTAGGCATATAACATAAAATGCGTCAGTACTTTGTCGGCAAATGTGTGCAATCGACTGACGTTTACAATGATATTGAAGTCAAGGATTGTTCTTTCGTTTTGAAACCCGGTATTCGTAAACTGACCAATGTTTCTCTTTTCAAGCAAATACCGTTATCTTCCTTGTTGGATCATAACAATAGTATATTGGTGAGTATACAACAGTTCTAAACTGCTAGTATACATTGTATAGAAACATGATTCTTGGAACATATACATTAATTTTGAACAATTGAGAAACTTAGTATCAAAGTTTTTCTCAGCAACGGAGGAAGCTTCAAATTAAGCCCACACAATTGCATCTTGTTTTGTTTTTACATTATATTTTATGCCAATTGAGACATTGTTACATTCTGTTTGAAGATTCTGGGTTATCTGATAAAACACGGCTATCAAAAAGCGAGATGTTGTGTATAGAATGTCTTCGTAATAATTTAAATTTGCTCTCTCTGAAAACGTATAGTATTCTTATGTATTCCGTTAACGTAAAATAAACTGAATTTGTTCTTTTGCATTTTTTATTTTGTCAGAAAGCCCGTACTTCCTTCCATGGCAAGGAATACCTGACATAACTGCATGTAGAAATATAATGAATTTAAAAGGCGTGAAAGAAGTGATTACGTTGTATATTTAGACCATGTCTTAATACTTTTGTTCAAAGGTTAAATATTGCTTAATTAGGTGAGATAAAAATTAAATCAAACATCATTTCTAGATATTTAACAGAGAAATGGAGAGGACAAATTGCTTTCAGAAATAATTTTAAAACTCGTGTCCAGCCAAGCGTGTATCGGTTTTCCATAGTACTGAAATAAACAGCAAACTCTGTATGAC
This sequence comes from Unio pictorum, assembly GCA_030141615.1. Lineage (NCBI taxonomy): Eukaryota > Metazoa > Mollusca > Bivalvia > Unionida > Unionidae > Unio > Unio pictorum. The sequence continues at coordinate 14,030,916 of JARLTB010000377.1, forward strand.
GTCACCGTTTTCTGAGACCATTAACCACAAACTTACAAACGCTCTTTTTGCGGGCTCTACCATGAATTTCATTCCAGCTGCTGAGAGATTGCAGTATGTGTCAAATGTAATTTGGACCGGAGCGACGTGGACAAATTTATGCAGCGGCTTAAGGACGTCATAAGCAGTCAAACAATGCAAACACCTTCCAAATAGGGTTTGGGAAACATCACGTGGCCGTGATTCCATTTCGTTGTTACTGTCTAAATATAAATAGAGAGACATAATAGTTATTTGCATATTTCACTTCCTTGTCATAGATACATAACTTTTAGCTTAGTGACAAGACTTATTTGTAACTTAAGCCACGTTTTACAACGTATTGTTCACATCACATTGATCTTGATTAAACACGATTACTATTTACATTGCATTTGTTATTTTCTCAGGAAATATACTGTGGCAGAAGTTTATTCTGTTTATTTATGCTTCTCACTGCAAAACACACCTTTTGGTTTGTTTTGTTTGTTTGTTTGTTTCTTATGGTTTAACGCAATTTTCAGTACAGTATTGTCTATACATGGCGGCCAGTATTATTGGTGGAGGAAGAAACCGTGAAAACCCCCAGAAAGAACCATAGACCCACGAGAAGCTACTGGCAAGCTTTCTCACATAATTACATTAACCGAATCTTAGACTAGAACCCACGCAGACAGAGGTGAGATGGCAGTGATCCGTAACGGACAGCGCTTTAGACCACTCGGACACTCGGGGCCCCACACCTTTTGGTAGTTAAACTTTCAAAAACATTGAATGTTTTCCAATCTCTTTCAGCTCAAACTTTGTATCAAATAGCAAATACGAAAGTTTGCTATCTCGCATTCCATTTGTTAGGAATGGTTGGTCTAATTTGTCAGAAATAAAATATCTTAGAATTTAGAATTATCTGAATATAAAGACACCACATTGTAAAGTGAAAATAATGTTTTTCTTTTCATAAAGTTTCATTTACGAGCTTATTTCCCTTATTCATTTCAAACACTGTGTATCAGCTGCTGACGTCACGCATCTTAAATATGTTGTCTTTGCTGCTGAGAAACGTTAGTACGAGAAAACTGTAATTTCGATCCTGAACGTCGTGGACACATTTATTCAGCGTCTTAGATCACCTAGTGAAACTACTTAAGCGAAACCAAAGCCTTGCAAACATGGTCTGGGAAGCTTTACGGGGATGTTGTCATGATTTTGTCTCGCCGTTACAATCAAGTTAGAAACGCAACAACACCGTGATTTTGATTTTGTCTCGCTGTTACAACCAAACTATAAAAGCAACGATAACATGATTATATCTCGTCATTAAAATCGATTATGTATCGCCGTTAAAATCAAACTAGAAATGCAACGATAACATTATTTAGTCTCGCCGTTACAATTAAACTAGAAATGCAACGATAACATTATTTAGTCTCGCCGTTACATTCAAACTAGAAATGCACCGATAACATGATTCTATGTCGGCATTACATTCAAACTAGAAATGCAGGATAACATAATTGTATCTCGCCGTTTCAACCAAACTAGAAATGCCAAACGTTATCGTATGCAAAATTCCCTTTATATCAGGTAGTTATCAAAAAAATCTGATCTTTCATAAATACCACCAATACAAAATTTATATTATTATGTTCTCCTCAATAACTGTTTCAATAATCAGAATGGTATTTTCAATTGCAATGTCTCTCACGTATGTTGCTGATATTGCTTATATCACGTTCAGTGGTGAGTTTGTTTGAAAGTTTCAATCTACCTCATTGAACTCTTTCACATATTTAATTTTCAGAAATAAATCTTATCAACCAAAACCCATAGCGTCTACGTCGTGAGTGTATATGGCTTGTTTACAAAGTTCTACCTAATACACGATACTTCTTTTTAGACAGACGTTTCGGGCACGTGCGTGAAATATCAATGTGTTCAGTATCGTAAAATGGTGCACGATTCTGATACTGTTGTTGTTGTTGTATTAGGGTTTAACGCCATTTCCAGCACAATATAGGCTATACATGGCGGCCAGTATCAATGATGGAGGAAGAACCCGCGAAAACCCCAGAAAGAGCCACCGACCCACGAGAAACTACTAACAAACTTTCTCACATACCCACATTGGCCGAGACTCGAACTCACGCTGACAGAGGTGAGGCTGTGATCCGTAACGGAGAGCGCTTTAGACCACTCGGACACTCCGGGCCCTTAAGGTAGGTAAAGTAGTGATTAAGATCCAATTAAGGCACAAGATTTAACATAGAACATATTAGATACAGACTGACTGTCATTTCTTGTGTCCATTCAACATCACAGATTGGTTTTACTTTTATTTTGTAGGACTGAAATATAATACTATTGTATTTATTTAAAAAGAATTTTTTTTTTTTTTTAGAGGGGCTAGAGTACCAAGTGTTTCAAGCTAATAAGAATAAATAGATACAAGATATGTATATCAAACATTACAATGTTTAATTGTTTATACATGTATTCAAAGTTACTTTTCATTCTGCATTTTTATTGTATCAACATATAAAGACGAAAAGAGGTTAATGACTCTAACAGTTACTTAATCAATTGTTTTCAAAAATATATATTTAGAAATATATTTAATATGAAATTTTGTTTTCATTACAGCTAACATTATCGTGTGAGCATGTGCATAAAATGTGTAATCATATCACTTATGAATACTGGCATCCTTTCTTTGATTTTTGTTTCCAAGCCTACACACAGGAGATTGGCCATACAGGTTGAGATGATTCCAGAATCCAAGTCATTTTTCTCTATGATGCTACAGAAGTAGCACGAAGACATATTCACAAGGCTATGAAAGACTTTTGTAAGTCAAAAAGCGCAAAAGATTGTTTTTTATCAAGTTACTTCAGTGTGAATATCCTGCTAACTACTATTAAGGAATGTTGTGACATGCCTATTATCAAGATCTTATGAGACCAACCATCATCCAATCTCCATCCCTGGAGCAAAGAAACCATGCGATGCGTGCAAGACTATGTGACATCAGATGATACTGGAGTTTTGAGTATTCTTTAAAATGAGTTAAATAATTTGTTGATTAAATTGATCGTTTTAGATGTGATGATTTTAACAATGACCAAATTCAGTGCTTAACAGACCTCCAGCTGTACCGGCTGTATTTATAACAGTACATCAGAAGAACATGTTGCAATAGTTGGGCAGCAAGTTTAAAGACTTCAACTAGCCTCTTGGGTGGGAAAATGTGCTGATATTTACAATGACTGAATTCAGAAGCAGAAAGACTTCGTGATGTACATGTGGTTATTATAAAAGTACTTCCAACTTTAGCTTCCATTGTTGTGCTCGTTTCTGATTGTAGCCAAATAATTAGTGTACGCGACCTTGAAATCAAGACACATGAAGACTTGGACAAAACGTTGTTTGGAAATTTGGATAAGTATTTTGGGGTTAAAAGGCAAACTGACAAACATTTTAATGGGATTAAGAAGAGTTCTAAAGTTGTAAGAACTGATAGTTCGGATGGGACAGTAGCCAAGTGTAAGAAAGAGAGTGACATCTGACTCAGTTTTCGGAATAAGACCATTCCTTGGTCAAAATCTACTCTCACCCCGAATGATAAACGAGTTACACCGTACTCTAGCTAGTCTGCGCATATAAGGACAGCAATACTGGCGCAAAACGCATACATAATTCGACCAATTGACAGAAGTAAAATACTGCAATGCTTACGAATTGAAAAAGAGGCAATTGTCACTAGAATATTATGTTCAAAATAATACTAATTTTCGACTACGGGATACCACCCTTATGTTTTCATGATTCGCGATATGGCGCCCTATTCTCCGCATGGATTTGAAACGATGTAATGATTATGCATCAGGCGATGGAAATGAAATACGATACTTTCGACTTTTCTGTTAGCATTTCAGTGGTTGAACTAGGTCATATATATAGCTGGTTTTACAGAATTTAACGTAACAATACCACTACATGGCAACATCTATTACGCAAGCTAAACCGAGCTTCTAAACACATAAAGAAAAATTCATTCTTTTATTAAACAAAATAAGCTTTTATTTTTTTAGGAGAAATAACACTGAATATAATGTAATGTGCTTACAATTACAACGTCTCGTTAATGGGAAAAAATGACTAAATAATTTTAAAACAGACTATACGCATAGGAATTTCTTGAGAATCCGACAGAAATGCAAGTTGAGAAATTGGATAGTAGACGATAAAGTAGGTATGTGAAAACTTGTAAATTTAGAAACTTGAATTAAAATAAAACATTGTTCCAAGGTAAACACTTCTACCATGTTAATGATGTATTATATTTGTATGATTCAAAAATATAATATTAAATAAGTTTTTCGGGGTTAAAAATTTAAGAAATGGTATGGATTGAGTCTTCATGTTGTTATTTTAGAAATTAAATTTTCATCCTGATTTAGAATATAAGTGTGGGTTATCTTTGTACACTTTAAGAATAATATTACTTTCCTTAATTGAAGGACAACCGTTCTTTCGTGATATAATTTGTATTTTCAACCAAAACAACACGTGATCCAGTGTTTTTAGAAATAATCGTTGCACAGAATTAACCAATGCAGAATAGGCCGAAACGATCGTACATGAGAGTGTTATATAGAATGTGGAAACTAAACTCAATGACAACCAGCATTTCTTCTTATCTGCAAAGTTCAACATTTTCAAAATGGGAGTCCTGGACTCCTAGTTTTACAATCCCAGCGAGACTTCTGATCATGATCACGTGTTAAGTTTCAGAAACTTTTGAGTTCTGCATTACTGTTGAAAAAGTTGATTTTTTTTTCTCGTACGACCATTAATGGCTTCAGCAATCAAAAGTATCATCACACGTCTACTGCAATAATATGCATGTCATTTATCTCTGTCAGCTGACAATTATTATATCTATGCTCTAAACCCTTCGTAGTGCATAGTCATGGTTAATCAAAAGATTAGCTGTTTTATATTAATAACAATATTTGCAAAAATAAATTCCAAATAATTAACATACAACTCAACCTGATTTATCCGATTATGTACATGTATTTACCTATATGCATCGATTTAATCTTTTATACAGTTTAAATGTAAAATTCCAGTATTATATTTGTAAATATTCACCTTAATAGTAATAAAAATAAATAAACAGTACATCCATTGGATAAGAGCATTTTAATATATACAAAATTTGGGTGTGAATATGGTCACTTGGAGTACTAGGCTAAACATGCAAAAAGGCTAAAGTGTTACTTTGACGTTTAAAATGAGCTACCAGTGTCAAATAATATACATCATTATTAAAAACAATGCTACTCGTTTGCATTATTAGAATCAATCTGTCCATGAAAAGAACTTCATGTACATGTCATATAACTATCCATAAAGTAATTAAAAATGATTGCTAACACCAATTATGTTCAGATATAACTAACGGAATAAATGTAAGATATAACGAATGCAAGTACAAACTTGTATCACTGTTCAACAGAGTGTAATGTAATTCACAGCTTTATTCATGTTCCTCATAATGTAATGTAAAGCTAACTTTTATCATTGTTCTTCAGAATATAATAATACAAGCATTTATCCATGTGACTCACAGATCAGCTTACACATCTACTTCGTCACTGTGTGAAGAATACTAAACAAAAGTCCTGTATCATAATCAGAGATACATTTATGGTCCTGAATCCATGTGGTAATTTTGTCAGCATAAAATTCCATCTGTAGGAGCATGTGTCTTTTCAAATTTATGAAAGACTCTCTCTATTTATGTCTTAAAGGGACAAATCTATCTCAGTTTTTTGAAAATCATCATCTCTTCTTCTAATGCCTTATTATGTCCTAATGGGACAAATCTATCTCAGGTCTTTGAAAATCATCATCTCTTCTTCTAAGGCCTTATTATGTCTTAAAGGGACAAATCTATCTCAGGTCTTTGAAAATCATCATCTCTTCTTCTAAGGTCTTATTATTTCTTAAAGGGACAAATCTATCTCAGGTCTTTGAAAATCATCATCTCTTCTTCTAAGGCCTTATGTTTCTTATGCAGTTGAGCTCCAACAATAACAGCAGCAGCATGGTAATTCTATTCTGCAACATGGTACATATCAGTTAGAGATATTGTTTTTCTTGAAATTGTTCTCATGATGTTGTTAGATCCAACATTTTTAACTAGTTTCTTAATTTTCCTGAAAACATGTTCCATGCGAAAGTCAGCTGGAATATGTGAATCTAATTTGCCCACAGTGTTCACAAATAAACCATACAAAGACTTGTTGGCAGTATGCAGGCTCTATGATGTTTGCTGGTGGGCAAGAAAACTCAAAATTTCAAGTGCATATTTAGTGTGTGAATTAACTGCCTGACAAACTGCCATAATGTACTTAAGAGTATTATTAACAGTCATGTTAGGTACTTGGGAAACATCAAGGAACTGTATATACAATAGTCCTAGTTGTATTACATTATGAACATAATTCTTAACTCTGTCGTGCTTAGCCTCAGACAACACTGATTATTTCTAAGCAACTCCAAACGTAAAGGTTTGTACACAATGTCATTAGCACCGTTTACAGACTACACTGATATCTTATGCTTTTTGGGATGAAGACTTGAGATTGTTCCATTTGGTGGTAGAAGTCTTATCAGATTTGCAATCATCTCTTCAGTATCCATATGTAACCTATTGGTATCATCAGTGTTTCTATCCAAGACATTATTATCAATCTTAGCAGGCAAATATCACTTGGTAATGCCATGCAGGATTCTCCATCTAGTGATCACAAAATTGTGACATCTTTGTACAAAAGTAGTACGCCAATTAAATGTAGAATTAGACCCGCACTTTCCAAAGACATAATACTATTGTCATGCAGGGCAAAGAGAATGTCTGTGATATCGAGAAAACTAAAATGAAGAAACGAATCGACAGAAACAATAAATAAAATATAAATGAAAATGTTTGCACATGCAGTCATTTAAACATTTCCTGTCTTTTAATAAGCAGACTTAAAAGATAACGCGAAAAACCAATGATAAATGGTGTACAATTTTACTGAAAAATATTCAAAACAGGTTTGGTATAAATATTGACTTAAATTACCGACCACGAAGAGAAATGTCAACACTGAAATACTATGCCACTACATAAATTCATCATATTTTATAAGCAAGTTCCAATTTGAGTTTAAATATTTCTCTTGTATTTTGCAATTATTTGTTGAATCAGATATACACATCATGATGTGTGATTTTTCCCCCTAATATTAACTATGAATCAATTGTTCTGCATCTGATTGCTGCTACATGGACCTCTTAGGGATATTAAAATAATTCCAGTAATGAGAAGAGGACCTTTACAAATGGGTTTACAGTACTGAAAATGAATTTTGTTTATCTCACAAATGTTTCTCCGGAATTGTATTTCACCTATCATATGCTTATCAGAAATATCCGTTTTAAAATTGTATGTGTTTGTGTGTTTGGATTTTTTAATGCAGCTTTTTATTTATAGTCATATAGTTACAATGTCTGCAGTCTGGCAGTTTATAATGATGTCTTGTACGGGGGCATCTTGTACAATCATATCCCACCTTGTCACATTATCCTAGCACCAGGCCAACCAGGCCTAAAACTAGCAATTTAATATGCACCAAGTGAGACAGCTGTTCGTACCGTTGTTATAAATCTTTGGTATGCCTCGATCAAGGTTCGAACATGTATCCTCCTGCATCCAAGGTGGACACTCTAACCTGTAGGCCACCGGAACGGTCCTATTATTAAACGTTACTGTGACCTTGACCCATTGCAGTAGGTGACTGGCTGTGTAGACTATTGAAATGACACTTAATAATGATGTTACTGACCAAATATAGTAACTGTTCCTCAATGTCGTTTGAGCTCAATATCATTCAGAAACACCTTCAGAAACTGCTGACAGTGATGAATCTGCTGACAAACAAAACAAGTAACACATATCCCACCTGATAATACAGGTAAGGAAATACAAAAATTCAAAAAAATTACCAAATTATGTTCATTAACACAAAGGACGTTTTGAAAGCTTTCTGTTTTTAGTAATAGCCATTTGTGAGGACTGATGGCGACCATTTGAGTAATAGTAAAGTGCTTGACACACAATGCTTTCGAATATGTTCCTATTTTGTTTCTTATTTTGAGTACAAAATGTATAATATAGATATTTGTGTTTAAATCTTTGGTAACAGTAATCGTGTATTGTGACTCATAAGAGTCATTTACACAAATCTGAGGGAACTTCATGTCATCCAGATGTTTTTAAAAATTGATTACATTTTGCTAAATACATTTTGAACAGTGGACAATAGTAATTTTTCATGGACTGACAAGAGATGATGCATGTTGTATGCAGTCCCTAACCCTAAGTTTACTAGTGATGTAGATCAAAGTTCATATTTTGGTAAAGTGCTTTGACTTTTCAATACCTGGGAGACCAAGATCAGTTTGTGTCTCTCTCTGTATTAATTGTGCGGTAGAAAGATCCTTACCTTTTGGTACATGCTGCGACATATCACACCTGAAATATGGTAATGAATTTGAATAATAGGTTACTAATGGTCAATAATTTTAATGTAAACTGTACACGCTGTAATAATGTTTTCATTCAAAAAGTAAGACACTTAAGGCTGATTTTTTTTCAACATTACAACTATGGGAAAATGAAGAATTATTAAGTCACCTGTCTCTTATGATGAGGTCTGAATATAAAAATACAATATATCTTAATGTGTTACCATGTAGAACAATAACCATACTCCACTCACAGCTATTTAAAATTATTTAATGTGTATGTTATAATATTACACACACACACACACACACACACACACACACACTTATTAATATAATTTGTTCATATTTTCATCATGTCACAAGAACTCAAGGAAAACAATTTTAACGATTTTCAGCAAAGTTGTATCTAAATAGATATCTGCGTATGCAAAGAAGCTAAGCCAATAGTAACCATTATATGTATAAAATAAGATGGCAATTAAATTAAACCATTAATAAGTTAAATGTAAGCAGTCATCTCATAATATGTAGTCAGAATACTCAATAATTATCTGACAATAAGGAAACGACATGAAGACTCTACCAGTATGCGAAGAACCACAGCTATTTTTAATAGCTTCTTAGCGGAATCATTACAAAATGGATTCACTCTAGTGGTTGGTACTCCTCAGACCTCCTTATTTAGCAAACAATCGTTTTCTTCCTGTTACTAATGTCTTCTCGTCATGGTTGGATCCTGAAAAAATCAAATACCAGCATGTGTACATAATTTTATTAAGATCAGCTGTGAAAGTAAACAAAAAACAACGTGTAACGCTGAGTTTCAATATGTTACAAACCATCTTTTTTATTTCTACAATGATCATCACATTTATTATACCATTCAAGAGGCATCATCCAAAACCAAAACAAAATTTATAAACAAATACTATTATCAATGATGAAAATAAAAATGAAAACAGAACGTTTTGTCGGTTGTCATGATTCTGTGTATTGGAGTTTTAATCCCAGAATATTTATTTCAAAACGAGAATGCTGATAATATTCCTTCATCAGGTTTGAACATGATGGGACTATCTATCGACAGGGGAAAGTTAACATGATGGGACTATATAGTGACAAGGGAAATTTAACATAGTGGGACAAGGAGACTTTTTAAAACAGATGTCCAGACTCTATGAGGTGCAAATATCAACAACATCACAGACAAAATAATGAATTCTGACCTTACCAAATATAACCATATTATTATTTTAGTATGTGGAAATGATTCCAGTGAGGGAAGGTCACTAAATCAAATCAGAACAGATTTTGAAAGTCTACTCTATGCTGCTAGGTATTGCAGTCCAGATACATGTAAAATAATGATATCAGGACTACCTCCTCGTGTGGACACCAGGGTGAAAATAATCAATGATCCCATAATTGACCTATGTGAAGACTTCAACATACAGTACATTCCACAATACACATCTTTCTTTCTTCAGAACCAGGATGTCAACCTAAGACTCTACGACAGAGACATAATTCATCTAAGCAGTAAAGGAACCTCTCAACTACAGAGAAATATAAACATGTTTGACCCCATTTTCAGACACTATAATGAAGAGTACTGTCTCTACTGTGGAGAAACTGGGCACATGACACAAGTATGCCGTCATGACAAACATATTGAGTGCTTCAGATGCCATAAATATGGACACAAACAAAGTCTCTGTACAGCATTGTATTATACATACTAGGAAGCTGGCAAAGAGGAGAATGCCAATGCTTCATTTACAAGAACAAATATAAATGTACCAAGTGACACTCTTGTCTCTAACTATTCACTGCACACTATTGTAAATACAAAAGCTAACAGATTTTCAGGGTCTGCATGCGACGTTGAAAATGCTAATATATATGACCATTTAAATACAGAAATAGGATGTCAGAATGATAAAAGTAGTACAGAGACAATCTCAATGTGTGATGTATGCATGATAACATACATATAATCGATATGAAACTAAATTCAAAAGGTTTTAACATAGGTCACCTAAATGTACAATGTATATAGGGAAAAATAGTCCAGATTAAGTTAATGTTGTTTTCTAAAGAAAATAATATACATATTTTAGGACTCACTGAAACTAAATTAAATGCTAACCACAATGATAATATATTTCACTGTCAAGGCTATAATAAACCATTACGCTGGGACAGAGAGACAGCGGGGGGAGGTCTTGTTGTATACATTAGAGACGATGTAAATGCAGAAAGGTGACTTGCCTTGGAGTCACATGAAAATGAGAGTGTCTGGGTGGAAATTTCTCAAAATAATGCAAAAGCATTCCTAATTGGTTTCATTTATAAGCCACCTTCCTCAAAAGCAATCTGAAATGATGATTTTTTGAAACAAATGGAAAATGTTCTTGCACAGGAGAAAGAAACATATATACTTGGTGATATAAATAAGGACCTTCTCAACACTCAAATAAGGGACAACTGGATGGAATTTATTGAATCATTAGGCCTAGTCCAGATGGTAAGTGAGCCCACAAGGGTAACAGAAAAATCAAGCACTCTTATTGATCACATTTATACCAACCTACCAGACAATGTGGCTTGTGTTAATGTACCAAATGTTGGTCTTAGTGACCACTATCCTACTTTTTTGACAAGAAAGGTGCAATGCCAGAGAAATAAGAAAAACACACACAAAACGATCACTTACAGATCGTTCAAACATTTTAGTGAAGAATAGTTTCTTGATGACCTATATAAAGTTCCATGGAATATGATCCAAAATTTGGATGACATAGATGAAGTTTTGAGAGTGTGGACTGACTTATTTATGGATGTAGTCTTTGAGCATGCACTACTGAAAGTACATCGAGTAAAGAATGAAATCCAACCTAATTGGCTTACTACTGAAAAACTAGATGCTATGAAAACACGAGACCAATTCAAGGCTAGGAGAAACCCTGCAAAATATAAAGTATGAGAAATAAAATAACAAGTGTGATTAAAATAGCTAAAAAGTCGTATTATCAGTCATTGCTTGAAAACAAAAAGAGCAACACAATCTTCATTTGGAAAGTCTTCAGTGAACTTACTGGAGGAACACACAACAACCAGACAAGTACAATTAACTCAATTCTGGTAAATGAACCATAGTCACTGATGAAACTGACATTGCAAATGTTTTCAATGATTTTTTCACCAGTATCTCCACAAAGTTAAAAGAACCAGTGATAGAAAACAACTTTAGTGAACTGAAAAAGTTCTGCAGCAGCCATATCTCTAAGGAAGTATGTTTCTCTATCCCACCAGTATAAAAAACTTTGTTAAAAAAATGTCTCAGTGAACTTGATACCAAGAAAGCTACAGGACTTGATCAGATTGGTCCAAGACTCATTAAATCTTCTGCCTCTGCTATTTTAGATAGCATAACATTCATAATCAGTTTAAGTATTGCAACCTCATCTGTCCCCAAAATATGGAAAACTGCAAAAGTAACTCCTATTTACAAATCTGGATCTAAGAATGATGCTGATAACTACCGACCAATCTCAATACTACCAAACTTGTCAAAATTGATTGAAAAACATGTCCATGACTCATTCATGTCATATTTAACCAAACACGTGCTGTTACACCCTAATCAATCAGCCTTTAGACAGAAAAATTCATGTGAGACTGCCTTGATCTCCCTAACTGATAAATGGCTTCAAGCACTTGACCAAGGTAAAAAAATAGGATCTGTATTTGTAGATTTCAGGAAAGCGTTTGATATGGTGGATCATGAAATCCTTTTGAAGAAACTAAATATCTACCAATGCAATGAAAAAACAGTTCTATGGGTTACTTCATACTTAAGTGAGAGAACACAACATGTTTATATAAATAACGTTCTGTCCGAACCTGAAACAATTAGATATGGAGTGCCACAAGGCTCAATTCTAGGTCCATTACTATTTATATTATTTATTAACGACCTACCACTTTTACTAAGAGACTCGATATCATCTACAGTTCTCTATGCAGATGGCACAACATTATCAGACATCCAAAACACAAAGTATGAACTCGAAATTTCTTTACAGAATGCATTAAACAAGCTGGAAAACTGGTGCACATGCAATGGCATGGTAGTAAATACTGATAAAACTAAAATATTACTTATCTCAACAAGGAAAAAAAAGAAAAATCTTGATGGCAATGAACTATGTCTGACATGGAAGGATAAAAATTTGCAAATGGTCTGTCACGACAGACTACTTGGTGTTTTGGTAGATAATAATCTATCATGGACTGATCATATCAAACATATTAGTAAAAAGGTCAATTTAAGTTTATGGCTTCTCAGTAGGATAAGACATTTTCTCCCTGAAAGGCACAGAAAATTATTTTATAACAGTTACATACAACCGTATTTAGACTACTGTAATACAGTATGGGGTAATTCAAATGATAAAAACATATCAAAGTTGGAAACTCTTCAGAAAAGAGCATTTAGGCTAATATCAAACCAAAGAGAAAGCAAGGAAAATTTAGCTGGTAAGTTAAAAATATTACCTATTAAAGACCGAATATTTTTAAGAAAAGCCAAATTAATGTACAGGATATCCAATAATAGTGCTCCTGAATATTTACAATCCCTATTCTAGTATAGGTTACCTGGTAATACACCCCACCTGTGATCAATATCTACAAAACAGTATAAAATTCCCAAACCAAATAAGGAATTATTCAAGAAAGGTTTCCAATACTCTGGAACTTTGCTCTGGAATAGTATTAAAGTTGAGATTAGAAATGCCCACTCTATTTCCATCTTCCAAACCCAATATATCCAGTGGCTTCTGAGATGCTGCTGAATTAAATAAATTCCTTGTATGAGGGCCTCAAGGTAGATTAGTTCTTAGCTAATTGTGTTACCCTCTTTAAATAAAGTAATTATTATAGAGCGACAAGGGAAATTTAACATGGTGGGACTATCTAGCGACAAGGGGAATTTAAAATGGGAACTATTTGGGCCTATCTAGCGACAAGTGAAATTTAACATGGGGAATATTATTTTTATTTGGGACTGTCTAGCGACAAGGAAAATGGAGACAAAGAAAGCAAATATCTTTCCGAGGTATATGAGTGGCCCTGAAAACAAACCGCACAATCTACTATCAAAACAGAAGGGAAGGAAAAAAAATCACACAATCTCCGATACACGCAGAAGGAAAGGAAAACAAAACAAGGATAATTAAGAACGCCATACATTCGATGTGAAATATGTTCATTGTTTTCATTCATTCATCAATATAGTAAAATGGTAGTGTGATATTTATTATCGACTGTCTTCTTAACATATCTCAAATTTAAGGGATATCATCTGTTTCTAGCACAAACTACAAACAATGTTGATAAAAAAGCAGCACCAAAATGTGCATTGTTCTATCGAAAGTCTAAGCTGTGTATTTTGATTTGAAATTCAAAGTTAAAAATAGGCAGGGTCATAAAGTGCAATGTCACTCGCGTCAATCATTTTTATATTGTTACAATTCTTCCGAACGTGTGTTTTGGTTCTGGTATTTTTATTTCAAAGTTAGCCATAAGCAGGGTTATACAGTGCAAGATCACTCGCGTCATGAATTAAATAGTTTTGTATTTGTTACCTATCTAAAAAAAAACAGTAGATCTCATGCTTAAAAAATTTTCCTTGACACATTGCAGTGCCAAAAATAAAGAAACTGACAATTTATTTGTGAATGAATAGTTGGATTTAAAGTGAAACCGGCCACTAGGGTCATATGTTTACTATTTTGCACTGCCATTTATTTACATGGCAGTGATTTAATTTATCCAGAAAGTTGGAATGGTGCCACATTTTCCTGGCGTTTATGCGCACAGAGTGCGCTATTTAATTTGGTAGTCATATCATACCCCTAAAAAGGGGCTAATGATATGAATGTTAGACATGGGTGAGTGGGAATAGACCCATCACGCACTCAACCTATCAACCAATCGAAAGTACGTACGCTTATTTTAAATTCAATCCAGTTTGTGAATCTGGGATTTGTACGAATTAACGAAGCAAGTTCAGTGAACCTCAAGGATAAAAATCCAAGTTGTCTGTCCATTGATGTGAATATTTACATAAAAAACAATATGACCTACAAAACAAAAAGATATACGGCAAGCATGATTAGAATGAACACAACAACACCTAACTAGTAACAAAGAGGTGTTTTACTTCACTTTCGAGTTTCAATACTCTTTCAAGACAAACTTGGTATCCTTTTGTGAGCGTAAAATTAAAATACTGACGAAACTTAAGCGCTTTGCTATAAACTATAGTATATATATTTTCAGCAACAAGCTAAACATAAAAACCGTTACAACAATAGAAAGCCCGAAATCGTCCATTAAAAAAGAAATGCGTTAGAAACATAATTAAAGATTAACGATGGCTAAGCAATAAAACCGAATTTAAGAAAGGCAATGACATTTGTATATAGGCCTCTCCCTTTGATATTGTATGCGGATATAATCTGCCATTTATTAACAGCTTAAAAAAAGGTATACGCAAAGAGAAACCTCAGTTCAAACTGACTTTTTCAGATTTTTTCCTTCTTTATATTTTTGGGGAACACACCTAAACACTATGCAAGGGTGGAACAGGGAAAATACACATATATAAACAAACCATACAATTCACACACAGGCAGAAGCCAAAACGCAAATCTACTAATCACATGATAGAAAGAAGGATGTGTAAGTGTCAAAAGCTCATGTCATAAAATGTTTGTACGGTTTGTAATCTTCCACTTGGGATAATGCGAAATATCATACATTATTATCACAAACAGAATTGAAACATAGCAGGCTTGACAGTTGATGCTTATATTGATCCACTAAACTTCACAACTTCCTTGCGCTGTCTCATACTTTGGTCTCGGGAAGGATCACCTTTGTATAGGTGTAGCAACTGTGGTAAGAGTAGAAGTCGTTGTCGCTGCTGTCAAATAAGAGTAGATTATTTATAAAAAATGGATCTAGTATTTTATATTTTTTTTAAAAATCAAATAAAAAAATACAGTTGCTGGTTGACATCGTGGTCAGCAACACAGTAAAAGTGACAGAGACAATGAGACATTGTAATCGAGCAGCGTGCTTCTGGAGTACGTACGTGTCCTAACGTCACAGTACCTTTTCAATCCCTCTTGATGCAAAAGCAATGCCATCTACGCGTGAGACCATGCGGCTACTATCCTACGGATGTCATTCAATCCAAATTAACCTCCTGGTAATTTCACCATACCTGTATCAAAATGAACTTGTGAAAGACGAATATTCGTTCCCTGTGCGCTTGCCTGAATACTTTAAAATTAAATAGTTGATTCCCAACTTTCAAAGAAAACTGGCCAATATATCTACCTGGACCAACATTGAAGAATTAGCCAGAGCCAGATTTTTTTACTTGGGCGAAGGGGATAAAGTCAATTGTTTCAGTTGTGGTGTGTCAATTTAACAGTGAGAACAGAAGGATTCCGCTTACCTGGAACACGCTCGATGGTCTCAGAATTTTCACTATCTACCTTTAGTGGGAATTAGTGATTGAAAGTGACAATACTGTACCATGTCGTTTAACAATCCAGTTTGGCTTGGAGACAAACCTAGACCAGTATGTAAACCCTCTTTAAAACATAATATTCAAGGATCACCACACGAATTGCAAAAGAAGATCTGCAAGGACGTTTGGCAGGGACTTGCTAAAGAAAAATCTCAATTGGCGACTGTAGAACTTTTGTGTCGTGAAATTCACAAGAGTAAAGTGTCAAAAATCAACCTACGTGTCAGATTTATCTCGATCAAGGGTGTCTTTTCCCACTGTTTTTAATTTAGTTCGTTTACATCTGAAGATTTTTTAATCCTTCTTGACCGTTACCCTGAATGGCAGTGGGACGAAATTCCACGTTATGTTAATCACTTTCGCTTTTGGAGAAGATTATAAATAATTCTGTGCAGAATATACACTTATTGACTTCGACAAAAAAGAAGTATAAAATATAACGACGATGCCACAACCTTTATCACTTGTGATCAAACAGATTCCCTGGAAGGATATCAATGAGAATATTTAAACGGTGAAGGATTACAAACACTAATTACAAGAATTGAGTCCCATCCATTGGGGTCGACGAGTAGTGTGTGTTTTAGTGACTTGCTTTCTGGGATTTCGTTTACTTGTGTAGATTCCTTGTGGACACTTTACGAACACTACCTACAAAAAGACAGTATGGAAACTCCTTTAAATGTCCACGATAGACTCATTATGTAAAAAACCTTACGCTTTCATCTGGATACGTCTCGACCTCTACAGGAAAAAACAAATTCGTCAACGTTCACGTACGGAAGCGGTGTACGAGGATGTGTCTGTAGCTTGTGATTTACACCCTCATTGGACAGATGTACGTGACTGGAAAAGTTGGAATTTTGAGGCTTGGACAAACGAAGCATCCCATTATGCTCAAGCGTTGTGTTCGTAAAATCCATCGTCGAGTGAAATAAGTCACTTTTATACCTGTGTTAGTGACAGTGTCAGAAGAAGAAGAAGAATCTGTCACCCAGGACAATCACTCTGTTCAAGACAGGACTGACATGGACATTCCCCCACAGAGACTTTTTTATATGCCACTTTGATCGTTTCCATGTGTATTTTATTCCTGTACTTATCCATTTGGCTTTTATGTATTTTTGTATTTCGTGTTGTTCGAAGTTAAACATGCATTGAAATAAACGTGTCTTGAAAAAAGTATAAAAATCTCTTGTCTTGTCTGTTTTTGTGTCAATAGTGTCATACCCTACACTACTATGGCTACCTCTGCTATTTCTACTCCTTCTTCCTCGACATTCAAAGTCATTGACGAACACTTAGATCATGCTAGTTTGGAGGCTTTGTATCTTCGTCATCCTTTTAATATGTTAATTGTTGGACCGAGCGGTTCAGGCAAAACCGAATTTGTCAAACGTTTGATCGAACATAAACATCATTTGATCGATCGTTCACCTCAACGCATCGTGTGGTGTTACAAAGAGTGACAAACGGCATACAGCCTCTTGCAAGAAAGTCGAGGTGATTCCATTGTGTTTGTGGAAGGCATTCCTAGCGAGGACGATGGGATCGTATCTGAACCTAGTCAAAACTCATTTGGTCATTTTTGACGACATGTTAGGAGAAGACGAAGAAGAAATTAAACTGTGGTTTACGCGTAATGCCAGTGTCATTTACATTACACAATATTTGTTTCAGCAAAGTAAAGCCCATCGTACCATTTGTCTCAATGCTCATTACGTGGTCTTGTTTAAAAGTCCTCGAGATAAATCACAAGTGCAAGTCTTAGCCAAACAGTTAGGAACACCTTGGCTGACTCATGCGTACGATGATGCCACTCAAACGCCACATGCCTATTTACTCGTGGATTTAAAACCACCACCCCAGATTATTTGCGATTTCTTACCGATTGGTTTCACGACTGGTGTCAAGACGAAGGACCAGTCGTGTGTACACGTCCTCGTCGTCGACATAACAATATGAACCACTAAAAAAAATCTATACAAACCTCGGTCACTTTGACCTTGTCTCATACATAGTCAGCATGAGGTCCCTTCAGTCTCATCTTCTCATCAAATTGATTCGTGCCTTGTACGTTATCAGTCGCGAAAAAAATCCACAAATACGTACTCACGTCTTAGAAGCTAGTCTCAAAGAAGTCTTACGATGGTTTACAGTGACAGCACGTCAAATACTGCAAGGCTTCATTCACAGTCCACATCAAACCAAATGCTTTTTTGACAGAAACAAAGTAGCCTTGACTCAACCGGCTGATCCTCGCATCGACACTCAAACAAAAAGCAAATCATTTTGAAACCTGGAGGTAGAGGTTCTCTAGGAGGTGTCATCATTCGTTCCCTTTTAAAATGGGATCCCAATGCTCCCAAAGTTCACCTCAAGAAAAAAAAGCCAAACGAACCCCTAAGAAAAAACACAATGGTGTCAAGACCAAAACACAGAGAAAGAAAAGTCCACAGAAAAAAGCTGTCCCCCGCAAAAGAGGCACTTCGGCCAACCTTACCTTCGTAAACCACGACCTTCAGCACCAGTGACCACGTTTACAGTAGCCTCAGGTGCTTCCACTTCTCCGTTGCGGGTGATGCCAGCCAAATCTAATTTGACACCCGTTCTTCCTAATTTGATGAAGTATTGGAAATCTGCTTCTCCCAAAACGTCTCCTCCACCGGTGACACCCTCTTCCACATTAGCGGCAGTAGCAGAGTTTACTGTGTTTGTCCAAATAAGAAATGTCTCTATTTAGTCCGTTGCGAACCCCTTCACGACGTGTATTACCTGTCATGAAGTTGATACGACGGAAAGATAATCAGTGGAGTCACATTCCAGTATAAAAATCAGTTGAGGACAACAACGGGAATCAGTATTTTTTGTGCTACTGCTGAACACTCCAATGATGCCTCCTCAAAAACGTGCACACCATAACCTTCGTCGTTCTTCAGTCCAAAAAGAAAAAGGAAAAAGGCAATCTCGTCATCCTACAAGACGCTTAGCCAAACATCGACGTCATTCATTAAAAAGACGCAGTCGTTTAAAGAAAAAGAAGAGTCACCAAAAAGGAGGTTACTTTGGCGATTTTGGGAAACACATCGTTAACTTTTTGATGAAGCGCTAGAAAAGAAGATAAAAGATGGGTGTGTACCAAGTCTTTAATGTCAGTGTATTTCTGGAACGAACAAGCAAAGATGTCACTTCGCAGAAAACATTCTTATTCACCCCACAAAGGAAATAAAGGAAAGGACTACCTCCTCGTTTAGGCAAACACGGAGACATGTTGTCCGTACTGTCCAAAGTCTCTCCAACCATGCGAAAACAGATAATTAAAACGACCTCCAAAGATGTCATCAATACCGTGTGCGAATGTTGTTTGAATGTATTAAAAGGCACGATACCTTTGTCTCCACACTAGAAAAATGCTTAGCCAAACATCGACACGTTCTTCGTCAAATGGTCCAAAAGAAAATACCCATCCGTCAAAAGTACAATATGTTGGTGCAACGCGGTGGGTTTTTACCCTTTCATGCTGCTTTGTTAACAGGCTTAATACCAGGTTTGATACGAGGGGTGACACAAGGGATGTCCCAAGGGATACCCCATGGAATGAGTAGAAATATGAATGATCCTTCCAGAAGATGAAAGGGCCCTATGGAGCACCACGATCTCAGACGTAACCTTGGAAGCCCATGGAAGAACGAAAACTGACTTTAGTCCCATACAAACAATGGATGGAATACCATCGTTGGCAAGAACAACGAACACCCCATTTACAACCCAATCCTGATTTGATCGAGATGTCCCAATTACAACGCGAATTGCAATCCTTGATGCATCGCCACGATTTGTCCGAAACCGAAAAATCGCAAAAGTACGGTCAACTCTTGCAACGACTGCAACTCTTTCATCGAAAATCTGTGGAACAAACAGCTTTACCCACTCTGGCCAATTTGAAGGCTCTAATGAATAGTTCGTTGCCATCACTATCTACAGCGGACAAGACAGACGTAACCTCACCATTACCCAAGGAAGAAGAACCCCATGATAACTTTCAAACACCCACTGCCACTCCCATTCCGAGTAAGATTGCCGCTTCCTTGTTGACCCCTTCCCCCACTCCCCAACGAGAAGAATTCAAAACTTGGGTTTATAAATAAAGAAAGGAAACCAGAAGTTAGAAATGAAAAAAGACCAAAGCAATCGCATTACCACCTCCACTACTGCCACTACCACCAGTACCCTTGACGTCGACTCCTGTTGCACATCGGACACGTAAAACCGTTTCCACAAGCCCCATTTCGTCCCACCAAAAGCAATATCATCGAAGAGTGGGTATCTTATTAACAAAACAACGAAGAAGGTATTTGCCAGCATTTACTACGATCCAACTCACCCTGCAGGTTACGGAGGTGTTCAGAAATTATATCGGCTGCTACAACTCGCCTGAAAAAGTTCCGTTTACCTGTAGTACAACGATGGTTACAAGAACAATCTACGTGCACTTTACACAAGCCCATTTGACGAAAATTTCACAGAAGTCGCACTCAAGTGGAAGGCATCGATCATCAATGGCAAGCCGATTTAACCGATGTCACTCATTTAGCCACCTACAATCGCGGCTACAAATATTTGTTTTGTGTCATCGACGTCTTTTCTAAATTTGCCTTGGTCGTACCATTGACTTCCGAAATCGAGCGGAGAGTTAGTACGAGCTTTGCAACTGGTGTTGAAACAAAATGCTCGTCACCCTCTTGGATGGCAAACCGACAAAGGCACCGAATTTCTGAACCAAGCTTTCCAACGAGAATTAAAGAAACGTGACATTTTTTTTTCACAACCGAAAATCCTGAAACCAAAGCCAGCATCGTGGAACGTTTTCAACGTACCTTGAAAGAACGCATGTGGAAATATTGTACGCATCAACACAATCTCAAGTACATCGACGTATTACCGCACGTAGTCCAAGCCTACAATCAATCTTACCATAGAAGCATTAACGTGCCCCACATGCCCCACCCGACAACCAAGTGACTGTTTTGAGCGTCTGTTTGGTACGTCCCGGACGATGGCTGTTCCCAAGAAAGGTGAAGGAGTGTTAACCCCTGGATATTGGGTTCGCATTGGCAAAACCAAAGGCACTTTCGACTAAGGTTACTTACCCAACTGGACCACCGAATTGTTTCGTGTTATTGGACGAGTGCGCGATCGTCATCCTACCGTCTATAAATTGGAAGACATGAATGGAGCAGTATTAAAAGGAACGTTTTACTTGCCTGAGTTACAACGTGTCACCAAAAAAGAAGACGACGTGTACGACATTGAAAGCATTCTCGAACGAAGAGCCCTTAAAGTAGGTAAAAGGCGTGTCAAAGAAGTCAAAGTACGTTGGAAAGGATATCCTCCTAGTTTTGATTCCTGGATTGACGCTTAGCAAGTCATCAACTATAAAAAGAAATGACCATCATGCCCTTCAATACAGCTTCAGTGACCACAGTGACTACTCCTTCAGCCAGTTGTTCTCTGCAAGATTTACAAAAGCATCCCTTGTGGGTGTGGTGTGGAGAACATGTCCCTAAAACTCAAATCGTCTTTTTCTGTCAAACCTTTGTGGTGTATTGTGTCATTGGTGCAACCATTGCTAATTTGAGTTTGCAACAAGGAGACAAACAATTGTGGACCATTTTACTCAGCAGTTACATTGGTTATCTTCTTCCCAATCCTTGCCTGAAATACTCTTACAACGTGATCAACAGGAACAATATTGGGAGCCTTGCGTCCATCGTTGGTCATTCTCCTAACAGGCACCCTTCCAAACACAATTCTCTTTTAGACACTCCTTTAACCTCGAGTGACCCCTCGGACAGAAGAACATTGGAATTATGAACAACACTATTAATCAATTTTACTTAACGTTACCCAGCGACAGTTCCATGGAGGTGTTTCCTAATAACACGTTGTGCTATTACACGGCTAAATTACCATAAGTCATTCATTTGGATCAAGATGCTCATTGGGAAGTGGCTTTATTGGAAATGATATACCCGACACAATTCGAAAACATCGTCGAAAATCAAAACAGTTTTTCAGTAGAAGTGTATGACGAGCAATTGCAAAAAGCCTTAGACGAACGAGGCATCACTGTCAGTGACCCGATGAAAACACAGGACCCCAAAACTAAACGTTCCACCTATCTGTTAACCATTCCTGCAGGTTATTATTTTGTGGAGAACATTTAGGGACTTCATTTGCTACCAGGTTCAATACTTTGTTTGGCAAAGCCACGGAGAAAGTAACAAAAGTGTTACTTTTGAGTACCATAAAGTGGCTCGTCGCCTAATGATCAAATTTTCAGAGTATAAAATAATGGCCATTACCTTTTGTCCTGATTTGTATGATATTTTGTGTGGAGACTTTAGGTTGGTCAAGAAAAAAGAAATAACATCCATAACTACTAACTCGGATTTTGCGAAATATTGCCGATTCCCTGTAGAAATGAACCAAGGACTCAACTTCATGCTTGTGTACTCCGATGTGGTGGAGTACAACGTCGTGGGACTCCTCTGCACCGTTACTGCGTGTCATTCCTTTCAAAGTGGATTCTGCCATGATCGCTGACGAGGAAGGTGGAAATACCTATCATGTTCACCGCGAATTTGTACATCCTCATTATTGTCAGTAAGTCGTTAGTTGACAGTGTCAACATTACTATAAAAGGAGATCTAGGACAAAATATTCCATTTACCAAAGGGAAAGTCACAGTGAAACTATATTTTCAAAAACGATTCTCGAACAACTGAAAATTGATGTATCCTGTGTCCCGAGGAGTCGCTCCACAACGAGGACATGGTTTAGGAGATATGTTTAAATCAGCCTTTCGTTCCGTGGTCCCTGTTTCGAAGCCGATGGTGACACGAGGATTGCACGCCTTAAAAGATGCCGCATTGACTCACGGCAAAGAAATTCTTCAAAATGTTCTCATTGACAAACAAAACCCCAAAGAAGCATTTTTTAGAGCAGGCAAAAATGTCTTGCTTCAAACGAGTAAAGAAATTTTGGGTCGAAGAGAAAGTCCTATAAATGCCCTGAACTGTACCGAGTCTGGCATTCCTGCTTCACTGAGGACACAACAAGGACAAGGCAGAAGACGTCGACGAAGACATCTTTCCAAAAAGCCTCCATAGCTCTAAAGTCAGAAAGACTAAGAAAGGAAGAACCGTTCGAGACTTAGACATTTTTGATTATTAAAAGTAAAACATAGAGACTGAGAGAAAAAAATGATGCACCATGCCAAACACGATGATGACCATGCAAGAAGCCCAATGGGTTGAATTTCATCCCGTCTCCTCTTTGGCGGATTCAGCTCCCATCGAGTTTGGAATCAAAGGGCAACCCGAAGATTACATCGATATGAACATCAGTTACTTGTATTTGAAAGTGAAAGTGATTAAAACGGACAACTCCGTTCCAGGAACCGATGCCCGAGTTACTCCCGTCAACAATTTCCTGTATTCCTTGTTCAGCGATGTGGATTTGTACGTGAATAACAAAGTGGTTAGCAGTAGCATGGATACTTACCCTTACCGAGCGTACCTCGAAAATCTCTTGACGTACGGAAAAGAATCCAAGAACACTCATTTAGATGCTTGCGTGGTATGGAAACCTGACACAGCAGGTTAATAAGTTTAACGAAAAAGCCTTGACCGCAAATGACGATCCTCACAATGTGGGTTTTAACGAGAGTCGAAAGAACATTCTGCAAGGACGTAGTTTAGAACTGTTCGATCGTTCGCATTTAGACATGTGGTTTCAAGAGAAGTATTTGCTGAACAGTGTGGATATTCGCTTGAGACTGAATGGTAGCAGTACTGCTTTCCATTTGATGGATCATGCCAACGAATACAAAACCATTATCCAAGAAGCCAGGTTATACGTGCGTCGTATGGAAGTGTTACCTAAAGTGGGAAATGATATCAGTCACACTTTGAGCAGAACGACAGCCAAGTATCCGATACGACGCGTGGAAGAAAAAGCTTTCACCATTGCCACTGGACTCCGATCTAAGATCGAAGATCATCTGTTCCAAGAACAGTTACCCAAACGTTTATTCATTGGTATCGTCATCAACGGTACCCACGATCAAAATCCTTTCCAGTTTAAGCACTGCAAAGTATCCAAAATCGAAGTCAGTCGCGATGGCAAAACTTTGTGTACCCGACCCTTCGAACCCGACTTTGCCGAGAAGAATTACTTGAGATCATACTTGTTGCTGTACGAATCCACAGGACAGTTAGGAACCAACACCAGGCACGGTATTTCCTACGACGACTATGCAAGGGGTTACACTTTGTGGGCTTTTGATTTCAGTCCAGACCAAGGCAGCGTCGAGGGAAATTTCCACCGTTTAAAATCTGGGCAACTGCGTGTGGAACTTCAGTTTGCAGGGGCTCTGGAAGAAACGGTGAATGTCATTCTGTATGCTGAATTTGATAATACCATAGACATCAACAGTTTGAGAGAAGTCATTATAGACTATTATAAACTATGGAAGCCCCTTGTCCTTCTTTGAACAGTGGAGAATCAATGGAAATGGAATGGGAGGTTACAGAGAAAGCAAATCCCCAAGACCAAAGAGAAGTAGTGGTGATAATGCAGTCCAGATGGCTAGAACAGGAACAACATTTAGTCACCTGTTTTTGCCAAACACTTTGAGGATACAATGAGGGACATGATTAAGAAAGATTGTTATGGATGTCAAATCGATCATCCCAGTCAAATTCAACACGATAAATGTATGATGATGAATCAAGAAGAAAAATTGGACAATTATCTGAACGAAGCTTGGAGTCTCATCTCAGAAGAAACCGTGTTACTTCAATGGTATAAAGACTTGCGTGATCATTCCTCTCCTCCATTGTTTGCTCGAGAAATTGATCGTATCGAAGCTCTCTTGGCCAAGAGTAAGGAGACGAAGCAAACAAACAGTTACTTGACAGACCTTTTGAAGCCAAAAGTCTGGATCGAAATGATGACTTATCATCACCTGTGAAGGAAGGAAAAAAACAAGACCACACAAAAAATGGATATTTGGGAACTTTATTACCTTTTGAACCGTAGTTCGTACACTGTTTCTTCGAATCAATGTTTGTTAGATGAAAAAAATTGTGTTTTGTTAGTTGTTTGTTATTTGAATAAAACTGTCTTTTGAAACCAACGCATCTGTCGTTTTTTTACATTTTTTTAAAATTTAGATGCGCTTTGACGTCTTTCTATCCCTCACATCAAACTATCCAAACATTTCCAACCCTAAACCGTAGAGGGGTGTTTTCTATCGCGTCCGCGCTTGAACCATATAAAGCAGGGGTAGTCTCCGATAGCTCCTTATAGGGGTGCGGCATGACGACCAAATTAAATAGCATACTATGTATGCATAAACGCCCGTGGGGATGTGGCACCATTCCTTCCTCATGGGAAAATCTAAATCACTACCATATTAATTGGTAGTGTAAAATAGTGAACAAATGACCCTTTGTGGCCGGTTTCACTTAAAACCATAATTCATTCATTCAGTCTGGCCATCCATTGTTTGACTCATCCTTCTACGAAGATGTGCTCAAGACTAGCTGAGCTGAACGAAGCTTACGTCACTCTGCATCGTATCAGACACAATCTGATGCCAAAGCATGAAGAGATAGAGAATGTTAGAATGCTACAAGTAACGGAAGACCTCACAGAAGAACTCTTCAGAGAGGAAATTCAAAAAGACAAAAAAGAATGGACTGAGAAGTATAGACTTCAGAAGCAGCAAAGAGAGCAGAGAGAACAGCAGCAACAACAGCAGCAGCAACAACAGCAGCAGGAACCAGACAGAAGTTGTGTCGACTGTTTTGTTGACACGAAAGAGTTCTCTTTCTCTTTCCGAAGAAGCAGACCTTATCCTGTTGCCAGGCGAGGACGCAATCTTAGACGATAAATGATTGTCATCCCTCTTCGTACACACAAAAAACAGCCCTTTTCAGGGCTACCCAATATTCACGAAAAGAATTAATAATTGAATTTGCTAATGTTCACTAGTCATCAGTTGGTGTCATTGCACCTCTAGCTATGCATCCTCCGATTGGTTGATAGGGTTGAGTGCGTGGCTGTTCATGTCGATAGTTCCTTCCCCACGGGAAAATCTGAATCACTACCATATTAATTGGTAGTGTAAAATAGTGAACAATTGACCCTTTTTGGCCGGTTTCACTTAAAACCATAATTCATTCATTCAGTCTGGCTTCATCACTCGCTGCCGCAACTCCAAGAAGATAAGACGTGCCGCACAGCTCCGCTTAGGACTTCACCTCGTGCTCTAGGAACCTATTATCTGATTTCGGAATCCACGCTAATTTAGCCGTCCATATTCTCTCGCTTCCATTCCATCTTCAAGACTACTATTAAGGATTACTACCTCGCCATTTAAACTGCATTAAGGTCGCCAGCTTCCAGCCTTTCATCTATCAACAATAACTTTGCAGGTATTTTCAATAGACCTACGGGTATTCCAAACTTTGTGCTGTTATCACTTTTTACCTTTTACTTTTAACGCTATAGCTCTATCTATCTATCCTTTGACACTTTAAACTCTAAACTTTAGGTGCAACTTAGGTTTCAGTCTGTAATAAATACTCCATTTTTTAACTTAATACTCCAAATTCCATTTAACTTTAATTCAAAATACAACAAAAGAACATGGACTCTAAATCACTTAAGAAGGCATTTAAATCAAGAAGCCGCCTTAATTTGAATGGCAAAGCATTGAAGAAAAAAGTAGAACAACTTTACACCAAAGTAGACAAAGAAGCCATGTCTGATTTGAAAAAAGGCCAAATTGACACCAGCAAAAATGAAAACAAAAGGGAGGTGCAAAAAAAAAAACTCCATGTTATTTCGACGCCAGAACTAAATCTAATTAAAAAAGAAGCGGAGAAACTAAACCCGCTCTCGAGTTTAATTTATACAATAAGATCATTAATGATGAAACACTGGACGCCACTTTGGAACAGTGCGACCTCAGTGTAAACGGTACACCAACCCTTAATTTCAAGATCATGGCCGCCTCATCAAGAAACCGATAGGCTTCAATATCGTCATGTATAACAAGCCTACTTACGCACAAGCTGCTAGCACTAAAGTGAACCATATGCGCAGGCCGAATACAAAGGCCCCCCTGAGAGTTCCTACCATGCCTGAAGGCCATAAACCCAAAGCTACCGTAGTACACTCTAGTCAGACTCCAGGACCATCCAAACAACTAACGGAGGCTGACCATCTCAAAACAAAAAACCCCACTCCCCCCAATTACTCAACAAAAAGACAACATGGAATGGAAAAGGAAAGGGTAAAAAGCCATTAAACCCTAAGAAAATAGCGTACGTAAAAACTCCAACGGTAACACAGGCTCACGACAAAACTAAACAACAAAATAATAATCCCACTCAGGCTGAAACTATCCCCTCCCCCCAAAAAACAGTAAATACTCAAAACCAAACTAGGACAGCAACAAACAAGAAATCCAACTATCACAGACTGGACTTGACGCTGTATATTAAAAGCAAAACAGTTCAATTCAATAATTTATCTTCAAACAGTATTGCTAGGGCCCTCTTAAAAGTTCACTCGGGACAGAGCAAGATAATTAGGCCAAACCAACACTACATTATCATACATTGTAGCACTAGAGCTCAAGTAGACAAATACTTAGAATTAGAGCAACTCTGTGGTATGCTTGTTATAATCGAACCACATAAACAAGTTCAATGTACTATCAACACTCCAAAAAATAAGCAAATTAACCAGAACAATACCAACACCACTACCACAAAACATGTATCGCAAAAGATTACGTACAAAGCGGTACTCAAATTAACTGGCCCACTAAGTGTGCTTAGCAATCAAGAGCTAGCAAATAAACTCATAGAAGGTGACAACCAAATTACCAAAAATTATCAAATAGGACACAAAAAGGCAAGTAAAAACATTACTGTTCTGGAAACTCCCACCCCCCTTCCGACTCTAATCAAACTAGGAACAAAAGCAACAAGGTATAGATTAGAGCCTTACATAAACAAACCTAGGTTTTGCCCCAAATGTCAACACTGGGGGCACTTCAAGGTCACCTGTAAATTCCAGGCCAACTGTAATAAATGTGGTGGGAAACACCAAGGGGAATGCAACAGGAAAACCCCAAAATGTATTAATTGCAGAGGACCGCACCTACCAAATTCACCTAGATGTCCCTCTACAATTAGGGAACAAGCTATAGTAGAGATTATGAACACCAAACACCTAAACTACAAAATGGCTAAAGTTACTTATAACGACTCTATTTCAACTAAACAAACAACTCAAGTAATGAAATTGCAGGACTCCAAATTAAAACAAAAAAAAGGATAAGCTCAATAACAAGAATAGCAGCAACAATAATAATCTACCACAACAGGCTGAAATAATTAAAGAACTGGGTGAAGTCATTACTCGACTGGACAAATTGATTGGCAAATTAAATCTAATAGATCAAAATGCACAAAATAATATACAACTGTCTATCAAGAATGTCAAAACCCAACTTGAACACCAAATTACAGTAAACGATCCTAATAAAAATGGCTAATACACCACAAAGGAACGTTTCTATATGGCAGTGGAATGCACGAGGAATGTCAGGAAATATAAATGAACTTAAACTTAAACTAATAAATACTGTTAACAAACCTGACATCCTATGCATTCAAGAAACTAAACTTTCTGATAACTCGAAAACATTGCCATCAATACAAGGCTACTCCCCGGGCTATTTCCAACATCGAAAGGAAGGCAAGGGGGGTGGATTAGCCATGTTTTTAAATAAAACCTTACCATCTGCTACCATAATACCAATAACATCAAAGGAAATTAGCAATTCACTAATAGAAATTCAATCTCTATTAGTCAATACTGGAAAATGTAAATTACAAATCTTCAATGTTTATGACCCAGGAGAGAATAATAAACTTAAACATCAATTAGCATTTAAGGAATTAACTAAATTAATTAAATCTGAACTTGCGATCATTTGCGGAGATTTAAATGCCCATAATAAGCTTTGGGGTGGGGAAGTGACGGAAGGAAGGGGTAAGTGGGTGGAGAAATGGTTTACAGAATCAACCGTTACTGTCCTCAATGATGGTGCTAAAACCAGACTTAATCCGGTTGACGGCACCCTGTCCGCCATTGACCTCACCCTATGCACACCCAGACTGGTTCAGGTGGCAAAATGGGAGGTGCACCAATCTGACTCCATGGAGAGTGACCACTTCCCAGTAATTACCACCCTGCAAATGGCCGTACAGTACGAATTAAATAATAAAATACCCAGATGGAATTATTCAAAAGCCGATTGGGATACTTTTCAAGAAATAATAAATAATGCCAATCTATCAGATATAGAATCAGATGACATTGACCTTTACTATGACAACTTAATTAACAACACTATACCTAAAACCAGCTGTCAATCAAGAAAACTTAGTGTGCCATGGTGGAACGATGAAATTAAACAAACTAGACAGGCCAAATTTAGAGCTTTAAATAAATTTAAAAGAACTAATATTACTACTCACTTCATAGAGTACAAAATCATGACAATAAGGTCAAATACTTAAAAAAAGCAGTCGAAAGAAAAAACTTGGCAAAAATACTGCAGCAGTATTAATTTTAGAACAAACTCAAAACAAGTGTGGGATAAAATCAGAACCATCAGAGGAAGCACACGAATTGCACCCCAAAAATAAATAATACCAGCAATCATAAAGAACAAGCTGACTCACTAGCAATACACTTTAAAAACATGATCAGCAACAGTAATTACACTACTGAATTTCAAAACCATAGGGCTAAAACTGAAATTAAATTCCACAACCTTGGACCCAAATCCTCATCACTAAATAAAGAAATAACATTATATGAATGGGACCAGGCACTAAAAACTAAACATGAAACCTCACCTGGGCATGATCAAATAGGTTATGTTATATATAAAAACTTACCTAAACCTATAGTTAAATCAATCATCAAAATGCTAAATATAATATATGACACAGGAAAGCTACCTAAAAAATGGAAAACAGCGATAGTAATACCCATACTTAAACCAAATAAGGATCGGAATGATATCAATTCGTACAGATCCATCTCACTTACCAATAACATCTGTAAAATTATGGAAACAATTGTTACTCACAGGCTTAAACACATCCTTGAAAGCAACAATCTGATATCTCCAAATCAATGTGGGTTTAGAAATAAAAGATCCACTACGGACCAATTAATAAGATTAGAATCCGCCATAAAACTTGCATTTAACAACAAAAGAAAAGCGGATAGAAACTTAATTGCGGTATTTATTGATCTGGAAAAAGCATTCGATCTTGTATGGACCAAAGGCCTTATAGCCAAATTAAATCGTTATGGCATTACAGGTCGAATGTTCAACTTCATTGAAAATTTCCTGACCAACCGCAAAATTATAACTAGGGTAGCGGCTACTTACTCTGAAGAATACTCCCTTGAAAATGGAACTCCATAAGGGAGTGTTCTCAGCCCCACTCTCTTTAACCTTATGATAAATGATCTTGACTCCAATCTGGCAACACCTAAAATTGAATTATCACAATTTGCTGATGATAGTGGACTTTGGAGAGCATGCAACCCCTCCAACCACCAACACATGGCTGAAATACAAACCAGCTTAAACAACATAGGAAAATGGGCTGAAAAATGGGGATTTAAGCTGTCGCACCAAAAAACGGTAGCTGTTCTGTTTACCCCTTGCAAAAAAATCAAAACCTACCCCAAACTTACCATTCAAAATAAAGTTATAACATTTGTAAAAGTAGCCAAATTTCTGGGTATGTACTTTGATGAACACTTAACATGAGCTTATCATATAGATGACCTAGTTAAAAGATGTAATCAGGACCTAAATCTATTAAGAAGCCTAAAAGGCACTCAGTGGGGCGCTAATCAAGAAACTAATCTAATATTATATAGGGCACTAATAAGATCCAAACTAGACTATGGCTGCCAAGTATATACCACGGCATCCACACGTCATTTAAACAAATTAATTAAAATTCAGAGAAAAGCCCTACTTATTGGTACTGGCGCACTGCCATCGACCTCTACAGCCGAGCTGCAGGTCTTAACTGGGGAACCGCCATTACATCTCAGAAGGCAGGAACTCATTTTAAGATATACAACCCGACTGTCGACCCATGACAAAATGCACCCCACTCTATTGGCTATCAATAAATGTAACATACCCTTTAGGAAAACCTTGAAAAATAATACATCAATGGCAAAAATAGTACACGAGTTAAAAAACAAACTTCCAGTAGATATATTCCAAGTAGAAGCTAACATAATATATGATAAAAAACCTTGGAGTAATGTACCAACAAAAGTAAATATCTCCCTTACAGATAACGGAAACAAAGAAAATCAACAACAACATTTAAAAATATTGGCAATGGAAATCATAAATAATCAATATCAAAACTACACAAAAATTTACACGGATGGCTTAAAAATTACAAATCCTTTTAAAACAGCTGCAACCTGGGTCATACCAGAACATAACATACAAATGGGCATGCGTCTTCCTGACCACTTTTCCATTTATACAGTGGAATTTTGGGCCATCCTTGAATCATTAAAATGGATAGAAGAAAACAAACCAAATAAGACACTGATTATTAGTGACTCGCTCAGCGTCCTTACTTTTATCCAAAACAACAACACCAAAACTAGAGAAAATTTTCTAAAAAAAATTAATCAGATATTAAAAATACTAAATTCTCAAAATCTAGTAGTTGAGTTTAAGTGGATTCCATCCCACATAGACATAAAAGGTAATGACTTAGCAGATCAACTGGCTAAAAACAAACTCACCGAACCAAACTATATGCCACTCAAATATAGTCAAACTGAAATATATCATTTAATCTACTCAATGATTAATCAAAAGTGGCAGACTGATTGGGACAAAAACAAACAAGGGAGAATTTTACATAACATCATTAAGGAAGTCAATAGAAAAATCATACCACCTAGGTGGAATGGTTATGAACAGTCTAAACTAAATAGAATAATCTTGGGGGAAAAAAACTGGCAAACAGTTTTGGGAAATATATGGGACCCTTTCCACATAATATTAATTGTTTCAACCGTAACATCCATGAAGATTTATCTCATATCCTTAAAAACTGTAATAAAACGCAAAAGGAAAGGGACATATTCACATCTAAACAATGAAACATTTCTGCACCAAGTACATACCCAGAAGTAATTCAATTAACCGACAGTAACCCTCAAAAAACATTTCAAAATATAATTGAATTACTCAGAGCAACAGGGCTCGTTGATAAAATATAAGATTAAAATAATTCCATCAAGAGCAAAGAACTCACTAGTCCTGGATTTTAACCTTATATTTTAAAATAATTACATCCTCGCGGAATGGGAGTGTACATGATCAGAAGGGATTCCGTTACCCCTCAAGGAGAGCCCACCTACACTACGCTGGGTATAACGATCTCATGATGATACCTGTGCAACCAAACCTAACAGGATGATGTAACACTCTAATGAAATTACCAGGACAAACAAAATAAACATAGAAGTATGTTAGAAATATCAACATATAGGACCATACAAAAATTATAAAACAAGTGTCTAGGAATCCACCTCTCTTCTATTTGCTCCTAAATCTCTCCCTATATACAGCCTCATTGACAGTATTAGTATACAACTAAATTATGATTAACATGTTCAAATTTGAACCCCAACAATCCGGAATATCGTCATGGTCTAAGATGTGACCACTAAATAAAAAAGACTATCAGGCCCAGCGACACAATGTTTCAATATAAAGTCAGATCCTCAAATTAATATTACTGTAAGGCAGTCAAAACCAGACTATCAGGCCATGCAGCACAAGGCTGCATGATAAACTAAGCTATAAGAACTAAGGTCCATAACATGGATATAGGTGGTCAAGACCAGAAGATCTAGCCCGGCAGCACATTGCTGCAATAAATTTCTTTCACTATAGCATTAATTAATTTAAATGTTTACGTTGAATAACTACCAACACGAAAATAGGCTGTCATATGAGGTTGTATACACTATGTTAACAGCACAAAGTATCCCAAATTGTTAGGGAAAAATCGGAAATGATACGATGAAAGGAGGCGAGCGTCAAGATGGAGGATCAACAATAAGCAAGACACCCAAGAAAGACACAGGGACTCGCCGTTCGGAATGAGGGAACATCGTTTACACCCTGTAACCCTCCATCAAAAAAGCCCTTTTAAGGGCTATTACCATTTATACTTACCGAGTTTTCTTTTGGCTCGGAAACTATTCGACAATCTCGTTCTTCAAAAATGAAACTTGATCATTTTTGGCTCTCCACCATCAAAATTAACAATCCACAAAACCTGACATTGACCAACCTTCACATGTCACTTGACATACCTAGTTTAAAAAATTGTTAGGGATAACACCAAATGTACACTGTACTATACAAAATTGGAATGTTAGGAAAAAATATAACTTGGAAGTTTGACTCAATTGCACAGGTGGATTACACAATATCGGTATAAGGTGTCCACTAGCAACGACTGGACTCAATTTATTATGCTAGGGCGTGTAAGACGAACGACATCAACGTGCCAGTTCACAGATCCTTTTCCGCTGCCGGACTCCAACACCAACACATGACTAGAAGTGGAAACCATTTTTCACTAGTCACCATTTGGTGCCATTGCACCTCTAGCTCTGCATCTTCCGACTGGTTGATAGGGTTGAGTGCGTGGCTGTACCAGTCCCACTCACGTTGGTCTTTCATTCATTTCGATAGCCCCTCATAGGGGAGTGGCACCATTCCTTCCTCACGGGTAGAAACAAATCACTATCATATTAATTGGAAGTGTAAAATAGTGAATAAATGACCATTCGTGGCCGGTTTCACTTAAAACCAAAATCATCAT
Organism: Unio pictorum; assembly: GCA_030141615.1. Lineage (NCBI taxonomy): Eukaryota > Metazoa > Mollusca > Bivalvia > Unionida > Unionidae > Unio > Unio pictorum. The sequence goes on from JARLTB010000377.1 coordinate 14,065,188, forward strand.
CATCATTTGAGCCATTCAATTTTGAACACATCAAGATGAACATCGACTTGTTTATCCAACTTCGAGACAGCTGGTTTGGGATCATTGATGCAGAATATGAAGTGGAAAGACTTGAGGAAGAATTTCAGTGTAACCTGGACTTTGTAAGCAATTTGAAATTAGCGAGAGATCTATTAGAAGGTATGATAGAGGAGGAAGTCAAGAAATTATGAATACTTATTAAAACAAAATATGTAAGAATAGGGGACTTGAAGGAGGCACTTCATAATGTCATCAAAGTCAGGTGCTTTCTAGAAGAAACATTAAATTTGATAGAGTGGGAATATGTGAAGTGGGGACTAGACCGGCGAAAGAAAGCAGAAGCAATGATGAGAAAGGTGATGGAAGAAGAGGTGATCAAGATTAAAGATAACTGGGCTAAGGAGAGAAAGGAACAAAACAACGAAAAGAAGAAAGAGGACTTTGATCAACTAAATCAGAGATGGATCAAAGTTCAGGAAAAGTTTTGAGCTATGGGACATCATAACTGGATTCCCAAGGACGAAAAGAAGAAACCGGGAATCAGTGGTAAAATCAAAAGGTGGTGGAACAATGGCAGAAAATAAAAGAAGAAGTATCCAAAGGCCCTTTTCAGGGCCACTCATATGCCTCGAAAATATATTTGCTTTCTTTGCCTCCATTTTCCTCTTGTCGCTAGACAGACCCATATACAAATACAAATAATATTTCCCATGTTCAATTTCCATTGTCGCTAGACAGACCCACCATGTTCAATTTCCCTTGGGTCCAGAAGGTCCCAAATAATATTCCCATGTTCAATTTCTCTTGTCGCTAGACAGACCCACCATGTTCAATTTCCCTTGGGTCTAGAAGGTCCCAAATAATATTCCCATGTTCAATTTCCCTTGGGTCTAGAAGGTCCCACAACCTTTTGGGCCTAGAAGGTCACAAGCCCTTTTTGACTGGATTTTCCATTGGGCCTAGAAGGTCCCATATTACTGTTACTGATTTTATTTTGTTTTTATTGTTGATGTGTTTGAAAAGGCAAACATTTCGTTTATTGATTTTTAAATCTAAAGATGGATGCATTCAGCCATAGCACTTTAATTTAATGTTCAAGTTAAATGAACTGCTCTTCATTCATAACGAAGAAATATACTACACGGCGGATGAGTGGTGGGTGGATAAATGGGTAGGTGTTAAAACGAATAAATCACGCCGAGTTTGCATATTGATATTGTAAAGCGACAATTCCTAATTACCTATATACTTAAATAAGTAAATATAGTTTTGCAGAATATGCTAAAATGATACAAATATATTCAAACATTTATCACAAACACAAAGGTCGTTACATTTTCTCAAAATATAATTACATAGTTTTCAATTATGCTCCTGAAGTCCCATGTCGTTTTCGATTATGACATTTCTCTTAAAACAAGTGCGGCAGAAAATTAATTTATATATCAAAAATTGACTGAGACCAGTTGTTAAAAATCATAAAAAAGACTCAAGCAACAAGCAGTAGATATACTTAAGATAGCCCAAAGAAACTATTTGCAACTAAATAATTACTGTGCTTTGAACAACATGCATCATTCCTTACAACATGCGATCTACTGCCGGTGATGGTTAACATTATCACCAAAAAAAGGTAGGCCATAGTGAAATTGTGTGTATGAAGAGGTAGGAGATAAAACATTACTATACTGTAATATAATACCACTAAACAGGCATTTCCGCTGAAGTGAAAGTTACTATAATTGTTATTCAATGCATTTCGCCAGATCATTAGAAAACTGCATGTGCTTGATAATGATAGTAAAATGCTACGTTTCAAATAAAACGGTAAATATACATTTTAGATGATTGCAGAATGATAAATCTGAAAGAGCATGTCATGGACATGTCAACTCACTTAAAGGGGTCGAGTAAATAGTATAGTGGCAGTTCTGTAACCCTACATACTGACAGCCCTAAAAGGGAATAACTCTCTCTCTCTCTCTCTCTCTCTCTCTCTCTCTCTCTCTCTCTCTCTCTCTCTCTCATACACACACACATATATTAATAGAGCTTATTCAAAACTTCCAAATTCTTCAGCTTTGCAACACAGTTATTATTATTATTATTATTATTATTATTATTATTATTATTATTAGTGTTATTATTATTATTATTATAATTATTATTATTATTATTATTATTATTATTATTATTATTATTATTATTATTATTATTACCAACATATATGCACAAACTATGTTATTGTGTTTCTTATAAAATTCTTTTTAGGTCTACTTTAGGGACATACTTTCCAGGTTTTCAGGCCTAATCCTTTATTTCCTTTTTATTTTCAGAAGGTACGTTCAGACAAAACAGCTCATTTTAAATTTCCCATTATCCACTTCTCCTTTCCACTTAACGTATTACTTACAGATCAGTATCAGCGACATTTTTTAGTCATTGCAGTCATAGTCTATAGTCATGTTTAGTACGTTAAAATAAGTGAATGAAAATGTAGTGAAATTAAAAGTTATTATTTCATTCAGGCACCACTAAGAGGTTCAATATATTATATTAAAGTGAAGGCACTAGAACTTCAATATAACCTAAATAAATAGCCATTTTCTTCGTCCCCCCACCCCGCCCTCCCCGCACTCAATCGTGCATTATTAATAGCCTGTTAAAGTCGTATCGTCTGCATTGTATATGCAGACTCAGCACAGTGCTAGAGCTCAAGTGCAATAAATGAATAATTTGTCAATGGGACTCACATATTGAATTACCATATGTAACTTATGAAGATCACGTCGTATTTTGGTATATGGTATGTGGTAAACACAACGCTCAGAAATAAAGTCACATTTCATAGTTAGAACTATTAATTAGTATGCAACATACACAATTTACTGGATATAAACAGGATTGCATATAGTTCAATATTTGGGTTATAGCGCTGATTCACGATACATCTAGGTTACAATTTTCGTTTCTCGTAGCATAGAATCAAGTCCTGCTTGGAACGAAATTTTACTCTCCACCATATTGATTATATTAATGTGTGTGTGTGTGTGTGTGTGTGTGTGTGTGTGCATACACATTGGTTTGCATTATATGGTCGACTAAATTTACATGTCTCACTCATTATTTTATAAAAGCTAAAATCACCAAAATTGGTAGAAAAGGCTTCGTAATACCATCTTTACAATTTTTAGATAAAAAATAATCTTCATTAGCAAAATAAGGTCGATTTAAACAGCAGGAATTTAAAAAAATTGTAATGGACACGGTTCAAAGTTATCGGTTTACACAGAGACAAATATTTAGAAACAAATGAGTGGAATATAATAAATGGTGGTAATAATTTTCACATACCATTTAGATCATTTTTTAATATTAGTATCTAGTTTAAACAGGTTTTTGAGCGACAATTAACTGTTAGACTTTCGTATAGTCGAAGCCCATGTTCAATGAAAGTCCATTGACTTAATATTTTATTATTACTATTGAATTCTCTCATCCCAGTAGGAATATACGGTAAAATGCCTCAGTTCTTTGTCGGCACACAAGTGCACTTGATTGATGTTTACAGCGATATTCAGGTCAAGGATTGTTCTTTCGTTTTCGTTACCAGGTATTCGTGAAATTGCATGTGTGTTCTATTTATAATGTAAAATCCCAAACTCCATTGTAGGACCATAATCATAATATCTGCATTCGGAGGCCAAACAAGCGTGCAACGTGAGTATAAAATAGTTCTAAACTGCTATTATAAATTTTAGAAACCTAGTTCTTGTGATATATAATTTAATTTTCAACAATTCTGATTGATATCAAACATTTTCCCAGCAACGGAGGGAGCTTCAATTTAAGACCCCACAACTACAGCTTGAATTGATTTCCATTATTGATGTTTCTGTGATTACAAAGATATTGTGTATCAGTTAAGACATCACTACATTGTGATTGAAGATTTGAGATTTTCTAATAAGACATGGCCATCAAAAAGAGATGCGTGGACTATGGAAAGTCTTCGTAATAATTTTTATCAAACTATTTAAATTTTCTCTGTCTGAAATCTTACAGTAATCTGACATATTTCCGTAACTTAAGATAAATCGAACATGCATATACAGACTTTGTGTTGACTGCTCTGGTGGCCTAGTGGTTAGAGCGTCCGACTTGGATGTGGGAGACCGTGGGTTCGATACCCGGTTGAGTCATACCAAAGACGTACAAAATAGTACCTGGGGCCCCGAGTGGCCGAGTGGTCTAAAGAGTTCACCGCTACGGATCACTGTCATCTCACCTATATCCGCGTGGGTTTGAGTCTACGATTCGGCTAATGTAGTTATGTGAGAAAGCTTGCCAGTAGCTTCGCGTTGGTCGGTGGTTCTTTCCAGGGGTTTTCCCGGGTTTATCCTCCACGAATAATACTGGCCGCCATATACAGCCTGTCATGTGCTGAAAAATGGCGTTAAACTCTACAACAACTACAACAACAAAAATAGTACTAACAGCAGCTTCGCTTGGCTTTCAGCATTAGAAGGTTAGTTTTAAGACTAGTCGGCCTGATGTCAGGATAATGGGACTGGGTGGGACATCATGCTACATGTCTGCGACATGATGCCCCAGTGCTAGACATCACTACAAACTCTCACACTGCATGCATCGTAGCTACTTTAGAAATCCAAACCATAAACACAGACTTTGTTCTTTTCAATTTTACAGGAAGCAGTTAATTTATTAACGGCTAGAAATATCTGACATAATCACACTTAACACGCGAATGCCTAATTTACCTGTAAATATAAATATATAATATACCTAAATGGCGTAAAAAAGTGATTATATTCCATATTTGTATTATATCTTAATGTTTCTTAATATGTTAATTCAAAGGTTAGATAATGAATAATTGGTGGAGATAAAAATGAAAACTAGCATCGTCTCAGTAATTTATTGTCTCAGGGATTTATCGGTGGAGAGTAGAATCTGTTTTCATATAATTCTGAAACTCGTGTCCAGGTAAGTGTCTATCTGTTTTCCATAGTACTGAAATATACAGCAAAATCTGGATGACTTTGTCGTTTTCTGAGACAGCAATTTTGCAAACATGGACGGACGGAATGCTATGTAAAGTTGATCTTTAATTAATTAACGTAATTGCATTCTTCCACCGTGTTGCAAATCTACTACCTGTAAATTTCAGCATAGGTACATATTTGCTTTGAATTATATCAGTTTTGTCAATAAAAGTTTTAAAAGTTTTTAAAGTTATGAAAGAGTTTAGTTTTGTCTCCTTAATGCATGATACTTATAACCCAAAAAATTATAAAAAGAAGCTGTTCAATATATATTTTTTATCGGTCTTAACATCATGTAAGCGATAAAAAAATGCATACCTACTGATTTATATGATTGTTCCTATCGTTTCAGTTGATTCTAGCAAACGACAAATGCCGATCAAAGTTTATATATGGAAGTTCCAAGGCTCAACAGAAGCCTGGGGCCACGCCTCAATGTCCCTAAGCGATGGTACACACATTAGTTGGCGGCCTTGTGGTGGGGATGAAAGAAAGTCTGTCAAAGGAAAGGCAGTCAAGGCTCCACCAATACACTGTATGACACTTATTGACGACATACAAGGTGAGGATGGTAAACAACCAGATGTCACTCGTATCATACCACCTGGCTACATCAATGAAGCGGCCATTAGGACATGGTGGCAGTCTTTCAGCAAGGAGGAAAACTGGCGTGCTTTGGATCAGAATTGTTCCACTGTTGTCTATAAGGCTCTATGTGCCGGCTCCGCCCTAAATTTCTTTCCAGCTGTTAAGAAACAAACGGTACGAGTCAGTTTTAATCTGGACACCGAGCAGCGTGGATAAATTTGTTCAGCGTCTTATAGAGTGCATATCCCATCAAGCAGAGCCAACAGTTTCCCCAAAGGGTTTGGGATTCTTCGCGGGGATGTCATGATTCTATTTAGCTCTTGCAGTCAATATTTAAATTCAGGGACAGAATTCTTCTTATCGTTACATTAAACACCCTTGTCGAGATCCATCACTTCAAGCTTAGATACAATACTTATTATAAACTTAACTCGCTTTCAGAAAAGTAATTCTCAAATCATTTTGACCGTTCGTAAACACGATCAATGTGTACGTGTGCATTTGTTATTTTCTGAACAAAGAATTACAGTGGCGGAAGTTTCGTTTGACTCTATACTTACACTTCACATTGGAAAATACGCCTTTTTGCAATTAAACTTTCAAAACGTTGAACGTTTTAGAATCTCATAGGACATAGTCTCTTTCAGGTCTAATTTTGTATTATATAACACATACAAAGGTTTGGTATATCGCATTTGTCTTGGTAGGAATGATAGATCTGATTTATCGAAAAATTATGTTCGTTTTCATGTCCTTTATACGAAAATACTTAGCAAAGCATGTGAGTCAACGCCATAATTTAAAATTTATTTTTTATGAGACGTTTCTTTTTATACGCCTTTCTCGTTGACCTTCATTGATTTTTAATTTTCTGCTTTCACCGGAATGAAAATAGTATGTATGTTGTAATAAAGTTTCCAGCATCAGCACATGTCTATTATTAGTTTTAAATCGTAGAGTATGGACGACTGAAGTCAACCGTCTTCCGTTTGTTTTATTTGGTACTGATAGTGATCCCTTGTGGCTGAGTGGCCTAAAGCGCTTTCCGTTACGGATAACTGCCATCTTACCTTTGTCTGCGTGGGTTCGAGTCTCGGATTTGGCCAATGTGGGTATGTGAGAAAGCTTGCCAGTAGCTTCTCGTGGGTCGGTGGTTCTTTTCGGGGTTTTCCGCAGGTTTTTCCTATACCATTAATACTGGCCGCCATGTATATCCTATCCTGAGCTGAAAAATGGCTTTAAACAAATTTGCTACTGATTATTGGTAGCACGAGGAAAGTTTAACTGAGGGACAAAATTGTTCAGCGTCTTACAGATTACTTACATCCGAGTGCAACTGGTCATGAGTATCCAAAACCTTCCAGACGCGGTTTGGAAAACGTTATGGAGATGATGTCATGATTCCATCTCACCGTTACAATCAAACTAGAAATGTGACTTGAAATGCAACGATAAAATAAATCTTATATTTTCATAGATACATTTAAATACATACATTCTAGCCTCCATAAGACAACGATTCGCATGCCGAACCCCCTTTTATAAAAAATAGTTTTCAAATCGTTCTGGTCCTTCATAAATACGATTGATGCAAAATATGTGTATTTGTGAGGAAAGCAAATTAATTTTGGATTGATGACTTTTATATAGAAATACATACTGAATACAGCATATGATAAATTTGCAAACAGCAATATTTTAAAATTTCATTGATTATGTATCTTTCCTTTTCATATATTGTTCCCATTAAGCTTAGCTGAATTCTATTTGAAAATTATTATCCCTGTATATCATAGGTAAACAATAAAGATATCGCTAAATGATAGGGTACAATAATGTCTTGGATTTAATAAAGTTTAATTTGGAAGCCAATTTCCCTTAATCATCCGCAAATCATAGAGTTTTGACTACTGAAAACAATCGCGTCTTCAGTTTGTTTCCTAATGTAAGGTCTTACAAATGTGCGGACAAAATGCTGTAACGATTTTGAACAAATTTGTTTAAAAAAGTATTATTTTATGCACAAAATAGACCAATAAAGAAAAAAGAATGCTAGGTTCAAGTCTAACGTCAAACCTGCTCAGAACTCTCTAAACTTTCTTGACACATTGTAAATATTTGGTTTTCCCTCTTCGAAGGATTATCATATAATATATATTTAGAAGAACACACTATGAGAGCCAATCCAGATTGATATGTGCTGGAATCGAACCCACAACTCATTGATTGCTTGTCAGTGGCGTCACTAGGGTTGGTGTCACCCGGTGCGGTAACTCATGGTGTCACCCCCATGGACCTCCTTCTGTAATATACCATACAAAAACTTTATAGACAGTTATTTTGGTGTCACCCCATCTGATGGTGTCACCCGGTTAGATCCGCACCCCTCCCCCCCACACACACACCCTAGCGACGCCAATGTGATTGGTTATCCGCTTATGAAATCCGACTAGATCGAGCAGTGTGTGCTCTGTAAAATTTACAATTTTTCATCTTTTGTGTCACCCCTCTGAGATGGTGTCACCTGGTGCGGCCTGCATCCCCCGCACCCCCCTAGCGAAGCCACTGTTGCTTGTGCAGAACAATGATGAAACCTATTGCTAATTGAACACCTATATATTCAAAACGTCCATACTATCACCATTTACAGTCGAACTGACTATACTTTGTTTAGTCTGTACAACAAGAAAATACGTATTTTTTTAAAAGTCAGGTCGATTGCTTTTTGTGTGAAAGAACAATTTGAAAATATCGAGCAAATTAAGACTTTCTTGATATTCCAGTAACATTTTTGCGCACAAATCACTACATTCGTCAAAGAGCATGATTTGTTGTCGCGACTTGATGCGAGTCATTGACACATATAAAATTTGAAAGGATGAAAAATCAAGATGCCATCTGTAGAATTACTGCCAAACATTACGGAAATTTGCAGGACATCGATGCCATTAAAATAACCTTCAACACACAAACAATGCCCATCGTAATAAAAGATGAATTCTTGCAAGATACGTCGGGATATACATCCCAAACCGACTCCGATATTTCAAGTGTCAGAAGTACGACCATCACGAAAACAACTGCTCCAGAAGCCCGGCATGTGATCATCGGGGTTCTCTTCCTATCGGGAATACAAGTGCAAGGCCACTCCGCACAATATGAACCGCTAACAGGAGCACAACGCAATTGCCAAGGATTATGAAACTTGGAAACACAGAAAGCAAATACAAAGAGTGAAATGCTCATATAATATCACCTTTCCAGATGCCAGAAAGATCTTTAAATCAAGAACCTTCCTACCTGGCCCAAACTAATCAACTGTAATGAAGATCAGTCCGAGAACAAGCTGACCTGATTCAGCAACAAGCTCAACCAATCCACATTACCTCATTAAAACGCAATATTCACTCAAAGTTCAATACCACTTCAACACCAAAATCGACAGAAAACAAAAAGCGATAACAATCAGTTAGGCAGAAAAGGGTCTAATGACGTAATACAGCTGCATAATTTGTATGGCGAATTTAAAAATGCTCGATGTGCTCAAAGCGGCTCCAGACTTACAAACAAGACATTTATCCACGTACTTTGTCCTGATTCATAAACATACAAAAGAGTTCCCTCCAAAAAGGTCTTGCTTAACTACTACAACATCCCATCATGGAATTGCCGACGATTTAAACAAGTACAATTATAAGTTTGTACCTTTAAAAGAATGCGTGCACTTCCTAGTTAAAGGTATCGCACAAATTCAGAAGAAAAAAACAAACAGATTGGCATTCTCATACATATCAGTGGGCGAAGAGGGAAACGTCCGGAATTAAAGACACAATAGTGGTGCCATCATATACTTAAGCTTTTTTCTAAAACAATTAAAGTTGTCAATAAGCATTGGATATTCGAAATGTAAAACTGTGTCCAAGACTCAGATTAAGATAAACATGTTTACCTCGAGTGATAATGATCCTAATATTTAATCTTCACTCACATAAAAATATTAGCTATGCATTGTATTGTTTACAAACTAAATATCTCTGGTCAGGTACACCGAGAACTTGATTTGGACTAAGGTCAGTTTCGTTCACTTTAATTTTCTTGCTATATAGTGTACTGTATGTAAGTTCTTTAATGATAAGCTATGTTCCTAACTCTTCTGAATTTACTGAATGAAAGCTCTTATGCAGAGGACATTGTTACGAAATTTTTTGTCGTATATCATCGTTTCCTAATAAAGTCATGCAAATACATCCTCCCATCGCGAGGTGTCGTGATGGCGAGAAGAATGAAGATTTTCTCACGTAACCGGAGGCTGTCACACTATGTACGTTTTGAAATACATTAAACATGCCATGTCTTGATATTACCTATTTAGTTACCTTGATGCATACTCTATTCAATATTAATGTATCTCTTTCGTAATTCTTTGACTAACATGCTTAATTCTTGAAAACTCAGCTGCATTGCGACTCGTGATGACATTTCAATACCACACTCTCCAACGTGGAGGTATTGAAATTACGTCGCGAGGCGGGATGCGTTACGTGTTTTCATTGGTTGACTGAGTTTCATTAGGTACCATATTTGTATATAATTGAGAGATACACACATTGAAACACCGACTTGAGGGCTTGTAGTAAAAGAAACAAAACTCTAAACCATAGCTATGGCAATGTTCCAGGTATCATTGAAGTTGGGATTAAAACCACCTATAACCATTTTAGATGAACTATAAGTTTATCCTGTTTGGAAATACATTTCAAATTATCACATTTCTCCATCTATGGAGATGTACTTCTAAAATCTCTCTAATCCTTTGTAACAGTCCCAAAGCAATTATAATAACTGTAATAACATACGTATGTGCAAAGAAGTAAAGTAATTAAATAAGGAAATTATTCGCCTTACAATCCACAAATATGAAATGTTTTGAAAGTGTCTAAATTGTGTAGTAATGTAATAGACATTATTAACTTGTATCTTTCTCCAGTATTAGGTATTTCAATACATTTCAATGGATAAACCTTATATATATATATATATATATATATATATATATATATATATATATATATATATATATATATATATATATATATATATATATATATATATATATATATATATATATATAAATATATATATATATATATATATATATATATATATATATATATATATAATATGATTGTCTGTCCTGTGTGATTCCAGTGTATGTTTCAAATAAATCTACTATGTTTTACTCATCCTGATTTAGTTTTCTTTTGGTCATGTGCTAGGCTGGAACGAACCTTTTTATATGAAAACGTTGACCTTATGTGGATAAAGGAAACGTTACAAAAAAGTCAGTCAGTCAGTCAGTTAGTCTTACATACATACATACATACATACATACATACATACATACATACATACATACATACATACATACATACATACATACATACATACGAGACGGACCGATTACGAATGATCTTTCTACTGTAAATCAGTTACATGTATTCTACGTGTTATTAATATGCATTCATCTATGTCATTTAAGAAACTTTCCTATGCTGTGTACATAGGTAAGTTTGTTTCAGGTCTAAACACGTATTTACCCGTTATACCTAGCTTATGTTCTATTAAGGTTAAACCAACAAGATCTACAAGAGAAAAGGACCGGAATACCATTGTCTGCCCAGTTACATTATATTTCAGGTAAACGAATTAAGTCTTATATGGTTTTGTTAGAAGTAACGTATGCGAATGTATTTAGACGTGAAATTTGTTGGGAATGTTTACAGTATGAGTAATTAACACTGGAAAATAAGTGTCTTTTATGTGTGCGTGTTGTGTGGTGGGGGTGGGTTGGTGGCCTAGTTATTTTCTTAGCAGAATTGTAATGTCGTTTATAATCATGAGTATATATGTGGGAATGGGAATATTCATCCATTTCCCTTTCTGGTTATTCGTATTAATTTTAGATCTTGAAATGTTCTGTCACAAGTTAACAACTTTAGATTTGTTCACAAGTTCTTTAATCCACATTGTTACGAGACCTCCTACAAAATCATAGGTAATACTTCATAATAGACCATTGCAACGTCATTAGATCGCAGCAGGTTTTTCATCTTCAGAAGAGCTTTCCGTTGGAATGAGCAAACAAGACTGTTTTTTTTAAAAAAACCTCTGACCACGAATGTGTCTTTAGTTGTTTTTAATAGCAACAGGGGTCGCCGCTAGAGGGCACTGGCGATCAAAATTAACGTTTTCTCAAAATGTCAACCTCATTACTCCTGGTACTTTCTCCGCTTTAGTATGTAAAAAGCCGACATTATTACTTCCGAATCTATTCATGGTTGAAAGGTCAAATGTATATAATTAGCGTATATGACACTGGGACATTTCTACAGCTTATTCAGCGGAAAAAACGAAAACCAAATTTTTCAAAACGCTGAAAAACTAAATAAACGAACATATACGTTCACCTAAGCTTTCTTTTTAAATATTTTGGAGTTCTTTTTACGAGAATAATGGTAAAATATGTGTGAATATTTGCGGAAAATCCACAAATTACGTCTTTTCAAAGGTCAACCATGCCAGCAGGAACGATAACTCTTTACATACAAAATGTAAACGATTACAACAATACGACATAATCTGGATTAAGAAACACACGTAAACTTGATTGTATGATAAGGCAAACGTTTATAGCAAGGAATAGGATTATAGAGACGTACTGTCATTCACGATACCAAACTTATTAATAAATATTTGTACGATGTATGTTGTGTAATATATTTTCGATGCTAGAGACTCGACTGGAGTATCACCCACTGATTCACTGATACTATTGATAATATGTATGTGATTTTGATCACTGAGATATTATCAGAGACACTGGTATTAAAATGAAAATGTTCATGTTTAGTAGAGACGGAAAAGAGGTAATCAAACAAAGTTAAATAATTTTGAAGAATGAAAACAAATACATTTAAAATTTTAATACCATCTTTTGTGAATATCAAAATGAATGTTGTCATCATAAGCCAATGAATAGAGAATCAAACTGTAGTATTTTTCCATTTAAGCAAATAATCATAAATATCTCTTGAGAACCAACTCGGTGTCAGTTTCTTTTCTATCTCTGATACACATTTGTGTTTTATCTTTTGTCATAGATTTTATTTTATAGATATGAAAAGTGAGCAAGTATATCTTATGATAACTAAATTCTAAAATAGCAATTGTTATGTACTAAATTGTGATTTCAGTTTAACGTATATCTGTATAAGAACACTAATGAATATTCAATATTGGTTGTAAGAGTAACATACAATTTCAACTTGGTATGATTCATGATTCTTTTATTACATGCAAAAGTGTTGCGGGGGGTGGGTGGGTTGATAACAAGGCACATAAAGTCTTCATAAGTAAGTGGACAGTACATGTGTTTGAATGCTTCATGTGAATTTATTTGAAATGATGTCATAAACTTGATCTCATTTTTGAAATCTGAACACTCAAATTAAGCAGAAAACATTCCATTTTAAAAGCAAGATATAATTTCAACTTGTGTATGACTCAAAAATATAGAATTTAATGCAAAAATGTTTGGGAGTGTGTGATAAAGAGGCACAGGGGGCTTCTGAGTTACCTGGAACATATAAAAAGTCAATTTATTCTTAAAGCTGAATGTTCACAAAACATTTCTATATAAAATATATGTAAGAAATATGCAAATTTAAGCTTGAAATAGCATGAGGTCAGGAATTTTCAAAAACTGACAAAGACCAATATTAAAAATGGTGGACGGTACATGTGTTTGTATGCTTCCTGTGGATTTATTTGAAAAGATATCATAGAGATGGGTTCATTTTTTAAATCTGCACAATCAAATTATGCAGAAAACATTCTATTTTTATATATTCTGTAATCATGAAAAATCATCCCCTGTTGCTATTGTTAGTATTCTAGAATGATTTGCATGCAATAACTTCTCTTGTTACTGAACTTGTTTAGTAGATATCTGAAAAGTCTATTATGTTAGCTTTATAACTATTCAGGTAAATGGAGTGTTACTAATCTAGTATGTGTAGTAACGATCAGTCTCGGCTTTTGCATCGAGTCTTAACCTGGAATGGAAAAAAAATAAGTAGTACTTAAATTAAAAGCGTAAACCGGCGTCTTTATTCGAGTATACAATAAAAAACATGCCTTAATTGTGTCAGTATTGCCGCCACGTAATAAATATGAAAGTACATAATATGCGTATTTCTAGGCTGTTCGAAAGTAATTAAATGTATATTTTAACATGCAAAATCTACCCAAGTAATCGGATTTAGTATGTTTAACGTTTAGCGGAATGTTCAACGTTTCTGAATACAAAACGTTGTTTATACAAATCGTTAGAGTTTTGACTTAGGCTTAGGTCACGTCTATGCACCCGTACAGGATTGGGATTTATATACATACTATTATGCAAAGCATCTCATAATCTTTATTTTAGTCAACCTCCAGACCCACCACGAGGTCACTAAGAGGAGAACTGCCTGCATTTTATGTCTCGTTGTAATTAAAGGAATCCGGAACGCTTATCGCTGGTCCATCTTCTTTGAAAACTTTCCATTTTCTTTTCACCTATATTATCTTAGACCATGGTGGCCCTAATGTCAGTTTGTTTAGATATCGAGAAATAACGAATTAAATTCTATATCTTAAATACAAAAATGAGCGTGTTGTTTAATATTGTAACGATATATTTCGATTCTGGTTTTGTTCTTTCTTTCCATCAACGATGTTTTCAAGGACGGACACATATGTACTATTTTTGAATTAGATTGTTCAAATGCCGGAATGTACTGTTATATACAAGGAAGTTTAAAAAATTAGAATTTACTGCCGAGTCCTCGTTCTGGGTTGTTTAAGCTGAATTGCGTCTACACATTCATTGTTTAGAGCTATCTCTAATTCATCATAGTTTTGAAATTCATAAGACCTTTGTTTATATACAAGGCAAGACTGGATACATACTACTATTTGTTTTAACGTGAACGGGTTAAAGATATGTATTTAAAATACGCAGACCATGATCTACCTGCCGTTATATGGTAGCTTCCATTTAACATCGTCCTAAGAGGAGTCTAGCATTTTTGGCTCAGCGGTGATGTTCCGATCTGCACGACCGAATAGGTTAGAGTTCGAATATATATATATATATATATATATATATATATATATATAGTGATAACATATAATTTGGTACCTGGCGGTGACATTTTCTGTACAGTGGAATGAAAGATAACACTTATTGTACACAAAGGGTATATGCTGATAGAAATATTGAAAGGAATATTCAAAGGTATGACAAAGAGATGGGTTATTAATTATAAAGACGTAGCTCAGTGGTTCATGTGTACATAGCGCCAATAGGTAATGTGTGTATCTTGCGTTCAAGGGAAATGTATATTTGTCAACCAGTGGTATGGTCTATAGTAGAAAGCTACGACTATTGGTTGGACAAACAGAAAGTAGTTACATAAGATGAATAGCCTGAATATAGTTTGTTTTCTTCGAAATCCATCAGGTACAAAGTATGTATGTATGTATGTATGTATGTATGTATGTATGTATGTATGTATGTATGTATGTATGTATGTATGTATGTATGTATGTATGATAAAATATTACAAAGCAGACATATTCACAGTTATTATATTTGAAATTGGAGGGCTCGGGTATGAGTTTATAATCCACCCACACAAAATAATATTAAATTTAGTATTTGTTGCGAGACCTCCTACAAAATGATAGGTAGTACTTCATAATAGACCTGTGCATAAAAATTATAGCAGAAATATGCCCTGGTATTTCAACTACAGAAAAGGCTTTCTTTTGGAAGGGGATAACAAGCCAGTTCTTTAACTCAGGGCACAAATGTGTTTTTAGATGGATGTTTGTAAAATTTGAGATTCAGTTCCATGCAATAACATCTCTTGTTACTGAACTAGTTTAGCAGATATATGAAGAGACTATAACACTTTACACATGTTCCCTTTTAACTTTGTTAACTTTTAACTGAGATGCACTTTCGCCACTTGAAATATATGGTTACATTGCGTGGGTGTTTATTCATACTGCCTAAAATTTAATATGTTTTGAAAACACTGCAGAAAAGGTGGATTTTGTTTTGCTTTGTTTTCTTAGCTTTATAACTATTCAGGTAAACGGAGAGTTACTAATCTAGTATGTGCTGTAACGATCAGTCTCAGTTTTACATCAAGTCGTAAGAAGTAATGTATACAAACTAGGAAGTACTTAAATAAAAGCGTAAGTCTTCACTTTACCGTCTTTATTCGAGTACACATAAAACACATGCCTTAACTGTCAGTTCTCCATTGATTGACTTATCCAACTCTCCTCTATAGTAATAAATACGAATGTACAGAATACACGTATTTCAAGACTGTTCGAAACTAATTAAATGTATAGTTTAACATGCAAAATCTACCCATGTATTCGTAGTTAGTATGTTTAACTTTTGTCGGAATGTTCAAAGCTGCTAAATAAAAAAAGTGTTCATACAAATTCGTCCGATTGGGATTTATATACGTACTATTATGCAAAGCGTCTGATAATCCTTATTTTAGGTAACCTCCAGACAAACACAGAGGTCACTACCAGGAGAGTTCCCTGCATGTTATACCTAATCGTAATTTAAAGTGAATCAAAGATAACACTTATTGCACACAAATGGTAAATTATGTTGGGAATATTGAACAGAATATTCAGAGGATGAAACAGAGAGTGGCAATTACAAAAGAAACAAAAGACATATGTTGTGTTGCTCACTCACTATTTAGTGGATTAGTAGACTGATTAGTAACCTGTTATATGGATAGCATATGCACGTGAGTTCATTACTTGTGTCATTAACTGGGATACGTGCGTCAGCATGTGCTAATTAATGCTAATATGAACATATGAACACAAAGAAATTTAAGTAATGTGTAACTCTCATGTCAATCATTGAAAATATTGTTCTGACTGATTTCCTAACAATACAGAGGCGATAAAGTGATAAATGAATAAAATAGATACCAATGATACCCAAGCTACTCAGGATTCTGATAGTGATATACCGTACGCTTCTCAAATAGAACGCTATATTCTTGCAGAAATAAGAGAAACATATGGCAAATTGGATAAACTGTCATTCAAGCGAGAGTTATCAAGTAATCTTGACATAATGTCCCTTCGTGATATTCGTATTTCTTTGCACGCAATTGGTAGGCTCATCCATCCAGGATATCCTTCTGGTCGACTTGTGGAGGGAACATCGCGTTCTGATAGTGCTCCAGAGAAAGACAAAATAGCAGATGATATATATATATATATATATATATATATATATATATATATATATATATATATATATATATATATATATATTTCCAGTTCGTGAAGGAGATGGTAACAATAGCGAAGTAAAGGCATGTTTGTCTAGGTATGGACAAAGAAAACATAAGTAGAATAGACAGTCTGAGTTCCTTTAAGAATCTTCAAGAAACTAGTCAAGACATTTGTTAGTCGAGTGACATGGCTCATCATCATTATCATCATCATCATCATCGTCATCATCATTATCATCAGTCTGTTGACCTAGTGTGGTCGTTGCAGCACTGTGCTGCTGAACATCTAACCAGTTCCCTCCACTTGTCTCAATCATGTGCCAATGCCTGTGTCTCTGCAAAACATTTCCTGGTCCATTCTGTGATGTTGTCAATCCACTTTTGTCTCTGTCTACCTCTCATTCTACCACTTTGGAAACTACCATGCAGTACTGTTTTGGATAGACTGTAAGCTCTAGTGACATGGCCATACTTCTTCATTTGTGATGTGTTCCATGTAAGAGATGCCAAGGATGGTTCTGTAGCATCTCATTTCAAGAGCCCGGATTCTAAGTTGTAAGTCTGCTGTCAAAGTCCAGACCTCACATGAATACAGAAAGAATGAGATGACAAGTACAAGTGCTCTCAATAGTCTTATTTTAGTTTTCAGACAGATATTATTGTCTCTCCAGATGGGTCTTAGCTTTGACATAGCTGCCATTACTTGTGCTGATCGTCACGAAATTTCTGCTCTTGATCCCGCTTCCATGATTATGGAACCTATTTGAATTGGCCCACTGTTTCCAGTTTCTGTCCTCTGACTTTAATCTTGGTTGAAATTTCTTTGCCACTATTTGTCATCAGCATTGTCTTCTCGACACTTATCACCATGTCAAATGTGGACGATTTTTCATTCAGGTTCTTCACTAAGGCGGCAAGCGCATCTTCACTGCCTGCCAACCCATCAATGTCGTCTGCAAAGCGTTGTTTTGTGATGTTACGCCCTCCAATGCTGACTGTGCCACATTTGCTCTCGATGGCTTCGCTCATGATGCGCTCTTAGTAAATATTGAAAAGCGTGGGTGACAGGAGACAGCCTTGCCGTACTCCAACTGTTGTCTTAACCAGTCCCCAACAAAACTTTGAGCAATTATTGCACTGGTAGCTTTGGCGCACAGCTGCTTGATGCTGGTGGTCAATATGTAACCCATGTCGTTCTTCTTCATTGTGGCCCACAATGCCTCATGCCACACTCTGTTAAAAGCCTTTTTAAAATCTATGAACACATGATATCTGTCATGCTAATATTGTGAGTAATTTTCGCACAGAACCCTATGATTGAATATTTGTTCTGTTGTATGTTTTCCACTCCGGATCCCTGCCTGTTCTTCAGCGATTATTTCTTCTGCTTGTGGGTTCAGTCTGTTCAAGATGATCTTTATCATCACTTTCCTAGCATGGCTGATCAAATAGTTCTGTAATTTTGGCACAGATGGAGACTGCTTTTTTGGGGGAGTGTTATAATCAGTGACTGGGTCCACTGTTTTGGCCATTCGCCTGTCTGCCAGACCTTGTTGCAGATCTTTGCTAGTAGCTCTATCACTGATTCCCCACGATCCTTGATATGTTCACCTGGGATGTTGTCTACTCCAGCTGCCTTCCCATTTTTCAATGCTCTTATTGCTGACTCCACCTCTTGTTTAAGAATGGGGAAATCATCATAATTTGAGTTTGGAACATGAAGCACATCTGGGTCTCCTGTGGACGGATTGTTATAGAGTTCTTTACAATACTCAGTCCATTTTCTGCAATGTCACTTGCTTCTGTGAGGCAATTTTAATTTTCGTCTTGATTGGTACTGACTTTTGTTTGCTTCTGTCTGGTGAGGTCTTTCACAATTTGGAATGCTTTTTTGCTGTCATTCTTTATCAGACTCGTCTCTATTTCTGTGCACTGTTGTCCAATCAAATCTTATTTTGCTTTCTTCAATTTGTTTCTGACATTCTTGTTTATTTATCGATATTCCACTGCAATCTTCGTTTGATTTATTCAAGTTAGTTTTTGGTTTTGTTTATTTCGTGATACTCTACTGCCCTTGTTGTGTGTCTGGTGTTTTTTGAGGTCTCTTTGGGCATCACACAGATTCAGAATCTCTTATGTAACCCAGCGTTTCTTCTTTAGGGCGATAGAGGCCAATGATGTCCTTGGCAGCTGTTGTAATGTCTCTGTTGAAAGTGTCTGTCATCACTTTAACATCAAAATCCATCACAAGGAAAGGTGCAAATTTTCCTCCAATTGTGGCTTGGAATGACTTGCAGATGTTAGGGTCCTTCAGTTGTTCAAGGTTGAATATGAGCCTGATTTTCTTTGGCTTGTTATTTGTCAACCTCACATAGAGGTTCAAAATGACGAGGTCGTGATCACTCCCAACATCAGCACCTGGGAACGTTCTTGTCTTTATTCTATTGATGCCAGATCGGTACCGGTTTTGAACCAGTGTGTAGTCGATCTGGTTATTATGTGTTCCATTGGGTGCGTGCTATGTCCAGTATTGTGAAGCTTATGTTGGCCCAGGGTGTTGGCTAGTACCAAGTTGTAGCTTGCGAACTCGAGCAGCCGTCTCCCTCTTTCATTGGAAATCTCATTGCAAGAAGGTCCACAATGATCATTCCAATCTTTTAGAGCATCTTTGCCAACTTTAGCATTCCAGTCTCCTTTTTTACTTACCATGTGTATTAAACACTGGAGTGTGTTGTAGAAAGCTTCTATTTCGCCATCATCATAATCAGTAGTTGGAGCATAGACTTGTGATGTTTGAGGGAGATGCTTTCAGACGAATGGCAATGATTCTGCTAGATATGGGGCGACGTTCAAGCACAGATCCCTTAATGACCTTGTTTACATTTCACCATGGTGATCAGTTCGTTCCTGTTTGATCACTACATAAATGTTAATATTATCCACAATAATACTGAAATGTTGTCCATTTCGGAATCGTTCCACAAAATTGTTGTAACAATGTTTGCCAATATCTTCTATATTGCTGTTGGCAGTTTGGTAGGAAGTAGTCACACATACTACCTGAAGACGGCCAAAGACTTGGTTTAAAAATATTACAATAATTATTGCCCTGATTATCGTATGCATATTATGTTGTTGACAATTTATGTTCTGTATATACTTGCTTGCAAGTAAAAACTGCACAGACAGAACTTAAACGATCATGCTACATAACACAACAACATAATAATCATGCATTTATCAATAAAATTCCTCTGCCCACAGGGGTTATTTACAAAGAAAATTATGAGTCTAACCTGTAAGAATATAGTATAAGAGAAAACACGAGTCCGCACCCTTCGGTGGTTCCAGACGAATTGTATGGGCCAGACTCCTAAGTCTCTGCATTTCTTAAATAGTCGCATGTCTTCAGAGTGAGAGTTGAAACTGTATTTGTCGATATAACGTTAAAACGATACAAATTTAGGGCGTTATCTTCTTCTCTATAGCTCGAGGTCATCAGTAATATCATTTAATCCATCAATAGCATTTCTCAACGTTTAATGTTGCTTTTTTTGGACTTTAATGTTCTGTGATTGATTATATCGTTTATTTCATAGTTTCTTGCACAAATACTGTGAACCGCATGTGATAATCTTGAACCAATTAATGTCCAAGAACGTTTTGTCGGTTGTCATGTTTCTGTGCATTGGAGTTTTAATTCCATAATATTTATTTCAAAATGAGAATGCTTATACCATCCCTCCATCAGGTTTACCTTCTCTGATAATGTATTCTTTTCGCTAACCTTACTCATTTTATTTTGTTTTTATTGTTGATGTGTTTCAAAACGCAAACATTTTTTTTTATTGTTTTGCAAATCTAAAGATGAGTGCATTTAGTCATAGCATCTTAATTTAATGTTCATGTTAAATGGACTGCTCTTCATTCATAACGAAGAAATATATTACATGGCGGATGAGTGGTGGGTTGACACATGGGTGAATGGGCAGGTGTTAAAACGGATAAACCACGCAGAGCTTACAAAAACGTTAGATCTTATAGACGCTGCAAAAACTGGCAATAAAGCTTTCTTACCCCTTACACGCTTCAATACACTTTCAACTATCATAGCAACCACAAATGTGAAAGATAATTATTGAATATTAATATCTTAAAGCGACAATTCATAATTGCCTATTTGCATGAATAGGTAAATACAGTTTTGCAGAATATGCTAAAATGATATAAATATATTCAAACATTTATCACAAACACAAAGGTCATTATAATTTCTCAAAATATAATTGCATAGTTTTCATTTTTGATCCTGAAGTCCCGAGTCGTCTCCCATTATAACATTTCTCTTAGCACAAGTGCGGCAGAAAATAAATTTATGTAACAAAAATTGACAGAAACCAGCTGCTAAAATCATATAAAAGACTCAATCAACATGCAGTAGATATACTTACGATAACCCAAAGAAAATATTTTATACTAAATAAATAATGTGCTTTGATGAACATGAATCATTCATTACTGCCACTGATGATTAACTTGATAACCAAAAAAAGGTAGGCCATAGTGAAATTGTGTGTATAAAGAGATAAAACATTATCATAATACCACTAAACAACTACAGTTATTTACTGCATTTCGCCAGATCATTAGAAAACTTCCTGTGCTTGATAATAATGGACAAATAATACGTTTATAAAAAAACAAATTGTAAATAGACATTTTAGATGATTGCAGATTGATAAATCTGGAATATGTGAAAGAGCATGTCATGGACATGTCAACTCATTCTCCTTTGTGTAAGGAAAATAGTATAGAGGCAGTTTTGTAACCTTACATACTGAAAGTCCTAAAAGGGGAATAACTCTCTCTCTCTCTCTCTCTCTCTCTCTCTCTCTCTCTCTCACACACACACACACACACACACACACACACATATATATTAATTAAGCTTATTAAAAACTTCCAATTTATTCAGCTTTGCAAGAAACAATTATTATTATTATTATTATTAACATACATGTACAAACTATGTTATTATATTTCTTTAAAGCAATTCATTTTAGGTCTACTATAGGGACCTACTTTCCAGGTTTTCAGGAGTAATCCTTTTTTTTCTTTTTTTGCAGTAGGTTCGTGCAGAAAAAAAACCCAGCTCATTTTAAATTTCCCATTATCATTTATACAAATGCACTTCTCCTTTCCACTTAACAGATTCTTGATCAGTATCAGCGACAGTTTTGAATGTTTGCATTCATAGTCTATATTTATGTTCATTGCTTGAAAATAAGTGGATGAAAAGGTATTGAAATTACGAGTTGTTATTTCACAAACTCACTGCTTAGTGTTTCAAGATATTTTAGTAAAGGCCCTAGGACGTCAATACATACAAAATATATAGCCATTTCTTCAACCCCCTCTTTTTACTGAATTGTTCATTATTAATAGCCGGAAAGTCGTATCGTCTGCAATGTATATGCTGACTCAGCACAGTGTTTGAGCTCAAGTGCAATAAATGAATAATTTGTCAATGGGACTCACATATTGAGTTACCATAGTTTGGTATGTGGTATGTGGCAAACGCACCCCTCTGAAATACAATCACATTTTATATTTAGAACTATTCCTATGTAACATATACAATTTGTTGGATATACCCAGTACTGCATATAATTCAGCATTTGGGTTAGAGCACTGATGCATGATACCGCTAGGTTACAGTGGCTGTTTCTCGAAGCACGGCATCAAATCCTGCTTGGAACAAAATTTTACTCTTCACCATGTTGATTATATTAATGTGTGTGTGTGTGTGTGTGTGTGTGTGTGTGTGTGTGCAGAAAACATTGGTTTTCATTATATGGTCGATTTGTCTTACATGTCTCCCTCATTGTCTTATAGAAAACGATTTCACCAAAATCGGTAGAAAAGACTTCGTGATGCCATCTTTACAATTTCTAGGTAAAAAATAATAATCTTAATTTAGCAAAATAAAGATGCTCTAAACAGCAGGAATGTCAAAACAACAGTAACGGACACGGTTCAAAGTGTTCAGTTTACACAGAGACAAGTATTTAGAAACAAATGTGTGGAATATAAGAAATCGTGATTAAAATCTTCACATACCAGTTGGTCATTTTATTGTGATATTATTATCTAGTTTAAACAAGTTTTTGAGTGACAATTAATTGTTAGACCTTCGTCTTTTCATTATTAACACTGAATTCCCTCACCCCAGTAGGCAAATGCGGTGAAATGCTTTGTCAGCATATGAATGCAATTGAATGTTGTTTATAGCGATTTTCAGGTCAAGGATTGTTCTTTTGTTTTTGATACCAGGTATTCGTAAAATTGCATTAAAAAGTAAAATCCCAAACTTCCTAGTAGGACCATAATCACAGCTTCTGCATTCGGAGTCCAAACAAGTGTGCTACGTGAGTATACAATTGTTCTAAACTGCTATTACACATTTTATAAACCTAGTTCTTGGTACATGTAAATTAATTTTCAGCAATTATCATTGGTATCAAACATATTCCCAGCACTGGAGGCTTCAAGTTAAGACCCCACAATTGCAACTTGAATTGATTTCCATTATTGCTTTTATTGTGACTACACAAATATTGTGTATCAGTTGATACATCACTACATTGTGTTTGAAGATTTGAGGTTTTCTAATAAGACATGGCCATCAAAAAGAGATGCGTGAACTATGGAAAGTCTACGGAATATTTTTTATCAAACTATTTAAATTTTCTCTGTCTGAAATCTTACAGTAATCGAACACATTTCCTTAACTTAAGATAAATCGAACATGAATATACAGACTTTGTGTTGACCGCTCCGGTGGCATAGTGGTTAGAACGTCCACCTAGGATGTGGTAGGCCGTGAGCTCGATACCCGGTTTAGTCATACCAAAGACGTATAAAAATAGTACTAACAGCAGCCTCGCTTGGCGCTCAGCATTAAGACGTTAGTGTTAGGACTGGTCGGCCTGGTGTCAGGATAATGTGACTGGGTTGGACATCATGGTACATGTCTGCGGCATGATGCCCCATTGCTAGACATTAATATAAACTGTCACATTGCACTTTAGAAATCAAAACACAGACTTTGTTCTTTTATTTTTTTTACAGAAAGCAGTTAATTTATTAACGGCTGGAAATATCTGACATAATCACGATTAACTATTTAATGCCTAATTTACTTGTAAATGTAGATATATAATGTATCTAAATGGCGTCAATATGGATCCTATCTTAATGTTTCTTAATATGTTAGTTCAAAGGTTAGATAATGATTTATTAGTTGACATAAAAATGAAAACAAATATCGTCTCAGCAATTTAGTGTCAATTATAATCTGGTACCTTTAAAAGAAAGTGACCATGCGTGTTATGCCCGCCAAACTTCGGACTCAATCACATTTTAAATAACGCCTTTTAAAACCTACTCTCACAATGCTCACACGACGTCAGTGGGAGCTTCACTAACAATATGGCTCCTCATTATGCCAATCCGTTAAACACAAATCGACACGTAATTGCCGTAAGGGTCACCCACCGCTGAATGATTACAATTTGTTAAATTTATATACCACCAAACACCAGCACGCAGACTTATAAATTAGACAGCCTTGTCTAACAGTTGCGTCACCCATTTGTTCTATTTTAATATTCATTTTATGGGGATCAAGACAAATAAGTGACATGCGAATGACATGGCCAGTCCAACGAAGCTGGGCCTGGATTAATTTTGCATTGATGCTTGTTTTGTTGGCTCTATCAAGGACTTCTTAGTTGGTGAATCGGTCCTGCCTCTTAATCCGCATAATGGATCTCAGGGAACGCTGGTGGAATTGTTCCAACTGACCGATGTGCCTTCGGTATAACGTTAACGTTTCACAGCCATACAAGAGCGGTGTGAGGACAAATGTCGTGTGACATTTATATATGGATGAGTATACGTTTTATTCATCCTGACTTAGTTTTCTTTTGGTCAAGTGCTAGGCTGGAACGAACCTTTTTATATGAAAACGTTGACCTTATGTGGATAAAGAAAACGTTACAAAAAAGTCAGTCAGTCAGTGAGTTAGTCAGTTAGTCTTACATACATACATACATACATACATACATACATGCATGCATGCATACATACATACATACATACATACATACATACATACATACATACATACATACATACATACATACATACATGCATGCATGCAATGATGCATACATACATACATACATACATACATACATACATACATACATACATACATACATACATACATACATACATACATACATACATACATACATACGACACGGACCGATTACAAATGACCTTTCCACTGTAAATCAGTTACATGTATTCTACGTGTTATTAATTTATGCATTCGTTGATTTCATTGAAAAAACTCTCCTATATTGTGTACATAGGTAAGTTTGTTTCAGGTCTAAACACGTATTTACCCGATTATACCTAGCTTATGTTATTTTAAGGTTAAACCAACAAGATCTACAAGAGACAAGGACCGGAATACCATTGTCTGTCCAGTTACATTATATTACAGGTAAACGAATTAAGTATTATATGGTTTTGTTAGAAGTAACGTATGCGAATGTATTTAGACGTGAATTTTGTTGGGAATGTATCCAGTATGAGTAATTAACACTGGAAAATGAGTGTCTTTTGTGTGTTCGTGTTGTGTGGTGGGGGTGGGTTGGTGGGCTAGTTATTTTCTTAGCAGAATTGTAATGTCGTTAATAATCATGAGTATATACGTGGGAATGGGAATATTCATCCATTTCCCTTTCTGGTTATTCTTATTAATTTTTGATCTTGAAATATTCTGTCACAAGTTAACAACTTTACACATGTTCCCTGTTACCTTTGGCCACTTGAAAGATATTGTTACATTGCGTGGGTGTTTTATTCATACTGTCTAAAAATTTAATATGTTTTGAAAACACTACAAGAAAGGTGGATTTTGTTTTGCTTTGTTATCTTAGCTTTATAACTATTTAGGTAAACGGAGTGTTACTAATCTAGTATGTGCTGTAACGATCAGTCTCAGATTTTGCATCGAGTCGTAACAAGGAATGAATACAAACTAGGATGTACTGAAATAAAATGCGTAAATCTTCACTTTGCCGTCTTTATTCTAGCACACAATAACACACATGCCTTAACTGTCAGTTCTCAATTTATGGATCTGTCCAACTCTCCACTATAGTAATAAATATGAATGTACATAATACACGTATTTCTTGGCTGTTAGAAACTAATTAAATGTATAGTTTAACATGCAAAATCTACCCATGTATTCGGATTTAGTATGTTTAACGTTTGGCGGAATGTTCAAAGCTGTAAATAAAAAAAGTTTTCATACAAAATCGTCCGATAGTATGTATTAATACTATCTAGCGACAATCATTAGTTTTAACTTTAGGTTTATGTCAGGTCTATACACCCGTACAGGATTGGGATTTATATACGTACTATTATGCAAAGCGTCTTATAATCCTTATTTTAGGCAACCTCCAGACCCACCCAGAGGTCACTACCAGGAGGGTTGCCTGCATTTCATGCCTAATCGTAATTTTTAAAGTGAATAAAAGTTAACACTTATTGCACACAAATGGTAAATTATGTTGGGTATATTAAACAGAATATTCAGAGGATGAAACAGAGAGTGGTAATGACAAAGAAACAAAAGATATATGTTGTGTTGCTCACTCACTATTCAGTGGATTTGTAGAATGATTAGTAACCTGTTCTATGGATAGTATATGCACGAGAGTTCATTACTTGTGTCATTAACTGGGACAAGTGCGTCAGCATGTGCTAATTAATGCTATTATGAACATATGAACACAAAGAAATTTAAGTAATGTGTAACCGGCATGTCCATCATTGAATATATTGTTCTGACAAATTCCTAACAATAAAGAGGTGATAAATAAATAAAATAGATACCAATGATACCCAAGCTACTCAGGATTCTGATACTGATATACCGTACGCTTCTCAAACAGAACGCTATATTCGTGCAGAAATAAGAGAAAAATATGGCAAATTGGATAAACAGTCATTCAAGCGAGAGTTATCAAGTAATTTCGACATAATGTCCCTTCGTGATATTCGTAGATATATTTCAAGTTCGTGAGGGAGATGGTAACACTAGCGAGGTAAAGGCATGTTTGTCTAGGTATGGACAAAGAAAACATAAGTAGAATAGACAGTCTGAGTTCCTTTAAGAATCTTCAAGAAACTACTCAAGAAATTTGTTAGTCGAGTGACATGGCTCATCATCATCATCATCAGTCTCTTGACCTAGTGTGTTCGTTGAAGCACTGTGCTGTTGAACATCTGACCAGTTCCCTCTACTTGTCTCGATCATGTGTCAATGCCTGTGTCTCTGCAAAACATTTCCTGGTCCATTCTGTGATGTTGTCAATCCACTTTTGTCTCTGTCTACCTCTCATTCTACCACTTTGGAAACCACCATGCAGTACTGTTTTGGATAGACTGTAAGCTCTAGTGACATGGCCATACTTCTTCATTTGTGATGTGTTCCATGTAAGAGATGCCAAGGATGGTTCTGTAGCATCTCATTTCAGGTGCCCGGATTCTAAGTTGTAAGTCTGCTGTCAAAGTCCAGACCTCACATGAATACAGAAAGAATGAGATGACAAGTACAAGTGCTCTCAATAGTCTTATTTTAGTTTTCAGACAGATATTATTGTCTCTCCAGATGGGTCTTAGCTTTGACATAGCTGCCATTACTTGTGCTGATCGTCACGAAATTTCTGCTCTTGATCCCGCTTCCATGATTATGGAACCTATTTGAATTGGCCCACTGTTTCCAGTTTCTGTCCTCTGACTTTAATCTTGGTTGAAATTTCTTTGCCACTATTTGTCATCAGCATTGTCTTCTCGACACTTATCACCATGTCAAATGTGGACGATTTTTCATTCAGGTTCTTCACTAAGGCGGCAAGCGCATCTTCACTGCCTGCCAACCCATCAATGTCGTCTGCAAAGCGTTGTTTTGTGATGTTACGCCCTCCAATGCTGACTGTGCCACATTTGCTCTCGATGGCTTCGCTCATGATGCGCTCTTAGTAAATGTTGAAAAGCGTGGGTGACAGGAGACAGCCTTGCCGTACTCCAACTGTTGTCTTAACCAGTCCCCAACAAAACTTTGAGCAATTATTGCACTGGTAGCTTTGGCGCACAGCTGCTTGATGCTGGTGGTCAATATGTAACCCATGTCGTTCTTCTTCATTGTGGCCCACAATGCCTCATGCCACACTCTGTTAAAAGCCTTTTTAAAATCTATGAACACATGATATCTGTCATGCTAATATTGTGAGTAATTTTCGCACAGAACCCTATGATTGAATATTTGTTCTGTTGTATGTTTTCCACTCCGGATCCCTGCCTGTTCTTCAGCGATTATTTCTTCTGCTTGTGGGTTCAGTCTGTTCAAGATGATCTTTATCATCACTTTCCTAGCATGGCTGATCAAATAGTTCTGTAATTTTGGCACAGATGGAGACTGCTTTTTTGGGGGAGTGTTATAATCAGTGACTGGGTCCACTGTTTTGGCCATTCGCCTGTCTGCCAGACCTTGTTGCAGATCTTTGCTAGTAGCTCTATCACTGATTCCCCACGATCCTTGATATGTTCACCTGGGATGTTGTCTACTCCAGCTGCCTTCCCATTTTTCAATGCTCTTATTGCTGACTCCACCTCTTGTTTAAGAATGGGGAAATCATCATAATTTGAGTTTGGAACATGAAGCACATCTGGGTCTCCTGTGGACGGATTGTTATAGAGTTCTTTACAATACTCAGTCCATTTTCTGCAATGTCACTTGCTTCTGTGAGGCAATTTTAATTTTCGTCTTGATTGGTACTGACTTTTGTTTGCTTCTGTCTGGTGAGGTCTTTCACAATTTGGAATGCTTTTTTGCTGTCATTCTTTATCAGACTCCTCTCTATTTCTGTGCACTGTTGTCCAATCAAATCTTATTTTGCTTTCTTCAATTTGTTTCTGACATTCTTGTTTATTTATCGATATTCCACTGCAATCTTCGTTTGATTTATTCAAGTTAGTTTTTGGTTTTGTTTATTTCGTGATACTCTACTGCCCTTGTTGTGTGTCTGGTGTTTTTTGAGGTCTCTTTGGGCATCACACAGATTCAGAATCTCTTATGTAACCCAGCGTTTCTTCTTTAGGGCGATAGAGGCCAATGATGTCCTTGGCAGCTGTTGTAATGTCTCTGTTGAAAGTGTCTGTCATCACTTTAACATCAAAATCCATCACAAGGAAAGGTGCAAATTTTCCTCCAATTGTGGCTTGGAATGACTTGCAGATGTTAGGGTCCTTCAGTTGTTCAAGGTTGAATATGAGCCTGATTTTCTTTGGCTTGTTATTTGTCAACCTCACATAGAGGTTCAAAATGACGAGGTCGTGATCACTCCCAACATCAGCACCTGGGAACGTTCTTGTCTTTATTCTATTGATGCCAGATCGGTACCGGTTTTGAACCAGTGTGTAGTCGATCTGGTTATTATGTGTTCCATTGGGTGCGTGCTATGTCCAGTATTGTGAAGCTTATGTTGGCCCAGGGTGTTGGCTAGTACCAAGTTGTAGCTTGCGAACTCGAGCAGCCGTCTCCCTCTTTCATTGGAAATCTCATTGCAAGAAGGTCCACAATGATCATTCCAATCTTTTAGAGCATCTTTGCCAACTTTAGCATTCCAGTCTCCTTTTTTACTTACCATGTGTATTAAACACTGGAGTGTGTTGTAGAAAGCTTCTATTTCGCCATCATCATAATCAGTAGTTGGAGCATAGACTTGTGATGTTTGAGGGAGATGCTTTCAGACGAATGGCAATGATTCTGCTAGATATGGGGCGACGTTCAAGCACAGATCCCTTAATGACCTTGTTTACATTTCACCATGGTGATCAGTTCGTTCCTGTTTGATCACTACATAAATGTTAATATTATCCACAATAATACTGAAATGTTGTCCATTTCGGAATCGTTCCACAAAATTGTTGTAACAATGTTTGCCAATATCTTCTATATTGCTGTTGGCAGTTTGGTAGGAAGTAGTCACACATACTACCTGAAGACGGCCAAAGACTTGGTTTAAAAATATTACAATAATTATTGCCCTGATTATCGTATGCATATTATGTTGTTGACAATTTATGTTCTGTATATACTTGCTTGCAAGTAAAAACTGCACAGACAGAACTTAAACGATCATGCTACATAACACAACAACATAATAATCATGCATTTATCAATAAAATTCCTGGGACCACATGGGTTATTTACAAAGAAAATTATGAGTCTAACCTGTAAGAATATAGTATAAGAGAAAACACGAGTCCGCACCCTTCGGTGGTTCCAGACGAATTGTATGGGCCAGACTCCTAAGTCTCTGCATTTCTTAAATAGTCGCATGTCTTCAGAGTGAGAGTTGAAACTGTATTTGTCGATATAACGTTAAAACGATACAAATTTAGGGCGTTATCTTCTTCTCTATAGCTCGAGGTCATCAGTAATATCATTTAATCCATCAATAGCATTTCTCAACGTTTAATGTTGCTTTTTTTGGACTTTAATGTTCTGTGATTGATTATATCGTTTATTTCATAGTTTCTTGCACAAATACTGTGAACCGCATGTGATAATCTTGAACCAATTAATGTCCAAGAACGTTTTGTCGGTTGTCATGTTTCTGTGCATTGGAGTTTTAATTCCATAATATTTATTTCAAAATGAGAATGCTTATACCATCCCTCCATCAGGTTTACCTTCTCTGATAATGTATTCTTTTCGCTAACCTTACTCATTTTATTTTGTTTTTATTGTTGATGTGTTTCAAAACGCAAACATTTTTTTTTTATTGTTTTGCAAATCTAAAGATGAGTGCATTTAGTCATAGCATCTTAATTTAATGTTCATGTTAAATGGACTGCTCTTCATTCATAACGAAGAAATATATTACATGGCGGATGAGTGGTGGGTTGACACATGGGTGAATGGGCAGGTGTTAAAACGGATAAACCACGCAGAGCTTACAAAAACGTTAGATCTTATAGACGCTGCAAAAACTGGCAATAAAGCTTTCTTACCCCTTACACGCTTCAATACACTTTCAACTATCATAGCAACCACAAATGTGAAAGATAATTATTGAATATTAATATCTTAAAGCGACAATTCATAATTGCCTATTTGCATGAATAGGTAAATACAGTTTTGCAGAATATGCTAAAATGATATAAATATATTCAAACATTTATCACAAACACAAAGGTCATTATAATTTCTCAAAATATAATTGCATAGTTTTCATTTTTGATCCTGAAGTCCCGAGTCGTCTCCCATTATAACATTTCTCTTAGCACAAGTGCGGCAGAAAATAAATTTATGTAACAAAAATTGACAGAAACCAGCTGCTAAAATCATATAAAAGACTCAATCAACATGCAGTAGATATACTTACGATAACCCAAAGAAAATATTTTATACTAAATAAATAATGTGCTTTGATGAACATGAATCATTCATTACTGCCACTGATGATTAACTTGATAACCAAAAAAAGGTAGGCCATAGTGAAATTGTGTGTATAAAGAGATAAAACATTATCATAATACCACTAAACAACTACAGTTATTTACTGCATTTCGCCAGATCATTAGAAAACTTCCTGTGCTTGATAATAATGGACAAATAATACGTTTATAAAAAAACAAATTGTAAATAGACATTTTAGATGATTGCAGATTGATAAATCTGGAATATGTGAAAGAGCATGTCATGGACATGTCAACTCATTCTCCTTTGTGTAAGGAAAATAGTATAGAGGCAGTTTTGTAACCTTACATACTGAAAGTCCTAAAAGGGGAATAACTCTCTCTCTCTCTCTCTCTCTCTCTCTCTCTCTCTCTCTCTCTCACACACACACACACACACACACACACACACATATATATTAATTAAGCTTATTAAAAACTTCCAATTTATTCAGCTTTGCAAGAAACAATTATTATTATTATTATTATTAACATACATGTACAAACTATGTTATTATATTTCTTTAAAGCAATTCATTTTAGGTCTACTATAGGGACCTACTTTCCAGGTTTTCAGGAGTAATCCTTTTTTTTCTTTTTTTGCAGTAGGTTCGTGCAGAAAAAAAACCCAGCTCATTTTAAATTTCCCATTATCATTTATACAAATGCACTTCTCCTTTCCACTTAACAGATTCTTGATCAGTATCAGCGACAGTTTTGAATGTTTGCATTCATAGTCTATATTTATGTTCATTGCTTGAAAATAAGTGGATGAAAAGGTATTGAAATTACGAGTTGTTATTTCACAAACTCACTGCTTAGTGTTTCAAGATATTTTAGTAAAGGCCCTAGGACGTCAATACATACAAAATATATAGCCATTTCTTCAACCCCCTCTTTTTACTGAATTGTTCATTATTAATAGCCGGAAAGTCGTATCGTCTGCAATGTATATGCTGACTCAGCACAGTGTTTGAGCTCAAGTGCAATAAATGAATAATTTGTCAATGGGACTCACATATTGAGTTACCATAGTTTGGTATGTGGTATGTGGCAAACGCACCCCTCTGAAATACAATCACATTTTATATTTAGAACTATTCCTATGTAACATATACAATTTGTTGGATATACCCAGTACTGCATATAATTCAGCATTTGGGTTAGAGCACTGATGCATGATACCGCTAGGTTACAGTGGCTGTTTCTCGAAGCACGGCATCAAATCCTGCTTGGAACAAAATTTTACTCTTCACCATGTTGATTATATTAATGTGTGTGTGTGTGTGTGTGTGTGTGTGTGTGTGTGTGTGCAGAAAACATTGGTTTTCATTATATGGTCGATTTGTCTTACATGTCTCCCTCATTGTCTTATAGAAAACGATTTCACCAAAATCGGTAGAAAAGACTTCGTGATGCCATCTTTACAATTTCTAGGTAAAAAATAATAATCTTTATTTAGCAAAATAAAGATGCTCTAAACAGCAGGAATGTCAAAACAACAGTAACGGACACGGTTCAAAGTGTTCAGTTTACACAGAGACAAGTATTTAGAAACAAATGTGTGGAATATAAGAAATCGTGATTAAAATCTTCACATACCAGTTGGTCATTTTATTGTGATATTATTATCTAGTTTAAACAAGTTTTTGAGTGACAATTAATTGTTAGACCTTCGTCTTTTCATTATTAACACTGAATTCCCTCACCCCAGTAGGCAAATGCGGTGAAATGCTTTGTCAGCATATGAATGCAATTGAATGTTGTTTATAGCGATTTTCAGGTCAAGGATTGTTCTTTTGTTTTTGATACCAGGTATTCGTAAAATTGCATTAAAAAGTAAAATCCCAAACTTCCTAGTAGGACCATAATCACAGCTTCTGCATTCGGAGTCCAAACAAGTGTGCTACGTGAGTATACAATTGTTCTAAACTGCTATTACACATTTTATAAACCTAGTTCTTGGTACATGTAAATTAATTTTCAGCAATTATCATTGGTATCAAACATATTCCCAGCACTGGAGGCTTCAAGTTAAGACCCCACAATTGCAACTTGAATTGATTTCCATTATTGCTTTTATTGTGACTACACAAATATTGTGTATCAGTTGATACATCACTACATTGTGTTTGAAGATTTGAGGTTTTCTAATAAGACATGGCCATCAAAAAGAGATGCGTGAACTATGGAAAGTCTACGGAATATTTTTTATCAAACTATTTAAATTTTCTCTGTCTGAAATCTTACAGTAATCGAACACATTTCCTTAACTTAAGATAAATCGAACATGAATATACAGACTTTGTGTTGACCGCTCCGGTGGCATAGTGGTTAGAACGTCCACCTAGGATGTGGTAGGCCGTGAGCTCGATACCCGGTTTAGTCATACCAAAGACGTATAAAAATAGTACTAACAGCAGCCTCGCTTGGCGCTCAGCATTAAGACGTTAGTGTTAGGACTGGTCGGCCTGGTGTCAGGATAATGTGACTGGGTTGGACATCATGGTACATGTCTGCGGCATGATGCCCCATTGCTAGACATTAATATAAACTGTCACATTGCACTTTAGAAATCAAAACACAGACTTTGTTCTTTTATTTTTTTTACAGAAAGCAGTTAATTTATTAACGGCTGGAAATATCTGACATAATCACGATTAACTATTTAATGCCTAATTTACTTGTAAATGTAGATATATAATGTATCTAAATGGCATCAATATGGATCCTATCTTAATGTTTCTTAATATGTTAGTTCAAAGGTTAGATAATGATTTATTAGTTGACATAAAAATGAAAACAAATATCGTCTCAGCAATTTAGTGTCAATTATAATCTGGTACCTTTAAAAGAAAGTGACCATGCGTGTTATGCCCGCCAAACTTCGGACTCAATCACATTTTAAATAACGCCTTTTAAAACCTACTCTCACAATGCTCACACGACGTCAGTGGGAGCTTCACTAACAATATGGCTCCTCATTATGCCAATCCGTTAAACACAAATCGACACGTAATTGCCGTAAGGGTCACCCACCGCTGAATGATTACAATTTGTTAAATTTATATACCACCAAACACCAGCACGCAGACTTATAAATTAGACAGCCTTGTCTAACAGTTGCGTCACCCATTTGTTCTATTTTAATATTCATTTTATGGGGATCAAGACAAATAAGTGACATGCGAATGACATGGCCAGTCCAACGAAGCTGGGCCTGGATTAATTTTGCATTGATGCTTGTTTTGTTGGCTCTATCAAGGACTTCTTAGTTGGTGAATCGGTCCTGCCTCTTAATCCGCATAATGGATCTCAGGGAACGCTGGTGGAATTGTTCCAACTGACCGATGTGCCTTCGGTATAACGTTAACGTTTCACAGCCATACAAGAGCGGTGTGAGGACAAATGTCGTGTGACATTTATATATGGATGAGTATACGTTTTATTCATCCTGACTTAGTTTTCTTTTGGTCAAGTGCTAGGCTGGAACGAACCTTTTTATATGAAAACGTTGACCTTATGTGGATAAAGAAAACGTTACAAAAAAGTCAGTCAGTCAGTGAGTTAGTCAGTTAGTCTTACATACATACATACATACATACATACATGCATGCATGCATACATACATACATACATACATACATACATACATACATACATACATACATGCATGCATGCAATGATGCATACATACATACATACATACATACATACATACATACATACATACATACATACATACATACATACATACATACATACATACATACATACATACATACATACATACGACACGGACCGATTACAAATGACCTTTCCACTGTAAATCAGTTACATGTATTCTACGTGTTATTAATTTATGCATTCGTTGATTTCATTGAAAAAACTCTCCTATATTGTGTACATAGGTAAGTTTGTTTCAGGTCTAAACACGTATTTACCCGATTATACCTAGCTTATGTTATTTTAAGGTTAAACCAACAAGATCTACAAGAGACAAGGACCGGAATACCATTGTCTGTCCAGTTACATTATATTACAGGTAAACGAATTAAGTATTATATGGTTTTGTTAGAAGTAACGTATGCGAATGTATTTAGACGTGAATTTTGTTGGGAATGTATCCAGTATGAGTAATTAACACTGGAAAATGAGTGTCTTTTGTGTGTTCGTGTTGTGTGGTGGGGGTGGGTTGGTGGGCTAGTTATTTTCTTAGCAGAATTGTAATGTCGTTAATAATCATGAGTATATACGTGGGAATGGGAATATTCATCCATTTCCCTTTCTGGTTATTCTTATTAATTTTTGATCTTGAAATATTCTGTCACAAGTTAACAACTTTACACATGTTCCCTGTTACCTTTGGCCACTTGAAAGATATTGTTACATTGCGTGGGTGTTTTATTCATACTGTCTAAAAATTTAATATGTTTTGAAAACACTACAAGAAAGGTGGATTTTGTTTTGCTTTGTTATCTTAGCTTTATAACTATTTAGGTAAACGGAGTGTTACTAATCTAGTATGTGCTGTAACGATCAGTCTCAGATTTTGCATCGAGTCGTAACAAGGAATGAATACAAACTAGGATGTACTGAAATAAAATGCGTAAATCTTCACTTTGCCGTCTTTATTCTAGCACACAATAACACACATGCCTTAACTGTCAGTTCTCAATTTATGGATCTGTCCAACTCTCCACTATAGTAATAAATATGAATGTACATAATACACGTATTTCTTGGCTGTTAGAAACTAATTAAATGTATAGTTTAACATGCAAAATCTACCCATGTATTCGGATTTAGTATGTTTAACGTTTGGCGGAATGTTCAAAGCTGTAAATAAAAAAAGTTTTCATACAAAATCGTCCGATAGTATGTATTAATACTATCTAGCGACAATCATTAGTTTTAACTTTAGGTTTATGTCAGGTCTATACACCCGTACAGGATTGGGATTTATATACGTACTATTATGCAAAGCGTCTTATAATCCTTATTTTAGGCAACCTCCAGACCCACCCAGAGGTCACTACCAGGAGGGTTGCCTGCATTTCATGCCTAATCGTAATTTTTAAAGTGAATAAAAGTTAACACTTATTGCACACAAATGGTAAATTATGTTGGGTATATTAAACAGAATATTCAGAGGATGAAACAGAGAGTGGTAATGACAAAGAAACAAAAGATATATGTTGTGTTGCTCACTCACTATTCAGTGGATTTGTAGAATGATTAGTAACCTGTTCTATGGATAGTATATGCACGAGAGTTCATTACTTGTGTCATTAACTGGGACAAGTGCGTCAGCATGTGCTAATTAATGCTATTATGAACATATGAACACAAAGAAATTTAAGTAATGTGTAACCGGCATGTCCATCATTGAATATATTGTTCTGACAAATTCCTAACAATAAAGAGGTGATAAATAAATAAAATAGATACCAATGATACCCAAGCTACTCAGGATTCTGATACTGATATACCGTACGCTTCTCAAACAGAACGCTATATTCGTGCAGAAATAAGAGAAAAATATGGCAAATTGGATAAACAGTCATTCAAGCGAGAGTTATCAAGTAATTTCGACATAATGTCCCTTCGTGATATTCGTAGATATATTTCAAGTTCGTGAGGGAGATGGTAACACTAGCGAGGTAAAGGCATGTTTGTCTAGGTATGGACAAAGAAAACATAAGTAGAATAGACAGTCTGAGTTCCTTTAAGAATCTTCAAGAAACTACTCAAGAAATTTGTTAGTCGAGTGACATGGCTCATCATCATCATCATCAGTCTCTTGACCTAGTGTGTTCGTTGAAGCACTGTGCTGTTGAACATCTGACCAGTTCCCTCTACTTGTCTCGATCATGTGTCAATGCCTGTGTCTCTGCAAAACATTTCCTGGTCCATTCTGTGATGTTGTCAATCCACTTTTGTCTCTGTCTACCTCTCATTCTACCACTTTGGAAACCACCATGCAGTACTGTTTTGGATAGACTGTAAGCTCTAGTGAC
Source organism: Unio pictorum (assembly GCA_030141615.1). NCBI lineage: Eukaryota > Metazoa > Mollusca > Bivalvia > Unionida > Unionidae > Unio > Unio pictorum. The sequence continues at coordinate 14,102,886 of JARLTB010000377.1, forward strand.
ATGGCCATACTTCTTCATTTGTGATGTGTTCCATGTAAGAGATGCCAAGGATGGTTCTGTAGCATCTCATTTCAGGTGCCCGGATTCTAAGTTGTAAGTCTGCTGTCAAAGTCCAGACCTCACATGAATACAGAAAGAATGAGATGACAAGTACAAATGCTCTCAATAGTCTTATTTTAGTTTTCAGACAGATATTATTGTCTCTCCAGATGGGTCTTAGCTTTGACATAGCTGCCATTACTTGTGCTGCTCGTCACGATATTTCTGCTCTTGATCCTTCTTCCTTGATTATGGAACCTATTTGAATTGGCCCACTGTTTCCAGTTTCTGTCCTCTGACATTAATCTTGGTTGAAATTTCTTTGCCACTATTTGTCATCAGCATTGTCTTCTCGACACTTATCACCATGTCAAATCTGGACGATTTTTCATTCAGGTTCTTCACTAAGGCGGCAAGCGCATCTTCACTGCCTGCCAACCCATCAATGTCGTCTGCAAAGCGTTGTTTTGTGATGTTACGCCCTCCAATGCTGACTGTGCCACATTTGCTCTACAGGGCTTCGCTCATGATGCGCTCTTAGTAAATGTTGAAAAGCGTGGGTGACAGGAGACAGCCTTGCCGTACTCCAACTGTTGTCTTAACCAGTCCCCAACAGAACTTTGAGCAATTATTGCACTGGTAGCTTTGGCGCACAGCTGCTTGATGCTGGTGGTCAATATGTGACCCATGTCGTTCTTCTTCATTGTGGCCCACAATGCCTCATGCCACACTCTGTCAAAAGCCTTTTTAAAATCTATGAACACATGATATCTGTCTTGCTAATGTTGTGAGTAATTTTCGCACAGAACCCTATGATTGAATATTTGTTCCGTTGTATGTTTTCCACTCCGGATCCCTGCCTGTTCTTCAGCGATTATTTCTTCTGCTTGTGGGTTCAGTCTGTTCAAGATGATCTTTATCATCACCTTACTAGCATGGCTGATCAAATAGTTCTGTAATTTTGGCACAGATGGAGACTGCCTTTTTGGGGGAGTGTTATAATCAGTGACTGGGTCCACTGTTTTGGTCATTCGCCTGTCTGCCAGACCTTGTTGCAGATCTTTGCTAGTAGCTCTATCACTGATTCCCCACGATCCTTGATATGTTCAGCTGGGATGTTGTCTACTCCAGCTCCCTTCCCATTTTTCAGTGCTCTTATTGCTGACTCCACCTCTTGTTTAAGAATGGGGAAATCATCATAATTTGAGTTTGGAACATGAAGCACATCTGGGTCTCCTGTGGACGGATGGTTATAGAGTTCTTTACAATACTCAGTCCATTTTCTGCAATGTCACTTGCTTCTGTGAGGCTATTTTAATTTTCGTCTTGATTGGTACTGACTTTTGTTTGCTTCTGTCTGGTGAGGTCTTTCACAATTTGGAATGCTTTTTTGCTGTCATTCTTTATCAGACTTCTCTCTATTTCTGTGCACTGTTGTCCAATCCAATCTTATTTTGCTTTCTTCAATTTGTTTCTGACATTCTTGTTTATTTCTCGATATTCCACTGCAATCTTCGTTTGATTTATTCAAGTTTGTTTTTGGTTTTGTTTATTTCGTGATACTCTACTGCCCTTGTTGTGTGTCTGGTGTTTTTTGAGGTCTCTTTGGGCATCACACAGATTCAGAATCTCTTATGTAACCCAGCGTTTCTTCTTTAGGGCGATAGAGGCCAATGATGTCCTTGGCAGCTGTTGTAATGTCTCTGTTGAAAGTGTCTGTCATCACTTTAACATCAAAATCCATCACAAGGAAAGGTGCAAATTTTCCTCCAATTGTGGCTTGGAATGACTTGCAGATGTTAGGGTCCTTCAGTTGTTCAAGGTTGAATATGAGCCTGATTTTCATTGGCTTGTTATTTGTCAACTTCACATAGGGTTAAAAATGACGAGGTCGTGATCACTCCCAACATCAGCACCTGGGAACGTTCTTGTCTTTATTCTATTGATGCCAGATCGGTACCGGTTTTGAACCAGTGTGTAGTCGATCTGGTTATTATGTGTTACATTTGGTGCGTGCTATGTCCAGTATTGTGAAGCTTTATGTTGGCCCAGGGTGTTGGCTAGTACCAAGTTGTAGCTTGCGAACTCGAGCAGCCGTCTCTCTCTTTCATTGGAAATCTCATTGCAAGAAGGTCCACAATGATCATTCCAGTCTTTTAGAGCATCTTTGCCAACTTTAGCATTCCAGTCTCCTTGGATAATGAGACTGTTTTTTTTTACTTACCATGTGTATTAAACACTGGAGTGTGTTGTAGAAAGCTTCTATTTCGCCATCATCATAATCAGTAGTTGGAGCATAGACTTGTGATGTTAGAGGGAGATGCTTTCAGACGAATGGCAATGATTCTGCTAGATATTGGGCGACGTTCAAGCACAGATCCCTTAATGACCTTGTTTACATTTCACCATGGTGATCAGTTCGTTCCTGTTTGATCACTACATAAATGTTAATATTATCCACAATAATACTGAAATGTTGTCCATTTCGGAATCGTTCCACAACATTGTTGTAACAATGTTTGCCAATATCTTCTATATTGCTGTTGGCAGTTTGGTAGGAAGTAGTCACACATACTACCTGAAGACGGCCAAAGACTTGGTTTAAAAATATTACAATAATTATTGCCCTGATTATCGTATGCATATTATGTTGTTTACAATTTATGTTCAGTATATACTGGCTAACAAGTAAAAACTGCACAGACAGAACTTAAAAGATCATGCTACATAACACAACAACATAATAATCATGCATTTATCAATAAAATTCCTGGGCCCACAGGGGTTATTTACAAAGAAAATTATGAGTCTAACCTGTAAGAATATAGTATAAGAGAAAACACGAGTCCGCACCCTTCTGTGGTTCCAGACGAATTGTATGGGCCATACTCCTAAGTCTCTGCATTTCTTAAATATTCGCATGTCTTCAGAGTGAGAGTTGAAACTGTATTTGTCGATATAACGTTAAAACGTTACAAATTTAGGGCGTTATCTTCTTCTCTATAGCTCGAGGTCATCAGTAATATCATTTAATCCATCAATAGCATTTCTCAACGTTTAATGTTGCTTCTTTTGGACTTTAATATTTTGTGATTGATTATATCGTTTATTTCATAGTTTCTTGCACAAATACTGTGAACCGCATGTGATAATCTTGAACCAATTAATGTCCAAGAACGTTTTGTCGGTTGTCATGTTTCTGTGCATTGGAGTTTTAATTCCATAATATTTATTTCAAAATGAGAATGCTTATACCATCCCTCCATCAGGTTTACCTTCTCTGATAATGTATTCTTTTCGCTAACCTTACTCATTTTATTTTGTTTTTATTGTTGATGTGTTTCAAAACGCAAACATTTTTTTTTATTGTTTTGCAAATCTAAAGATGAATGCATTTAGTCATAGCATCTTAATTTAATGTTCATGTTAAATGGACTGCTCTTCATTCATAACGAAGAAATATATTACATGGCGGATGAGTGGTGGGTTGACACATGGGTGAATGGGCAGGTGTTAAAACGGATAAACCACACAGAGCTTACAAAAACTTTAGATCTTATAGACGCTGCAAAAACTGGCAATAAAGCTTTCTTACCCCTTACACGCTTCAATACACTTTCAACTATCATAGCAACCACAAATGTGAAAGATAATTATTGAATATTAATATCTTAAAGCGACAATTCATAATTGCCTATTTGCATGAATAGGTAAATACAGTTTTGCAGAATATGCTAAAATGATATAAATATATTCAAACATTTATCACAAACACAATGGTCATTATAATTTCTCAAAATATAATTGCATAGTTTTCATTTTTGATCCTGAAGTCCCGAGTCGTCTCCCATTATAACATTTCTCTTAGCACAAGTGCGGCAGAAAATAAATTTATGTAACAAAAATTGACAGAAACCAGTTGCTAAAATCATATAAAAGACTCAATCAACATGCAGTAGATATACTTACGATAACCCAAAGAAAATATTTTAAACTAAATAAATAATGTGCTTTGATGAACATGAATCATTCATTACTGCCACTGATGATTAACTTGATAACCAAAAAAAGGTAGGCCATAGTGGAATTGTGTGTATAAAGAGATAGGAGATAAAAAATTGTCATAATACCACTAAATAACTACAGTTATTCACTGCATTTCGCCAGATCATTAGAAAACTTCATGTGCTTGATAATAATGGACAAATAATACGTTTATAAAAGACAAATGGTAAATAGACATTTTAGATGACTGCAGATTGATAAATCTGGGATATGTGAAAGAGCATGTCATGGACATGTCAACTCATTCTCCTTTGTGTAAGGAAAATAGTATAGAGGCAGTTTTGTAACCTTACATACTGAAAGTCCTAAAAGGAGAATAACTCTCTCTCTCTCTCTCTCTCTCTCTCACACACACACACACACACACACACATATATATATATACATATATATATATATATATATATATATATATATATATATATATATATATTAATTAAGCTTATTAAAAACTTCCAATTTCTTCAGCTTTGCAAGAAACAATTATTATTATTATTATTATTATTATTATTATTATTATTATTATTATTATTATTAACATATATGTACAAACTATGTTATTATATTTCTTTAAAGCAATTCATTTTAGGTCTACTATAGGGACCTACTTTTCAGGTTTTCAGGAGTAATCCTTTATTTCCTTCTTTTGCAGTAGGTTCGTGCAGAAAAAAGCCCAGCTCATTTTAAATTTCCCATTATCATTTATACAAATGCACTTCTCCTTTCCACTTAACAGATTCTTGATCAGTATCAGCGACAGTTTTGAATGTTTGCATTCATAGTCTATATTTATGTTCATTGCTTGAAAATAAGTGGATGAAAAGGTATTGAAATTACGAGTTGTTATTTCACAAACTCACTGCTTAGTGTTTCAAGATATTTTAGTAAAGGCCCTAGGACGTCAATACATACAAAATATATAGCCATTTCTTCACCGCCCTCTTTTTACTGAATTGTGCATTATTAATAGCCGGAAAGTCGTATCGTCTGCAATGTATATGCTGACTCAGCACAGTGTTTGAGCGCAAGTGCAATAAATGAATAATTTGTCAATGGGACTCACATATTCAGTTACCATAGTTTGGTATGTGGTATGTGGCAAACGCACCCCTCTGAAATACAATCACATTTTATATTTAGAACTATTCCTATGTAACATATACAATTTGTTGGATATACCCAGTACTGCATATAATTCAGCATTTGGGTTAGAGCACTGATGCATGATACCGCTAGGTTACAGTGGCTGTTTCTCGAAGCACGGCATCAAATCCTGCTTGGAACAAAATTTTACTCTTCACCATGTTGATTATATTAATGTGTGTGTGTGTGTGTGTGTGTGTGTGTGTATGTGTGTGTGTGTGCAGAAATCATTGGTTTTCATTATATGGTGGATTTGCCTTACATGTCTCCCTCATTATCTTATAGAAAACGATTTCACCAAAATCGGTAGAAAAGACTTCGTGATGCCATCTTTACAATTTCTAGGTAAAAAATAATAATCTTTATTTAGCAAAATAAAGATGCTCTAAACAGCAGGATAATGTGGCTGGGTTGGACATCATGGTACATGTCTGCGGCATGATGCCCCATTGCTAGACATTAATATAAACTGTCACATTGCACTTTAGAAATCAAAACACAGACTTTGTTCTTTTATTTTTTTTACAGAAAGCAGTTAATTTATTAACGGCTGGAAATATCTGACATAATCACGATTAACTATTTAATGCCTAATTTACTTGTAAATGTAGATATATAATGTATCTAAATGGCGTCAATATGGATCCTATCTTAATGTTTCTTAATATGTTAGTTCAAAGGTTAGATAATGATTTATTAGTTGACATAAAAATGAAAACAAATATCGTCTCAGCAATTTAGTGTCAATTATAATCTGGTACCTTTAAAAGAAAGTGACCATGCGTGTTATGCCCGCCAAACTTCGGACTCAATCACATTTTAAATGACGCCTTTTAAAACCTACTCTCACAATGCTCACACGACGTCAGTGGGAGCTTCACTAACAACATGGCTCCTCATTATGCCAATCCGTTAAACACAAATCGACACGTAATTGCCGTAAGGGTCACCCACCGCTGAATGATTACAATTTGTTAAATTTATATATCACCAAATACCAGCACGCAGACTTATAAATTAGACAGCCTTGTCTAACAGTTGCGTCACCCATTTGTTCTATTTTAATATTCATTTTATGGGGATCAAGACAAATAAGTGACATGCGAACGACATGGCCAGTCCAACGAAGCTGGGCCTGGATTAATTTTGCATTGATGCTTGTTTTGTTGGCTCTATCAAGGACTTCTTAGTTGGTGAATCGGTCCTGCCTCTTAATCCGCATAATGGATCTCAGGGAACGCTGGTGGAATTGTTTCAATTGACCGATGTGCCTTCGGTATAACGTTAACGTTTCACAGCCATACAAGAGCTGTGTGAGGACAAATGTCGTGTGAAATCAAAGAAAAAACATTGAACATCTGTACTCTCGTGTACATAGAGAAAATTGCAAGACCTCACAGGAGAACAACCCTAGTCGTTAAGGAGCATTCAACCTAAAATATAGACTGAAGGATTGAGTGAGACCAGATTTGCAGATGAGGGTACTCGGACTGAGTTAGCAAGTGGCTACACCTTGGTCTGAAAGGGAAAGCCCTAAGCAAGGACAGGACCCATGGGGTTGATCTGGCTATCAAATCAAGTCTTCTGAAGCAGCTTCTGAACCTGCCTGTTGGTATCAATTAGAGGCTAATGCAATTGCGACTTCCTAGTGGCCATGAACGCCACGCAACAATCATCAGCACTGACGCCCATACCCTCTCAAGCCCAGGGGAAACTATCGAGCAGTTTTATGCGGATCTCAGCTCTGTCCTGTTCTCAGTTCTAGCTGACGACAAGATCATACTACTGTGGGACTTCAACGCCTGTATTGGCTGCGAATACGGTCAATGGAAAGGTGTGCTTGGTAAGCACGGTGTCGGCAAGATGAACAACAAAGGCCTACTCCTGCTCAGCAAATGCATAGAATTTCACCTCCTCGGGCAAGATACAGAATGAATAAGCAAATATGGAAGATATTGACCAGGTGGTTAGAATTAAATGAGTCATACCGTCAACTTTGTATTTTAAGTATGCAATTTTCGCACATAACGTCGAGAGTTCCGGAGATATACTACTACTACTACTACTACTAATAATAATAATGATTTTGTTCAGCGCCAAACCTTTAGAAGCTCTAAGCGCTATACAACATCTAAAATGATATGACTACAAAACAAAATAAAACAACATGAAATTAGAAAAAATAAAAATGCTGAAAATATGTAAGATAAGAAACATTATTGGGTCTTTAAGTTTGTTATTACAGTAGCAAAAGTTGAGTTTTAAGAGCACTCTTACCTCATTAAAAATGCGATGTCCTCCTATTACTTATTTTGTTACCTTGATGCATACTCTATTCAATATTAAAGTATCTCTTTCATGATTCTTTGACTAACATGCTTAATTCTTGAAAACTCATCAGCATTGCGACTCGTAATGACATTTAAATACCACACTCTCCATCGTGGAGGTATTGAAATTACGTCGCGAGGCGGGATGCGTAACGTGTTTTCATTGGTTGCCTGAGTTTCCATTACGTACCAGATTTGTATATAATTGAGAAATACACACATTGAAACACCGACTTGAGCGTTGTAGTAAAACAAACAAAACTCTAAGCCATAGCTATGGCAATGTTCCAGGTATCATTGAAGTTGGGATTAAAACCACCTATAACCATTTTAGATAAACTATAAGTTTATCCTGTTGAAAATACATTTTAATTTACCATATTTCTCCATCTATGGAGATATACTCCTGAAATCTCTTTTATCCTGGGTAACAGTCCCAAAGCAAATATAATAACTGTAATAATATACGTATGTGCAAAGAAGTAAGGAAATAAGTAAATTATTCGCCTTACAAGACAGAAATTTGGATTAACCTTATATATATATATTTGTAAAACATATACTCATATATATATATATATATATATATATATATATATATATATATATATATATATATATATATATATATATATATATGAGTATATGTTTTACTCATCCTGACTTAGTTTTTTTTTGGTCATGTGCTAGGCTGGAACGAGCCGTTTTATACGAAAACGTTGATCTTATGTGGATAAAGAAAACGTTACAAAAAAATCAGCTAGTCAGTCAGTTAGTCAGTTAGTCTTACATACATACATACATGCATGCATGCATGCATGCATGCATGCATACATACATACATACATACATACATACATACATACATACATACATACATACATACATACATACATACATACATACATACATACATACATACATACATACATACATACATACATACATACATACATACATACTTACATTCATACATACATACATACATACATACATACATACATGCATGCATGCATGCATGCATGCATGCATGCATACATACATACATACATACATACATACATACATACATACATACATACATACATACATACATACATACATACATACATACATACATACATACATACATACATACATACATTACGAATGATCTTCCTACTGTAAATCAGTTACATGTATTATACGAGCTATTAATTTATGCATTCGTCGAGTTCATTGAAGAAACGTTCCTATATTGTGTACATAGGTGAGATTGTTTCAGGTCTAAACGCGTATTTACCCGATTATACCTAGCTTATATGATAATAAGGTTAAAACAACAAGATCTACAAGAGAAAAGGACCGGAATACCATTGTCTGCCCAGTTACATTATATTTCAGGTTAACAAGTTAAGTATTATATGGTTTTGTTAGAAATAACGTATGCGAATGTATTTAGACGTGAAAATTGTTGGGAATGTTTCCAGTATGAATAATTAACACTGGAAAATGAGTGTCTTTTGTGTGTGCGTGTTGTGTGGTGGGGGTGGGTTGGTGGCCTAGTTATTATCTAAGCAGAATTGTAATGTCGTTTATAATCATGAGAATATATGTGGGAGTGGGAATATTCATCCATTTTCCTTTCTGGTTATTCGTATTAATTTTAGATCTTCAAATATTCTGTCACAAGTTAACAACTTTAGATTTGTTCACAAGTTCTTTAATCCACCTCGTCACGAGACCTACAAAATCATAAGTTATACTTCATAATACACCATTGCAACATCATTAGAGCACTGCAGGTTTTTCATCTTCAGAAGAGCTTTCCTTTGGAAGGGGCAATCAAGACAGTATTTTTTTAAAAAAAAAACTCTGACCACAAATGCGTGTTTAGTTGTTTTTCTTTTTAATTTCGAGATTGAGTTGCATGCAATATCTTCTCTTGTTATTGAACTAGTTTAGTAGATATCTGAAGAGACTATAACACTTTACACATGTTCCCTGACAACTTTGGCCACTTTAAAGATATGGTTACATTGCGTGGGTGTTTAATTCATACTGCCTAAAAAATTAATATGTTTTGAAAACACTACAAGAAAGGTGGAGTTTGTTTTGCTTTGTTATCTTAGCTTTATAACTATTTAGGTAAACGGAGTGTTATTAATCTAGTATGTGCTGTAATGATCAGTGTTTTTTTGCATCGAGTCGTAACAAGGAATTTATACATTCTAGGAAATACTTAAATCAAAAGCGTACTTTGCCTTCTTTATTCGAGTACACAATAAAACACATGCTTTAACTGTCAGTCCCGCGGCCACGTAATAAATCTGAATGTACATAATACAAGTATTTCTAGACTGTTAGAAACTAATTAAATGCATAATGCAAAATCTACCCATATATTCGGATTTAGTATGTTTAACTTTTGGCGGAATGTTCAAAGCTGCTAAATAAAAAAAAGTTTTCATACAAAATCGTCCGATAGTATGCATTAATACTATCTAGCGACAATCATTAGTTTTAACTTTAGGTTTATGTCAGGTCTATACACCCGTACAGGATTGGGATTAATATACGTACTATTATGCAAAGCGTCTTATAATACTTATTTTAGGTAACCTCTAGACCCACCCAGAGATCACTACCAGGAGAGTTGCCTGCATTTTATGCCTAATCGTAATTTAAAGTGAATCAAAGATAACACGTATCGCACACAAATTCTGTTGGGAATATGGAACAGAATATTCAGGGGATGAAACAGAGAGTGTTAATTACAAAGAAACAAAAAGACATATGTTGTGTTGCTCACTCACTATTCAGTGGATTAGGAGACTGATTAGTAACCTGTTCTATGGATAGTATATTCACGAGAGTTCATTACTTGTGTCATTAACTGGGACAAGTGCGTCAGCATGTGCTAATTAATGCTAATATAAACATATGAACACAAAGAAATTTAAGTACTGTGTAACCGGCATGTCCATCATTGAATATATTGTTCTGACTAATTTCCTAACAATAAAGAGGGGATAAAGTGCTAAATGAATAAAATAGATACCAATGATACCCAAGCTACTCAGGATTCTGATAGTGATATACCGTACGCTTCTCAAATAGAACGCTATATGCTTGCAGAAATAAGAGAAAAATATGGCAAACTGGATAAACAGTCATTCAACGCGATTATTAAGTAATCTTGACATAAAATCCCTTCGTGATATTCGTAGTTCTTTGCACGCAATTGGTAGGCTCATTCATCCAGGATATCCTTCTGGTTGACTGGTGGAGAGAACATCCGCTTTCTGATAGTGCTCCAGAAAGACAAAATAGTAGACGATACATATATATATGGACAAAGAAAACATAAGAAGAATAGACAGTCTGAGTTCCTCTAAGAATCTTCAAGAAACTAGTGAAGAAATTTGTTAGTCGAGTGACATGGCTTATTATCATCATCATCATCATCATCATCATCATCAGTCTCTTGACCTAGTGTGGTCGTTGAAGCACTGTGTTGCTCAACATCTGACCAGTTCCTTCCACTTGTCTCGATCATGTGCCAATGCCTCTGTCTCTGCAAAACATTTCATGGTCCATACTGTAATGTTGTCACTCCACTTTTTTCTCTGTCTACCTCTCATTCTACTAATTTTAAACTACCATGTGTTACTGTTTTGGATAGACTATAAGCTCTAGTGACATGGCCATATTTCTTAATTTGTGATGTGTTCCATGTAAGAGATGCCAAGGATGGTTCTGTAGCATCTCATTTCAAGTGAACGGATTCTAAGTTGTATGTCTGCTGTCAGGGTCCAGGCCTCACACGAATACAGAAATAATGAGATGACAAGTGTAATTGCTCTCAATAGTCTTATTTTAGTTGTCATACAGATATTATTGTCTCTCCAGATGGGACTTAGCTTTGACATAGCTGCCATTACTTGTGCTGATCGTCACGAAATTTCTGCTCTTGATTCCTCTTCCGTGATTATGGAACCTATTTGAATTGGCCCACTGTTTCCAGTTTCTGTCCTCTGACATTAGCCTTGGTTGAGATTTGTTTGCCACTATTTGTCATCAGCATTGTCTTCTCAACACTTATCACCATGTCAAATATGGACGATTATTCATTCAGGTTCTTCACTAAAACGGCAAGCGCATCTTCACTGCCTGCCAACCCATCAATGTCGTCTGCATAGCGTAGTTTGGTAATGTTACGCACTCCAATGCTGACTGTGCCACACTTGTTCTCCAGGGTTTCGCTCATGATGCGCTCTAAGTAAATGTTGAAAAGCGTGGGTGACGGTAGACAGCCTTGCCATACTCCAACTGTTGTTTTAACTAGTCACCAAGAGAACTTTGAGCAATTATTGCACTGACAGCCTTGGCGCACAGCTGCTTGATGGTGGTGGTCAACGGTTGACCCATGTTGTTCTTCTTCAATTTGGATCACAATGCCTCATAGCACATTCTGTCAAAAGCCTTTTTGAAATCTTTGAACACATGATATCTATTTTGCTAATGTTGTGAGTAAATGTCACACAGAAGCCTATGATTTGAATATTGGTTCTGTTGTGATTTTTTCCACTCCGGAACCCTGCCTGTTCTGCAGCGATTATTTCTTCTGCTTATGGGTTCATTCTGTTCAAGATGATCTTTATCATCACCTTACTAGCATGGCTGATCAAATTGATAGTTCTGTAATGTTGGAACAGGTGGAGATTGCCTTTTTGGGGGAGTGTTATAATCAGTGACTGGGTCCACTGTGTTGGCCATTCGCCTGTCTGCTATATCTTGTTGCAGATCTTTGCTAGTAGCTCTATCACTGATTTCCCACCTCTCTTGATAAGTTCAGCTTGGATATTGTCTACTCCAGCTGCCTTCCCATTCTTCAGTGCTCTTATGCTGACTCCACCTATTGTTTAAGAATGGGGAAACCATCATAATTTGAGTTTGGAACTTACAGCACATCTTGGTCCCCGGTGGACGGATGGTTATAGAGTTCTTTACTATACTCAGTCCACATTCTGCAAGGTCACTTGCTTCTGTGAGGCATTTTTAATTTTTGTCTTCAATGGTACTGAATATTGGATGCTTCTGTCTGGTGAGGTCTTTCACAATTTGAAATGCATTTTTGCTGTCATTCTTTATCAGACTCCTCTCTATTTCTGTGCAAGTGAGTCCAATCCAATCTTCTTTTGATTTATTCAAGTTTGTTTTTGTTTTTGTTTATTTATTGATACTCTACTGCCGCTGTTGTGTGTCTGTTGTTTTTTGAGGTCTCTTTGGGCATCACACAGATTCAGAATCTCTTATGTAACCCAGGGTTTTTTCTTTGGGCGATAGAGGCCAATGATGTCCTTGGAAGCTGTTGTAATGACTGTGTTGAAAGTGTCTGTCATCACTTTAACATCAAAATCCATCACAAGGAAAGGTGCAAATTTTCCTTCAATTGTGGCTTGGAATGACTTGCAGATGTTAGGGTCTTTCAGTTGTTCAAGATTGAATTTGCGCCTGAATTTCTTTGGCTTGTTAAATGTCTTCAACCTCACTCGGAAGTTCATAATGACGAGGTCGTGATCACTCCCAACATCAGCAGCTGGGAACGTTCTTGTTTTTGTTCTATTGATGCCAGATCGGTACCGGTTTTGAACCAGAGTGTAGTCGATCTGGTTATTATGGGTTCCATTTGGTGCGTGCTATGTCCATTATTGTGAAGTTTTATGTTGGCTCAGGGTGTTGTCTAGTACCAAGTTGTAGCTTGTGAACTCGATAAGCCGGCTCCCTCTTTCATTGGAAAGCTCATTGCAAGAAGGTCCGCAATGATCATTCCAGTCTTTTAGAGCATCTTTGCCAACTTTGGCATTCCATTCTCCTTGGATAATGAGACTGTCTTTTTTACTTACAATGTGTATTAAACCCTGGAGTGTGTTGTAGAACGCTTCTATTTCGCCATCATCATGATCAGTAGTTGGAGCATAGAACTGGAAAATTGTAATGTTAGATGGAGATGCTTTCAGACGAATGGCGATGATTCTGCTAGATATGGGGCGACGTTCAAGCACAGATCCCTTAATGGCCTTGTTTACAAGAAAGCCTACTCCATTTATGGACTTGTCCTACTCTCCACTATAGTATAAGATATGCCCATCTTCAGTTTGGTGTTCTCCTAGGGTCTCAGTGCGTGCCATGTGTTGTGTTCCATCTCATGTGTCAACTCTCGGAGTCTTCCAGTTTGAGCCAGAGGTCTAATGTTCCAGGTGGCGATGGCAACGTTGTCTCCCGCTTTGATTTTATGCAAAGTACCAGTAGCACACTTGTCACTTCCGTTCAGGTGTACAACGGCAGGAGCGGTCCTTGTTGACCCGAGCGACGATCGATCCGGTATGATAACTTCAGTTTTGTCCAGCATTATCGGTGTGTCTTGAGCAAAAGTGGTGTGGCGGAACCCATCCCTCTCCAGACGAAGGAATTGGCAGAAGGGGATGTAGTACATTATCTAACTCCCTTAGGGTCTCCACTCCGGATTTTTTTTAGGGTTTACTCCCTTAGCCTTTGTCTAACCACAGCCAACCTGCAAGGCAGCAGGAGACTCGTGCTTGCAGCCGGTGATTGTGGAAATAATAGAGAAGGCGACAGAGTTGAAACCAGCATTCCCATATTGCAAAATGAAACATGTATTGATCTGAAACAATTTGGAAAAGATGAACTAAAATATCATTTGTGCAAGTATTATGGAAGAAATGAAGAGGATGAAAAAGGACAACGTTCCTTTGGGTGAGATGATACCAGTTATGGATGATACAATTAAAAGACTTGAATCATGCATTGATAAGTCAAGGGAGTCGGAATTGCGTTTGGAATCTGATCTACATGTAATGACAGATATCATAAAGAGTCAGGCAATGATGCTCGAAAAACCACAAGATGTAAACGAAGAACAGATTGGGACAGTAAATGCACATATGCGTGGAATTCAGCTCTAGCTTATAATTTTTTACAGCTGTCTTGCGTTTATGCAGATATGACCAGATCTTTATGCCCAGCTGGAAATACATATTTGTACACCACATACAGTTCCGAAAAGAGGCGTAATTGATAGCCATCTTCTAGAATCCAAAAAGAGGATTTTGTCCGATCAACAAGAATATAGAAGAAATACCGGTTTAAGCGTCTTTAAGGTAGCAACAGACAATAATTGCCCTGTAGATTACAGGCAATCTCAAGTAGCACAAACCCCTAACACTACATCATCTACTGTAATATGTGCAGCAGATAAATGAAGAGCATTGAAAACTAAATATGATGAGAAAGATAATCAAACTAATCATAATCAATTATCGAATGCTAGAAATTCTGCACTGAAAAACGATGACATGAACGATATAAACAATAATAATTCGAAACCAAACCAGGTGCGAATAAGTACTATGACAATCATTAGAAAGAAGAGGATTTCAAAATCAAAATCTTTGTTGTTATCTAGAATTAAAGCAGATTATGGTCAAAAAGAGTTAAATGATGTAAAAGAAACATACATGCTTAGTATCGGAGTAAAGATCATAAATATTAAAATTCTTAAGAAGTGGTCAAATATGACGGGAGAAACTTAAACCGTTCGTGTCACTGTTCCGGAAAATCTGCTTACCAAAACTTTACAGCAGGGATCTTGGCCAGAATTTGTATCAGCTAAAGAATGGCACGAGAGATTAATGTGTCATTGTCTCTAACTTGCACGTGGAAAAGCTTTCGTTTACTTTTTGAATGATGACTACTCTAAACATAATGACTTGGAATGCGAAGGGTATTATGACATTTGTTCATGACTTCATACGGTAGATATTGTATGCATACAAGAGAATTGGCTATATCCAGAGCAACTACAATTTTTCGAAGCATTGACAGGAATTTTACGGTTTTTCGAGACCGGATAGCAGAACTGATACATGTCTATGAGAACAAAAGCTTCCTTCTGGATTTGGAGGAACTGCAATTTTCTATCGGAAATCATTACCGGTTTGTCCTATGAATAACATTGGGAACGACGGAGTTATTGGAGTGGAAACTAGCCTGCGCGCTATTAAATTATGTTTGTTCTGTGTGTGTTTTCCTTCCACAAACGCCTCTTTAGATGATTAAAAAGAAATAATGGACACTGTGGAATGATTTTATAATGTATATAATAAAAATGATTGTGCGATTATCTGCAATGAATTAATGCGGATCTACCCCAAAAAATTATTCCAAAAAGTACAAAAGGTAAATGTTACGTTCTACAATCCTTCTTTAACAATAGGCATCTAAGGTCAACATGTGATATTTTCCCGTGTGAAATACCAGGATCTACATATTGTTCATCTAACGGCAAACATTTGTCCTTGATTGACTACAATTTGATATCCTCATCCAAAATAGTTTTAGTCCGTAGCGCTAATATTGAAGAGTACCATCATCTAAATGTATCTAATCATTTACCTGCACGAGCGGACTTGTTAATTCCAGAACAACTCCTGGAGTCAACATTTTCCAGATATCCAGTTACAATTAACTGGCAAAAGGCTTCTTCAGAACAACAGGAGCGGTACAGAAGTTAAATCATCGAGCACTCAGTGGATCTATTTGTAAATAGCATTTCGAATGTACAAAACACTCTTGTTACTGTTGCGACTGTTTTACGCAACAATCCTGACAAAATTCTTCCTAGCCAAACCTTCCTCCCACTCTTAAACCCTTACTGGACATTTATTAATGTTTCTGAAGTACATTACGAGATGCGATAAAAGATGAACGGCTACGTGGGACACAATTTAAAACATCTGAAGAATATAAACATGGAAAATTAACAATCAGAAAACAATTAAACGAGGCAAAAGAGCAGTACGAACAAGAACAATTCAATGAGCTGCAAAAAGCTGCAGAACTGGATATACGGTGATTTACAGAATAGTAAGACTTCATAAGAAGGGACAAAGATAAGATGTTTTTGAACTAAAAGTGGAAGGAGAAATAATACGGGATCCTGATTTGATTCTTTACGTGTGGCGCCAACATTTTAAAATGTTAGGTACTGAAATGCTAGATATTACTTTTAACGAATCGTTTGCAGCTGAAATTGGAAACACAATGAAACATTTTGTGGATTCAAATATTGAGGACGTAACACATAATGATATGCGTGAAACCATACTACAGAAAGACATTGAAGAGGCTGAACGAGAGCTGAAGAAAAATACGTAATGTGGACAAGACAAAAGATGTGCAGAGCAGAGCATTTAATGTGTGCCTGTCAATCGATTAGTTATATTTTGTGCAAAGTGTACGAAAGCAATATTTCCTTGGAAACGTGACCAGACTACTTCAAAATTGTGATTGTTATACCTATCTTTAAAGGCGGGACAAAGGACAGGCTAGATATGGATATCTATAGAGATATCTCAATCGTTCCCGTTTTTCTAAACGTATTTGATAAACGATTGCTCAAAAGGCTAATTTGTTTCAGCGAAAAAAAATCAGTTTCCTTTACCGATTACAATAAGGATTTTGACCAGAATGCAGTAGCATCACTGTCACAGAATTAGGCGAAAATTGAACTGATTTTAGTTGTTCTTGAATTGCAAACGAAACTCATCATTTTCTTGATTTCGTCGTACACGCATTACCTTGGGTGATTAAGTGCTTTTTTCCAAGGTAAGCGGCGTGTAACGATTTGCATGTGCTTGATGTTAATTTACATGTAATCCGAAATACTCGTTTCACGTGGTGCACAATAAGCTCGTTGTGATTTATGTTCACCTATTGAGAGTATATAAGGCGAAGTATTTCTCATAATTATTTACGGGAACCAAAATATCTAATCAAAGGATAGATAACCTCGTCTTGCAATCTCCAGCCAAAGGGGTGAGTGTTAAATTTACATTTCGTTTTATTGTGAATTTTATTCAGATTATCATTTCGTATAATGATGCCTTTATTGCAATGAACGTGGAATATTTGGAAATATTAGTCACTTTTAGACTTTAAATGAAATATCGTAATCTACAGCTTAGATTATTTTTGAGACAACTATTATTAGTCTGCTTTTATTTATTATAGCTGATTCCGTAGATCTGATAACATCTGACAATAGCTGTCACCGTCTGATTCCGTCGTTGATACCGTAGAAGTACATCACTGATAGCGCATCTAATAACATCGTTGATACCGTCTCTGATACCGTAGCTGCTAACGTAGTTGATACCATTTCTGATACCGTAGCTGTTAACACATCTGATACCATCTTTTGATAAACGTCTTTGATATCGTCTGATTTGTTGTGGGACATTTATTGTTTGTTCTGGAACATCTCTGTATAAATGTCTGAATGTGCTTGTGCCGTTAATTTGTGCAAACGGAATTGAAGTATCTGTCTGTGTGTCGAACTGTCTGTTCGTCAACATCTGTGTAACGTGTAAATATCCGGAAAGCTAGAAGTCCGAGTGTCGGAGCTGTCTTAGAGTTGTAAAACGTCCGGGTCGACATCTAGGCGAGTGAGGAACCGTTGGTTCTGGTAGATGTTGTATGCTGTCTGAACGTATAACTGTGGTGGATCCGTGTAGGGAAACGTCCGATAATAGTATTGGTCAACCCTCGGTTTTCGGGGAAACTGGGAGACGATTCAACTGTTGCTGAATCGTGCGGTTATACAGGGGAGACACATAGGTGTATTGAAATTGTAATATAATTTAATACATTGTTGTATTTGCATGCTTATGTCAGATCACAATAATATTTCAAGTGATCACATAGATATCAATAAAAGCTAGCAACTTGATTGAATACAAGCATATGATCGTGCTAGTTATCGCAATCCATCGTGCGATAGATAGTTTGTCGTTTGTGTTTATTTTTTTCGTAAATCATACTTGCATTTATTTAACTTTCGTAAAGGATCCTTGAATCTGTGTATAATCCAAGAGATCCCTTTACATCTGAGATTCCTTTTGTATTAATATTTAATTTGTTCATGTATTGTGAATGATTGTGAGTGTAATTGTGGGTTGAGTGCATGAATTATTGTGTTGTTACATATGTATTTTTTCATTTATAATTTATTACATAAATTTATATTTTCTTTCACAAATTGTGTTTGTATTGTTCATTTAGTCCACCCTCCTCTCGGTAACAATTCTGTTACAATGGTGTCAGAAGTGGGATCGTTGGATTAAGTGAACTGTCAATCATTTTTGTGAAGGTATACATTTAATGTTTATATTTGAGCGTGACCTTCTGTTAAGATAATACTCTAGTTGGAGTTTATTTTTGTTTAGTTTACCTAGGTCCGTGTGTCCAGTATAAACGTGTTTAAAGTATTGGTTTGGTTATATATCTATATTCATATTACAATTGTCATGTCATCCCTTAAGGACTTGGTTGCCTTAGGCAAAGAATTTGGATATGAAGGCGAAAGCTTAAGAAAATTTATTCAAGAAGAACAAGCCCGGGAAAGGGAAGAAAGGGTAAGAGAAAGGGAATTACATAGGGAATTAGAAAAGGAAAAAGGGGAGGCCGAAGAAAGGAAACTGGAATTAGAAAGGGAATCCGATGAAAGGAAACGGGAATTAGAAAGGGAATCCGAAGATAGGAAATGGGCCTTTGAGAGGGAAAAGATAGAATTAGAGAAGCAGGCCGAAAGAGAAAAGATAGAATTTGAGAGGGAAAAGATAGAATTATAGAAGCAGGCCGAAAAGGATAGGATAGGATGGGAAATGGAAGCGGAGCAAAGCGAATAGAGTTAGATGAAAAAGATAAGCAACGGGATCATGAGCGTAAGGTGGAATTAGCGACATCTGGAAGAGAACACGATTCTACCTTTAGCAAATTAAGGGGCCCCAAATTACCTCCCTTTGACGAAGAAAAAGATAACATGGATAGTTATCTTCATCGGTTTGAGCGGTATGCCGAAAACCAGAAGTGGAGTCAAAATGACTGCGCACTCAATCTTAGTGCTCTATTAAAAGGTAAAGCACTGGATGTATACTCGCGACTTCCTAGGGACGATGTGTTTAAGTACGACGTCCTAAAGGAAGCACTTCTCAAGAGGTACAAGCTCACTGAACAGGGTTTTCGTAAAAAGTTCAGGTATAGCAAGCCCGATAAGGGAGAAACCTTTGGTCAGTTCACCGTCAGAATTGCGAACTATTTTGAGCGGTGGATTGAATGCGGCAAAGCGGTGATAACGTTTGAAGGGTTGACTGATTTCTTGCTCAGAGATCAATTATTTAATACAGTTGGGCGAGAATTAGATCAATTTCTGAAGGAGAAAGTCTTCACGAACGTAAAAGATATGGCTAAGCAAGCCGATTTATTTGCCGAAGCTCATGGGGGAACCCAGAACGTGGTTTTAAAAGATTTTAAGTCTGGAAACCAGTCTGTAAGACCTATGCCTAGGGAGCCTGTAAAATCAGCTGAGGTAAAAAGGTCAGTTGGGAATCCAGTTTTTCAGCGTGTGCGGTGTTTCTTGTGTAATGCATTGGGTCATGTTCAAAAAGACTGTCCTAAAAGAAAGGCACTTTTACATAAGGTAGCAGTGGCTATACAAAGTAAAGGTATAACTGATAACATCGTACAGGTAGAACCTTGTATTCATTCGCTTGGCACGTGTTTATTTCCTGAAGCGCGTGTACCAACCGCGAGAGGGTTTGTCAACGGTCGAGAAGTCGTGGTATTGCGTGACACTGGTTGTACGGGCGTAGTGATCAAACGTAGTCTCGTGCAGGATAACCAAATGCTTTGGTGGGAATCCCCATGTATGTTACTTGATCAGACGATGGGTCGCATTCCCGTAGCAAGGATCACAGTAAAAACACCTTTCTTAACGGGAACTGTTGATGCACTTTGTATGGACAATCCTATATACGATCTGACGATCGGTAATGTTGAAGGTTCCCGTCTTCCAACCATGGCCGATTTTAAAATACCTTTGGCCCAGGCAGTCGAAACGCGAGCGCAAACACGGCGAGAGAAAACCGCGTTTCATAAATTAATAGTCCCTGAATCGATCTCCGGAATTTCGCGTGATGATTTCAAACAAGAGCAAGAACGTGATGAATCCATCAGAACAATGGTTGAGAAAATCACGTCCGGCGCGATTAAACATTGCAAGCGTGGGGGTAGCTCGAGATTCGTACGCAAGAACGGATTAATTCATAGGGAGTTTAGCGCTCGGGAGGGTAAGAAGTATTGGCAAGTGGTCGTACCCCAGAGATATAGATCTCAAGTACTTAGGGTGGCGCATGAGTCAAGCATGGCAGGACACCTAGGTAAGGCTAAGACCACTAGCAGGATAGTCGCTGAATTCTACTGGCCAGGTGTTAATGGCGATGTCACACGGTTCTGTAGCTCGTGCGACGTATGTCAGAAAACCGTCTGTAAGGGAAGGGTCACAAGGGTGCCCTTGGGACAGATGCCATTAATAGATACACCGTTTAAAAGAGTGGCAGTAGATATTGTAGGACCAATACACCCAGTTACCGAAAGAAAGAATCTGTATATTCTTACTCTGGTTGACTACGCAACCAGATACCCTGAAGCCGTAGCGTTACCAACTATTGAAACGGAAAGGGTAGCTGAAGCATTAGTTGATATCTTCAGTAGGGTAGGGGTGCCAGAAGAAATCCTCACTGATTGTGGTGCCCAATTCACCTCTGACCTCATGGGTGAAATAAGTAGGCTGTTATCCATCAAACAGCTGAACACTACCCCATACCATCCGATGTGCAATGGACTGGTAGAGAAGTTTAATGGTACCCTCAAAAGCATGCTACGAAAGATGTGCGCGGAACGTCCGCAAGACTGGGACCGTTATTTAAACGCTGTTCTGCTCGCGTACCGTGAAGTACCGCAGGAAAGTTTAGGGTTCTCACCCTTTGAACTGTTATATGGTAGAACAGTTTGAGGCCCGATGCGGATACTACGCCAACTATGGACTGGTGATGTCGCGAACGAGGAAATAAAAACGACTTACCAGTACGTGTTAGATTTAAGAAACAAACTTGAGAGTACATGCCAGATGGCACGTGACGAATTGATTAAATCGGGGCGCAGATATGCCAAGTATTACAACCGCAGAGCGCGTAATAGGAAATTTCTTGTGGGAGATCAGGTGCTATTGCTTCTTCCAACGAGTTCGAATAAGTTATTAGTCCAGTGGAAAGGTCCATATGAAGTTAAAGAAGTAAAAGGTGACATGGACTATAAAATTGACATGGACGGTATTGTAAAAACATTCCATGCGAACATGTTCAAGTTGTACATCAAGAGACAGAGCGACAATTTCAATAAGGGGAGTTGAAAATATAGGCGCAGACTACTTGAGTAGGGCGTGATGGGAAATTTGTATGAATTTGCCCAGTAATAAAATCCAGTTTGTAGTATAACCAGTGTAAATGTTGTAAGATATCATCAGTAGTTACTTTTCTTCTATTCTGTGTTAGTTTTAAAAATGTGTACATTTTTATTCTTAGGGGGGAGGTATTGTCACAGAATTAGGCGAAAATTGAACTGATTTTAGTTGTTCTTGAATTGCAAACGAAACTCACCATTTTCTTGATTTCGTCGTACACGCATTACCTTGGGTGATTAAGTGCTTTTTTCCAAGGTAAGCGGCGTGTAACGATTTGCATGTGCTTGATGTTAATTTACATGTAATCCGAAATACTCGTTTCACGTGGTGCACAATAAGCTCGTTGTGATTTATGTTCACCTATTGAGAGTATATAAGGCGAAGTATTTCTCATAATTATTTACGGGAACCAAAATATCTAATCAAAGGATAGATAACCTCGTCTTGCAATCTCCAGCCAAAGGGGTGAGTGTTAAATTTACATTTCGTTTTATTGTGAATTTTATTCAGATTATCATTTCGTATAATGATGCCTTTATTGCAATGAACGTGGAATATTTGGAATTACTAGTCACTTTTAGACTTTAAATGAAATATCGTAATCTACAGCTTAGATTATTTTTGAGACAACTATTATTAGTCTGGTTTTATTTATTATAGCTGATTCCGTAGATCTGATAACATCTGACAATAGCTGTCACCGTCTGATTCCGTCGTTGATACCGTAGAAGTACATCACTGATAGAGCATCTAATAACATCGTTGATACCGTCTCTGATACCGTAGCTGCTAACGTAGTTGATACCATTTCTGATACCGTAGCTGTTAACACATCTGATACCATCTTTTGATAAACGTCTTTGATATCGTCTGATTTGTTGTGGGACATCTATTGTTTGTTCTGGAAAATCTGTGTATAAATATCTGAATGTGCTTGTGCCGTTAATTTGTGCAAACGGAATTGAAGTATCTGTCTGTGTGTCGAACTGTCTGTTCGTCAACATCTGTGTAACGTGTAAATATCCGGAAAGCTAGAAGTCCGAGTGTCGGAGCTGTCTTAGAGTTGTAAAACGTCCGGGTCGACATCTAGGCGAGTGAGGAACCGTTGGTTCTGGTAGATGTTGTATGCTGTCTGAACGTATAACTGTGGTGGATCCGTGTAGGGAAACGTCCGATAATAGTATTGGTCAACCCTCGGTTTTCGGGGAAACTGGGAGACGATTCAACTGTTGCTGAATCGTGCGGTTATACAGGGGAGACACATAGGTGTATTGAAATTGTAATATAATTTAATACATTGTTGTATTTGCATGCTTATGTCAGATCACAATAATATTTCAAGTGATCACATAGATATCAATAAAAGCTAGCAACTTGATTGAATACAAGCATATGATCGTGCTAGTTATCGCAATACATCGTGCGATAGATAGTTTGTCGTTTGTGTTTATTTTTTTCGTAAATCATACTTGCATTTATTTAACTTTCGTAAAGGATCCTTGAATCTGTGTATAATCCAAGAGATCCCTTTACATCTGAGATTCCTTTTGTATTAATATTTAATTTGTTCATGTATTGTGAATGGTTGTGAGTGTAATTGTGGGTTGAGTGCATGAATTATTGTGTTGTTACATATGTATTTTTTCATTTATAATTTATTACATAAATTTATATTTTCTTTCACAAATTGTGTTTGTATTGTTCATTTAGTCCACCCTCCTCTCGGTAACAATTCTGTTACAATCACTGCAGCGGTTATTATAAAAGAGGGAATATCCCATTATTTAGAATATCAATGAAAGGTTTATGCTGCATTCCTGGACAATGCGAAGGCTTTGAATACGGTGTGGCATGATGGCCTCTTTTATAAGCTATTATATCTTGGAATTAAAGGAAAACTGTGTAGATTAATTAGAAATGCGTTGGGAGAAGTTAGGGCTCATTTTCTGCTCAACGTGCATAAAGTTGAATGGAAAGGAAGAACGCTATCAGCATGGCTATTCTTAGTCATGTTAAATGACATATTATCCTTGCTGGAGTGCACAAAATCTGGAATACATGTTGGCACTCTGGGTTTCCTCTGTGTTTTACATGCACATGACACATGCTTATTATCTTCGTTATTTAATGGTATGTGTGTTTTACTTCGCAGCCTCAATGACTATGTATCGAAGTGGAGACTCCGGTACAATGCTAATAAAAGCAATATTGTCATATTTTCGAAGAAGAAAATCTATGTGCACCCTCGGAGGTAAAATGATTCCTATATTTTCTTCTAGAACCTAGTGCTGGGGTCTCCACAGATCTTTCCAATACTGCTGCAGTAAAATAAATGGTACTACCTGCAATGACATATGGATGCGAATTGTGGTCCAACTTGAGACAGTCACAAGTATACGATCTGTAAGTATGTCCAATAAAAGCGGCAAGACGAATTATAGGTCTTGACCAGCGCTCTTACACAGTAGCAGCCATTAGCAGTCTTGGACTGTGGACCATTGCGGGTTATGTGGATAAAATCAAATTAGGTTTCTTCAATAAAATCTGCAGAGATAAAGGTTCACTTGCATGGAAAATTATATTCAACAGAAGAATCCTTGACCTCCTTATACACGAGAGCGAGAGCGTTGGTTTAATTAAAGACATATATCGTGTTCTTTTGAAATACCATCTTGTCTGTTTTTACAACCATACGTGAACACCCTATATTCTGTCACGAAATCAGTCTGGAGAAAGAATATTGAAATGGCAGTTAACTGCTGCGAAAAATCATTGTGCAGATCTATATTTGAAATGAGACTTGGACTTTTACATTATGCAAGTGTCCATACAAATCTTCAACCACATGTAGTTTCGAAATTTGGTAAATGTTTTTCCTAATAAAACGTGGACTTTCGATAATATTGCTTATTGTAATATGTGTTCCGTTGCAACAGAGAATGAATATAACTGTACACTCTGTAATAGATTGACTACAGACTGAGTCAAATATATTTTACTCAACTGCCAAGCCCTAAACGAAGAGCGTAACACTATGTTTGAAAAAGTAATAGATGCAATAGATATCAACGATGCGCACTGGCTTTTATGTCAGGACAATGACACATTACTTCATATCCTTTTAGGCAGGAGAGTGGACATCTTTGAATCTAGGGTTGATCAATCATGGCAGACATCCATGTGTGTGGTGGCTGATGAAATAGACACGGTTTACAGATGACCAAATGATCTTGAAAACAATATCTCATAGTATGCTTGATCAATAAATTAAGTAAATGGACCGAATTCATTTATACCTAATAAATAACTCACATGTGTTCTAAGTGACAGAGAAAATGATAATCAGTTTAAATCGTTTCATTAACTTGTGAATAATTCCTTATCCTTTATTTTTCCCCTCATGATCTATGTTGCATACAAAACTCGTTTGCAAGAAGTTCTCTCATGTATGTGCTCTGATATAGCGTTCTCTTTACTTTTGTTGCTATTTTACTGTATGTAAGTTCTTTAATGTCCGGCCTAACGTTTTTGTATTTGCGAATAATTAACTGAATAAAATTTCCTCTGAATAGGAAATATAGAAAGTCAGTCAGTCAGTCATACATACATACCATATATATATATATATATATATATATATATATATATATATATATATATATTTTGTCAGGTTACTCGTGGGTTATGAGCGTTATTCATATACTTTTGTACAAGCCCCACCTGTCAAAGGGTAAGTGTTAAGTCCCACATGTCAAGGGGTATTGTACAACATATAATAATACTAACTATAACCCACTCCCTTTTGATACTCGTTATTTAAGAGATGACCGCCCTCGATATAATTTCCCGGTTCGAGTATGAGAATAGATATGGTAAACTGAGCAAGTATATTGAACAAACAACAACGAGCCCCCGTAAAGATAAATAAACAATTTAATCAAATACATACACACTTATGAAACTTCCTTACATTAGGAATACACGTGGTTGAGAAATACAACTTCCACCGAATTACAATAAGATTTGAAATAGATTTAAACATATTAGCCGTTCTATTACTGACAGTTTAAAATCATTATAGGATGGAGTGGTACAATCGAAGTCAATGCGTTGTGTGATTTTATAACCTGTTATTCTCGGTTCACGTTCACGGTTCAATCCAATGCTATTCTAGAAGTACCTTTCTCTCTAGATAATATGCACTCGTGGATGTTTCCGCTTGATTCCGGACTTGTCCACTGTATCATGCGTACACTGCAATTTCCGTTTCTCAATTATTTTTTCAACGTGTACGTCGTTATTTCCGTACTTCGCGAACTTCCCAACAAAGCTATTTTCTTCCTTTCAAACGAAAATTAAAACAACCTAAGTCTCTCGTTACCATGGTTACTGTTGAGACTTTCCATTATTCCTGGTTCGAACAATCAGATATTTCTTTCAGTGATAACAACTTTACGGCTAGTAATTAACTACACGTGTCCTGAAATGAATGTAGTTAAACAAATGTTAATTCGTTTCGCCTTGACCTAATACATTAACGTACTACAGAGCGAGGCGTTGAATTATGGATCTGCTTTAATTTTCCACAGTACATACATCGTATACACTGTCGCTAAATCATCTATGAAATCAAAATTCGATGAATTCACATGTATTCTTGTAAATTCCTTACTAAAGTAATACATTAAATTCTTTGAACACAATTATTATTCAAACAATATAATAAATTCAAAAATTGACGTAACATTCTCTATTCGTAACTCAGCATAGTGTTTTTACGACATAAATTAACACTACGTCATTCTTAAGTAAGGTAAGAATTCCAATTTATAATTCAAAAGCACATTGTTATACAAATGTATCAAATGTATTCATACACGTATTTCCGATTCATAATACAAAACTCATTATTGTACAAGTGTATCAAATTAAATCAATAATACAAATGTATCAAACGAAATCTTGCAGACCTGTAAACTATGCAAACATCATATAAATTTCATCAATAATATACATGGAATTGTGACAGTACCTTTGTGTTTTGGTGTGTCTCCCTTAGTTTGGCGGTTTTTCCTGGATCACTAATCTTTAACGGACCTATTATCTCAAATAACGTACTAAATAATTATACCCTTGGCTCTCTTACAGTGCAATATCAAGACCAAACTTTAATGATTATGTTCTGCGAATTTTCGTGTGAAAACAACCCTTTTTTAACCGTGACCAATCAGAATCAAATGTATTTTCTCCCGCTTTCCGCTAAAAGTCGCTTTCGTCATCGTCAATACGACATAGTTGGTTTTAAGTAACAGAATCTCTGCATTTTCTCACTTCTGACACATTCCGTGAGAATTGAAACTTTAAAATGTCGCCAGCTGTCAGCCCAGCTGCTGAATAAACAACGTTTAATTAGTACAACGGTCACATCCTACACTACAGATCCCTCTTTTGGCACGATGTGCCTTCATAAATCTAACTAATGGCTATCTAGTCTCACCTAATTGTTTACTAATAGTTCGACTGAAATTTGCCACTTCACACACACACACACACAGATATATATATATATATATATATATATATATATATATATATATAGTCAGATTAAGCGCCACATTTCGCAAATTTGTCTTCTCAAACTAAATAACGTTACTAATCCTTGCATAATATATAACGGGTTCTGAAATATTAAGATTCTAAACACATGTATATAGCATCTAAGTATTGAAATACATGTATGATCCATTCATGTCAAAGACAATAACTTCATTCTTATGTTTAAAACATGAACATTAATCCCAAATGATACATATATTCGAGGTACAAACAAACATGAGAGCAGCTATATAATATGCACAAACTGTTATTGAATCTCAATTTCATCATGATGTTCTATCAGCATCGTTCATTATACATACATGTACATGTTCGCACACTTGAAAACACACACACACACAAGACCGCGCACGCACGCATACATAACATCACTTAAGATATCGTATGAATAGTTTAGATCTAGAAATGACAGCTCAATAGAGTATCTAGGGAGAGCATTTTAATCCAATAATAATAATAATAATAATAATAATCATAACAATAATAAACAATCAATAATAATAATAATAATAACTTGTTCGGAACATACATTATCACACTGCTGCAAACTGGGTATATTTTCCCCAGTCCTTCCTTATCACTGCAAGATGTTGATTGAGTATGCAAGTAGAACCTTCTAACTACAGGTGTCAGCTTTAAATATTATAAAAACATATATTGTCAAAAACCTTGCCTGAATACATAATGTTGAATCGTCCAAATTGCTCAAGAATTTGTTGCTTTTTTACCATCCGCAATACTTTACCTTCTCTACTCTTTAGGGCGACACATGAAGAAAATGCCAATCAAAGTTTACATATGGGAGGGCAGGTATGGCAATTCCGTTTCCTTTGGCCACGCTTCAATCTCTCTTAGCGATGGCACATACATTAGCTGGTGGCCCACTCCTAACAGCAACTTGATGAGCAAAGCATTTGGTACAACAGGGACATATACTGGGTCACTTCAGGAAGATATTACATTAGAAGAAAATAGACAACCTGATGCAGTCTTTACAATAACTAGCTGTGTTGATGAATATGCTATTCGAAGATGGTGGAGATCGTTCAGAACCAGTTCTTCGTACAGTGGAATTTATAAAAACTGTTGTTATGTTGTATTTAAAACCCTAGTGAACGGATCTGTCTTGCAATTATTTTCAAACGATGAAAGGAGGCAATGGAGAACTAAAGGTCTATGGAGACAAAGTCATTTAAAACGCTTTTTACAAGAGTTATGCCGGCGTATGGAACAACACGAGGAGAGAAAGAGGGAAAGATTTATTGGTTCAATTTGTCTTATTGTCCTGGTTGGGTTGTTTAGTTTAGCATTATCCAAAATATTAACGTTTGTCATAGGCTTATTTTATTCTCGAACTTGAGCGTGTGATCATACAGCCTTTCAAAACTCTTCAGTCGCTGGACAATCAGAAAATAATTTCACGGGACAATCATAAAATAATTGTTAAATATTTTTAAATCATTTTATATGCACATCACAAATGAAGAAGTGCTAAACCAGTGCCTGTTTGCCACGAAAATGGAAAATGACTCACAGAAGCGAGTGACATTTCAGAACGATGAACTGAGTATTGTAAAGAACTTTACAAACATCAGCCCACAGAAGCCCCAGAGGTTCTTGAAGTTCCAAACGCCACAAATGATGATGATTTCCCCATTCTTAAAGAAGAGGTGGAGTCAGCAATTAGAGTAATATATTGGCAGACTTAATGATTTGTTCAGTTTTTTTAATAAGGGACATCGTTATCTTGATTCTAAACACCCATAAGATTTGTAAGTTCTTCTAACTGCATTATATAAGTTCAATAGAATATATCCTTTAAGATAAAATCTATTTCTTTAGGTCGAAAGAAAGAAGTTGAAGAAATGATTTCTATGTCTTGTGAGATTTTTCTTCTGAAAATCTGTCCCTCACTATCAAAAATAGCAATATAGTTTAATGCCTGAAAAAGTCTTAAGAAGTTAGTTGATGCATTTAATAGAATTGAAGTGGGGTTGCGGGCGTAACAGCCATTTAATA
Organism: Unio pictorum; assembly: GCA_030141615.1. Lineage (NCBI taxonomy): Eukaryota > Metazoa > Mollusca > Bivalvia > Unionida > Unionidae > Unio > Unio pictorum. The sequence continues at coordinate 14,132,460 of JARLTB010000377.1, forward strand.
ACAAGAAAGGTAGCTTAAATCCTGTCGTATCAGTAATATCTTCATGTTTATCTCCATGGAGATTTGTATTGATGGTCTTTATGTATGATTACCTTCTTAAAACGTTTTATTTTGAACAGCAGGCAAAGATAAATGGACTGATTACAACAAGGCTAAAAGCGTTCCGTCTGGAGAGACACAAGATATCAATTGAGTTAGTCTTAAACTGATGCATATATTATCTGATATAATCTATTAAATACTTCGAAGTCTAAGGTTGTACTCCTACCAAGGATATAAAGTAACTGTTGCACAAGACACATGTTGCATTCGAAGTATTCGAGGTGGAACAAATGTATAGCCAGAACATTTATTGAAAAATAAAACACCATTATAGTTGACATATTGTTTAAACTGTTTTTTCCAAATATTCATGTAAGAGTCACTTAAGATAGTAGACCACCTAATCAACTTCACCCATTATGTAGTAGACCGGGCAAACTAACTCCCTCTTTCTCACTATTAATCTGTGGAAAAGCCATCAGTTCTAGTTTTATAATTCTGAGGATGCTAGTGCGTTATTTTTATCAGATATGAGTTAGGTAGTATAGAGGTTTTGGAGTTGTATTTATTCTTTAATTAGAGAGATTCTTTTGAGGAACTGTCTTTCCCATTGGACAAAAGGTATAATATAATATCTGAAAACTGTACCCGCCCCACTCTACGTAAATTGAATGGAGTAACTTACAGATATAGCTCATTCCCGAGAGTTTAAAAGCAAACATATTTATATTAGGTTTGTTTCCAGTATCAATGAGGATATAATTATAGATGTACTTTTGTGTCCTTATTCGGTACTTTCTGAGATGTTCAATATGCTTCTTCCAAATTGTTGAATACGGAGGTAAGTACAGTGTCTTAGAAGATGATCTGCATTCTAAGTTTGATTTCCATTCATTTTGGAAATCTGAAATTTCAAACGTCATTAGATAGGTTTCTCACCATTCCAAATATTTTTAAAATCACCAATATGTTACATCAGAAAATGTGAATATTAGTGTTTGGAAGATATTTATTTTCCTAGATAATGTCGTGTAAATACGTTCAAAATTTTAAGTTTGTGTGCGTTTTAGTTCTTGCATGTGTAGTCTTTGTGTTTATCATCTCTTTTAACCAACTCAGTTCGTCCAGTTTTAATTGTCCTGAATGTTTTCCATTCTGCACAAGTTGTGAGACCTTGTAAAAATCGTCTGGGTAATCTTTGCATCAATTCGAAATTATACCTTGCATCCGCACTTGTAAATCCTTCTTCGGTCTTACCTTTTATTGTGTCTTGGTTAACTGCCGTTAGTGTTTCCGTCACGTCAATAACAATAGTCGCAAGATCGCACCTTGCATAACCCATAATCCAATTATCATAACCTGAATGACCAATTACAAACTCGGGAATTTTATCCCAGGGAATGTGTTTGTTGGTTATAAAATAGTCTTCAGAATAAATAGAATGCAAGGATCCTCGAGATCTCGCGGATTCTTTGATGCCATTAATTTTTCTAACTTCCTCATTCGTCACATTGAGAACATTGACTCTTTTCCCAACTATAAGAATACTGGCATTCAAAAACTGGTCTGATATGCTCGAAACGTATTCTAGGGTATCTATAATGTCTTCTGCCAAAAGTATATCCCCATGAAAATATCCATACCAATGTGTGTTGTACAGTTCTTTCACTTGGTTTTACATTGCTTTCCACTGTCAGAGTATAATAAGATTGGAAATATATTCCGATGAATAAAATTTACCTTCTTAATTACGGAAGTATTATTTGTAAACAAAATCAACTGCCCATGCGGCTTGAAAGTCTGCCAATTATACAGCGTGTTATTATAAACCAATACTTTCTCCGAAGCTATATCATACTCGGTTTTAAAAGACGTAAAAAGAGTTATAATTTGTCGATTTTCTAACCCATTATTCATATCATTATACACGGATATATCAGAAACCATGTCAGAAATTCTCCTTGGCAGGACAGGTAGCCTTGCCCTGCCTAGAATCATTTTGTAATGTTGTTCATTGGTTAATAAATATTTTCCTTTTTTGAGAAGTACATCACATTCACTAATCATTCCTGTCACATATGTGTATTTCACTTGGAAATATAAAACCACGAACAAATAAATGCACAAGAGTACAAGAAACGGTCGATACAAGCGAATTTTCATCTTAACAACTTCTTCTCACTTCCATTTCAAACTTTCTTTCATTCTTGTTAAAATGCTGCAAAAAAGAAAACATATGACATTTACATATACAATATGTAGCATAGGACTTTGAGTGAGAGACCATCTAACTAGTAGCATAGGACTTTGAGTAAGAGACCATCTAACTAGTAGCATAGGACTTTGAGTAAGAGACCATCTAACTAGTAGCATAGGACTTTTAGTAAGAGACCATCTAACTAGTACCATAGGACTTTGAGTAAGAAACCATCTAACATGTAGCATAGGACTTTGAGTAAGAGACCATCTAACTAAAACCATAGGACTTTGAGTAAGAAACCATCTAACTAGTACCATAGGACTTTGAGTAAGAAACCATCTAACATGTAGCATAGTACTGTGAGTAAGAAACCATCTAACTAGTACCTTAGGACTTTGAGTAAGAAACCATCTAACATGTAGCATAGGACTGTGAGTAAGAGACCATCCAACTAGTACCAAAGAACTTTGAGTAAAAAACCATCTAACTAGTACCATAGGACTTTGAGTAAAAAACCATCTAACATGTAGCATAGGACTGTGAGTAAGAGACCATCTAACTAGTACCATAGGACTTTGAGTAAAAAAACATCTAACATGTAGCATAGGACTTTGAGTAAAAGACCATCTGACTAGTAGCATAGGGCTTGGAGTAAGAGACCATTTAGCATTGTACTTTGAGTAATGTTACGTGCTTAGGCTCGAATAAGCAGCAACATAGAAAGAAGTGAAAATAACAAGCTTGTAAAATTTAACAAACATTTTATTGAGAACAAATATTTTCATAAAAGAAAATATTTAAACTTTTTAGAGAATCAAGTCCAAAAATTAATCCAAAAATAATTCACAATATAATCCACTAGTGGAATTACAAGAGTCCTCATAATAAAATGTCCTAATAGTTTCTGGTTCAAATCTTGACGATGTAATCCAATATGGACGTCACGTGATGAAGTCAGTTTTAGTTTCATAATAATCCAAATGAACACAAGTAATTTCTAGATAAATAGAACAATAAATTCCTCTTGATCCCAAACGAATTGAAATGATTTACACTCAAATAAAACACACAACTTTGTATTCCAAAGCCTAGACTAACTACTAAATATCTCGCTCCAAAACATCACTTATATACCTGTTTTTACGTAAACAAGAAAGGGATCACGACCTTCCAGAATCTCTCAGAACAATCTCACGCTCAAGAAATCACGCAAACATCCTATGACCCAACTAAATTAGAAAGATGTTTATACTTTACTTCATTTTGTCCTTGGAATCAGCCAATCATTTTTAAAGTATAGCTCTATTGTCCTTGGAATCAACCAATCAGTTTAGAAGCTTGTTTACACTCTGAAGACAAGGTCAGAAAATGAGGTTAACATCTGTTGTTTACTGTAGAGTGAAAATTTCTAGAAAAATTTCCCAAAGAATGAATTTTTAATCCAAAATGTCAAATTTGAATCTGAGAAAAATAAATAAATTATTTAAATCAAATATACGTAACAGTAAGAGAACATGTAGACTGTAGCATGGCACTTTGAGTAGGAGACCATTTAGCATTGGTACTTTGAGTAAGAGAACATGTATACTTTAGCGTGGTACTTTGAGTAAGACAACATGTATACTTTAGCGTGGTACTTTGAGTAAGAGAACATGTATATTTTAGCGTGGTACTTTAAGTAAAAGAACATGTATATTTTAGCGTGGTACTTTGAGTAAGACAACATGTATACTTTAGCGTGGTACTTTGAGTAAGAGAACATGTTGACCTGTAGCATGGTACTTTGAGCAAGAGAACATGTATACTTTAGCGTGGTACTTTGAGTAAGAGAACATGTATATTTTAGCGTGGTACTTTGAGTAAGACAACATGTATACTTTAGCGTGGTACTTTGAGTAAGAGAACATGTATATTTTAGCGTAGTACTTTGAGTAAGACAACATGTATACTTTAGCGTGGTACTTTGAGTAAGAGAACATGTATATTTTAGCGTGGTACTTTGAGTAAGAGAACATGTATGTTTTAGCGTGGTACTTTGAGTAAGAGAACATGTTGACCTGTAGCATGGTACTTTGAGCAAGAGAACATGTATACTTTAGCGTGGTACTTTGAGTAAGAGAACATGTATATTTTAGCCTGGTACTTTGAGTAAGACAACATGTATATTTTAGCGTGGTACTTTGAGTAAGACAACATGTATACTTTAGCGTGGTTCTTTTGTAAGAGAACATGTATACTTTAGCGTGGTACTTTGAGTAAGAGAACATGTATACTTTAGCGTGGTACTTTGAGTAAGAGAACATGTATACTTTAGCGTAGTACTTTGAGTAAGAGAACATGTTGACCTGTAGCATGGTACTTTGAGCAAGAGAACATGTATACTTTAGCGTGGTACTTTAAGTAAGAGAACATGTAGCTTGGTACTTAGAGTACGATAACATGAAGACTGTAGCATGGTCCTTTAAGTAAGAGAATGAATATTTTGCATCTAGCATGCTACTTGTAGTAAGGAACTTTGCAGCATCTAATATTATTCTTTGAGTTAGATAACATGCAGACTGTAAGAAAACATTTAGAATGGTCCGTTAAGTAATTAAGTATGCGATCATGAAGCATGGCACTTTGAGTAAAAGTTAAATGACATGTAGCAAGGTGATTTGGATAAGAACATGAACCATGTAAAATGGTATTTTAAGCAAGTGAACATTTAACATGTAGCATAGTACGTTCAGTAATATAGCATGTAACAAGGTACTATGAGTAAGGGAACATATAGTAATATAGCATGTAACAATGTACTATGAGTAAAAGAACATGTAATAATATAGCATGTAACAAGGTACTATGTGTAACAGAATATGTAGTAATATAGCATGTAACAAGGTACTATGAGTAAGAGAACATGTAGTAATATAGCATGTAACAAGGTACTATGAGTAAGAGAACATGTAGTAATATAGCATGTAACAAGGTACTATGAGTAAGAGAACATGTAATAATATAGCATGTAACATGGTCCTATGAGTAAGAGAACATGTAATAATATAGCATGTAACAAGGTACTATGAGTAAGAGAACATGTAGTAATATAGCATGTAACAAGGTACTATGAGTAACAGAACATGTAGAACAACTAACTGAGCGTAGACGTATCGAACTACAAGTTCAGGATACAAATAAATATTTCTTATCCGCTGAGGTGTTTTTTGAAGTGGAAGGTAAAGTTATAACAAATGTGGCATCTGATACGCCATATGCAGATAATTTGCATGTCGGCTTTGTTAACAATGGAATGATGGCATTGTTTAATATCGCTGCATATATGACTGATGGAATAAATATTGAATCAATGGAGCAACCGATAACAACATAGCTGTATTTGATACTAATGGAACAATTAAGTCTGGTGTTATTACGTCAACGAAATGAGGTAATATTCGCAATCGAGTACTAAAAATCCGGTATACAATGAATGGCCCTGTCATTATGACTAATAATAAAACTACTGGTCGTGGATAACCAGAATTAAAGGAAGAAATACGTCGATGATAGAGACTTACCAATGATCAACTCGTTAACAGCAGTTAATAATGAAGTAATCAATCTTAGATCTGTTTATAATGCTCAAATTAACACCTTCTTGAATTTTCGTAAAACGTTAATACGTAACCAGAAACATGAACGAGTGTTGCGGCAGTCCCGCAATCGTTTCTATTAAGCTCGTTGACGTAAAAAAGATCACTGACAACGTTGTGTATAAATTAACTTATGTATCAATATTATAATCACCACCTATAAATTGACTAAACATCGCGCTGAGTTTATTGGTATTTGCAGGTTCTCAGTACTAGGTGTTATAGTATTTACGGTACCGACCACAATATCACCGTATTATTCACTAACAAAATAAAAAAAAGACTCCGCTGGATCTACTATTGGTGTCATGAATTAATCGCTAAACTACAAACTATTTAAGTAATGAGTTGTCCAATCAACCAGTAACAGTACAGGTTCAATCAGGTGCGGGAATGGCAAAATAAATAAAGAACTATAGTTGAGAAGTATTCAGCAAAAATAAAAAAATATCGTAGACGTGTAGTTGTTGTTGACATAATTGTATATTCTGTGTCAACTGTTATTTCTCGAACCGGTGTATTGTTATCAACAATAACATCATAGTTATTGCATCAGTAGTTGGAACAATTTATGTTTCAGCTGCAGCAACATGCCGGTGCTTCTTAATATCACTGAAAAACAAATATCAACATGTAGCAAATAATAAAATTACACACTCCATAGATAACATGATCCAAACTTATCTTCACTGATATCTGCAGGTCTTAGCGACGGAATAATATCAGATAGCGAGTTCACATTTACGACGAGGCTGCGTCCTATTTAAATAATAATAATAATAATAATAATAATAATAATAATAATAATAATAATAACAATAACAATAATAATAATAATAATAATAATAATAATAATAATAATAATAATAATAATAATAATAATAATAATAATAATTATAATAATAATAATAATAATAATAATAATAATGTCGACATCGCAAAAAGTACTGGAACATATCATCATTAATACAACACCGTTGAAAACAATGATGATATCAACAAGCTCGACCAATCCTGGATATAACGTCAATGTTTCAACTGTGAATCCAGTAAAAGAAATTTCGCTTGCATAATTACGAGGATATCATAGTTGGCCGAATATTATGTCAACGTCGTCTGGCGGGTTACCGTCGAATAATTCGTTCATAGTTGCGTATAACAATAAAGATGACGGAACTTGGCTAGATTTAGGTATTCCGATAGGTAATTATTAAATGTAATAAATCAATGATGAGTTCCAGCGTAACATGAAGTCAGTTATTGGGCGAGAATATACAATAGCTAAAACAATCCACGAACCAACCTTATTGACCACGATAGAGATACATTCATCAGATTACCATGTTGATAGTTATCAATCATCGATTAGAAGTGTATTAGGCTGCCCTGAAGTAGCCACTCTGTATCAAACGCAGCCTGAACCTACACAGGGCTGAGTTTTAGTTCAGACAAAGAATCAACCTCGCGACAGGTTTATTATTATTATTATTTATTATTAGGACTACTTGCTTATTGAATTAACAAGAAATGTTACAAAGGGTGGTGAGTTTGTATACACCACAAATAATAGAAAGCTGTTGAAACAACGTTACTCAACTTTTAGTAATGGATCAGAATTTACATATACTTATTGGGAAGATGTAATCAGAGATCTTTTGATAAGATTAATCATGCGCACGATGATATACTGAACAAATTACAAGGTCTTACCGAATATGTAATGTAACGTCTGCAAGTGATGAAGTTATCAAACAAGTAGAAATAATTAACGAAATATCATCCGATGCTAAATTTATTAACCTAATTATTATTCAAACAGTGCTTCAATTCGACAGATAGATACAAATTATAATTTTAAAAAATATTCAGTAACAGATTTACTTACATTTAAGTATCCATGATATAAACCAGATGAGATTTTAAAAATCAGTCAATGACAAGATCGATGAATATTTTTATAAAATACTTGAGAAGTGGAAGACAAAATATCCATCGGTAGATATTCTTAAGTATAACAAAATCAGTATGGTTGTGGCCGTCATAATAACGGGAATTGTAAATATGACATCAACAATCGCAGTCAATCTCGTATGTCATGTAATTCAAGCTAGTGTTCAGAAAGATGTTGAAAAATCAAATTAGGCCCAGCATATAGTATATAGTGTCACAATCTGTTATTATCAAGAATAAATTATAAACTAATTGACAAGACTGGCAACTTCCTTGATCTATGTGTGGTGAGACTATGAATATACATATATACGTAGTATCGTACTGATATATTATATAATATATGAAAACGTGAAGGTTTTTATACACAACAAGCAGTTACATGAAAACGCCATCAAAACAGTATTTACACCGCCCTCTGTCGGAACAGAATAATTTAACGTTGACATAATTTTTGATGAATACGGCAATGAAAACATTTCGTTATGGCACGACATTCATTTTATGAGGATCCATTCTTTCCTTTTGTGCCCTTCCATAAGGTTCCCGCCAAAAGAGGCCTTTCTTATGGCCCGACATTCCTTGTTATTTTTTTATTTTTCTGTGTACTTTACGAGGCATCCTTCTTGAAGCTTTTCTTTTTAGCTGACATTTATTCTGAAGTTTTTTTTATAAAGGTATCATTTATTTTTCTGTTATGCGGTATGCAGCCTCCGTCAGCGAGGCTTTACATTTTTGCTGATATTCTTTCTGAATGTTTTGTATTGGTATCTTTTATTTTTCTGACTGCTGCATGGGGCATCCTTCATGAAGCTTTTTGTTTTAAACAACATTTTATTCTGAATCTTTTCGAATAAGATTACACTTTGATGAGATTAGGAGTTCGTGCACACACACACACACACACACACACACACACACACACACAAACACACACACATTTCAAACCCCGGGAATGTAAAGGCACACTCACATACGTTGTGAGAAAAGTAGAGTTCTCAATTATTAATGAAGATCGCGATTATCTCAACCGTCGGTAGTTGTCAGGCACGGAGATTCAAACACCGATCTCCAGTATGAGAATCAGCCGCGTTAACAATGCAATATATTCAAATCTTACAGATATTCGCTTCAAAATTATTATTAGCTGGACTGCTACCGATGATTATTATACTGAGTAAAATTACAGCGTGGATCTTGTATAAAATAATAGTGTAAACATCTTTCAGCCTTGACTTTGCAGGTTAAAAAATATATTTGTACTTTGGTATAACAGATCTAAAATAGCTAAACTGTATTGTACATGTATAAGTATGTTCTGCCTTGATTTCATTTGTAAGCTACAAATCAGAAATATCCATCTACTAATTAGAACTATTATAAAAGTATTTTACTTCACTGATATTAATTATCATACAGATTATTAATCAATTAATTATAATGACAAAAATAACTACGGTCTTCATTGTACAAATCCTTACGTGAGCAGGAACAAGATATGCTATAGAGTTACCGGTATATCCCTTCTTTGAAGGAATTCGAAATAACAAGCGGGAACTACTGAATTACTCAAAGGAACGGAGACAGAGTTATCTCTCTTTGATACTACTGTAATTTCATATAAATAAATAATTATTTACAAAATTAAAGATAATTAGTATTACTCTACCGGAGATAGCTTAGCTCGAAAATTATCTGTCTTAAAATAATGGAAAGTTGTTTTTGTTTATTCCTTTGCGCTGTGTTGGAAATCTCAAAGTGGCTCTGTATGATTTTCACTATAATTTTGTAAAGAACAAGTGGATAAGTGAAAAATTGTTGTTTAGAGATACCGATTCTCTTGCGTATAAAATTGATGGAGTTTATTGCGTTAACGAGGATCTTTTTGAAAATATTTATAACAAAGAATAATTTGACTTATCCAATGTCTCGTCAAAAACTGGATTTCATGACTCAACAAATCAGAAAATATAATCGGTAAGACGAAATACGAATGTTTGTTCGAGGCAATTATCGATCGAACTTGTAGGATAGTATAGCAAGAAATATTTATATTTAAACGTCAAAATCACGAAAGCATAATAGAGGAGTTTTATGCTGAAATAAAAGTTGCTGCATGGACAATTACGGAAATGTGCTCATAGCCCCTCATTGCCATACTACTCATGCGGTTCTGCACATTAATACAAGCATACAGTAAGTGGCGGTACAATCTGCCACATGAATACAACAAATGGTACTACACCCGACTACATGTATATTCAATTTATGATACATCCTTTTACATGATGCTGAAAATGGTACGGCACCATACTACACAGATTGAGGTAGAGAAACTACACCTTGCTTTATGCCTACATCAATTGGTACTGTACCTTTCTATACACCTGGCTTACAGTACATTTCCGTTTAACAGTTTATTAGGCATTGTAAGGTACGATTGTAAGAATACCAGCCAAAGTAACCTATTTACCTTTATCAAGGTGAACTTCACCTCATGTATCAAAATCTGATGCAAAAGGTTTATAAACTAAAACGAATAGATTATAAACAGGGGATTCCGAAGTAGATTTAATCGATGCTTTGTAACTGTACTCCAAACATGCAGTCTTATTTATCATTCATGTGGTGACAGTACAACATTGATATATCAGTACAATCTAGTGCTATTCATTGAATACCAATATCACTAAAAAGAACTGGTACACACAAACGTTGTTTATCTTCTTCGAACAAATTAGTCGCGTTTGATTTATTTCAGGAATGTATGACCAGTATTAGATATTATGTAAATAATGGGTGACAGTTCGTAATACATGGTTTGCTTGGAGGTTCAGGATATATTGGAGAGACGAATTGAGAGATCTCTGTATGATCAGTTAAGTACACGTACAAATGTCAGTATGTCCCGAGAACTCTCAGGTTAGAAAGTTTGAAAGGCATTTTAATCGTAATCTTAAACATACATCTGTAATAGTATCATGACATTTCCGTACAGATGCATCCCATTGCTAATTTCCTATTTCGACAGTATATGGACCGTCCAGGATTAATAAAGAGTACGGACTTTGAAACATTTGAAAAGGATCGTTGTCCATGAAAACTAGCCCATGCATAAAATTATATATACAATCCTCGCTGCGGATGAGACATTCAGGTCTTAACAGATTACAATGAACTTGCTTCTCATCAAGTGGAAAGTAATTAATGAAATTTTGTCGTTCCAACATATGCTGGTACTTTTAACAAATGACAGGAGAACCAGAACATGATGGGCAGCCAACATATTTTGTTATATATAAGATTAAGTATGTCTTACCTTCATCAACTATAATATACAATACCAGTTGATAAAACATTCGTGCCAACACAGGTCAATGCCAACGATATTATGTAATATGCAAGATCCACTATTGTATAATTCGAGTCAAAACTGTTGGGCGTCTGGTCACATTGAAACTATCCAATCTTCATTTACTTGTGCTGTTGCTGTATTACTTTGCGTGCTGTTTAACAACCTTCCCCATCCAACACCGCCCTATGCTAATTTTCAATACAATCAGCATCAGGACTGTCTCGGATGATGAAGGATTAGATTTAGTTGCAAAGGATGGTCGGAATGAGGAAAGAGGTTCTCGCATTGTTTGACATATGCAATAATGGGTAATAAAGCAATCAGGTCCGAGATGATGAAAAGCAAACTTACTTATCCTCAAGGCGAAATTAATTCATAAAGTTTAGGCCTCGCAATATTGACTTTCCTCTTTACAGATGACAAATTGTGATGACAGTACAAGACTGACATATCAGTACAATCTAGTGCTATTCATTCAATACCAATAGCACCAAAAAGTTCTGGTAGACTCAAAATTTCTTCCTAGTCCTCTAGAAAATTAGTCGTGTTTCATCAGTTGGCATAGACACCACACATATTTTGTTTGTAATTAAACAATGTTGTTATAATAGTACTCAAAAACATAATAATGATAGTAATGATAATAACAGTAATAATGATTTCAAAAGCTCTGTAACCATACTCACGCTCCATTGAACCTTTAATAGCACAGTGTAACCATGATTACATCTCACTAAACATGACGCCCACTATCGACCCAAACAATAACTAATTATATTCTTAATAATTGTGAGAATAACAGTGCTAATTTTGCATATTCATTTGTATCTAAATATCGGCCATAAACAAAGTTAAATTTGTTTTTCAGTTTTACAACCATGGATATCTTATCAAAACAAATTAAGCATAAGCATGTAGAAAGCAATATCGTAATCGTAATCATTCCACTATAATCGTAATCGTAAGCAGTTCCAAAAGAAAGCATAATCGTAATCGTTTTTGAAGAAAAAAAAGACATGTAATTCTAATGGTATATCGCTAATGCCACCCATGCCCCAATCAACATCAGTATGGGAAATGCGTCAAAAATTGTATAACTTCAAATCAGGGGTGGTTTCTTGGTAAGTTCAATGAAAAGGGTGAAAGTTGATAAATGCCATCTTGCCAACACATGACAATGCAAACAATAATAAATAATATGCAAGGTTCACCGTTGTATAATTTGAGATAAAACTGTTGGGAGTCTAGTAACACTGACATCATTCAAACTTGTACTACTTGTGCTGTTGCTATATCACTTTCCGTGCTGTATAACGACCTTTCCCATCCAATACAGACCTATGGTAATTTCCAAAACCATTATCATCAGGACTGTCTTGGATGATTAAGGATTAGATTCATTTGGAAAGGATTGTCGTCATGAGGAAAGAATTCATTCCTTTGTATTACATATGAAATAATGGTTGATAAAGTAATCAGGTCCGAGATAAACGTGCACTTACTTATCCTCAATGCGAAAGTCATTCATGAAATTTGTGTCTTCCAATATTGACTGGTGCTCTTGACAAATGACATATTCGCTAGTGTTTTATCTGCAGCCATTATCTCGATTTAGGAATATTTCCTCTTCTTCATCAGACTTCATCTAATGTCAAGTATTGTCATTTTCACAACAGTATAGCATGACTATGGATAACACATTGTGTATATATTGAGAGTCGGTTGGTAATACACGGATTGCATGAAAGGATATGATGTGATGAAGTAGCGGTATTGAGAGATTTGTGTTGGACCATAAAAGTACATGGTCAGTCATGGTACACACCCTATCGTTCAGCATGCGTTTACAAATTATTCCAAGTAGAATAGTCATTTTAACTGAATTAAAGTTATATGCGTTAATTATGATAACTGGATAAATTATAGCAATTTTGAACAGTATGTTGCACGTATTTTATCAGTACTTGTAATTTTGATATATTCTCAAACTATTGAGATTTGGAATAGATTCTAAACTGGGCAAGGATATCTAATGGATGCTTTCGAACTGTACTCCAAACATGCGGTCTTATTAATCGTTGATGTGGTCATTATACAACCTTGATATATCAGTACAAGCTAATGCTATTCATTGAATACCACTAGCACCAAAAAGTACTGGAAGACGCAAACGTTGTTTATCCTCTTCTAGCAAATTAGTCGCGTTTGAGCTATCTCGGGAATTTATGACCAATATTACATATTGTGTAAAGAATGGGAGACAGTTCGTAAAACATGGTTTGCTTGGAGGTAACTTACATTGGAGACGCGAATTGGGAGATCTGTGTAGAATCAAATAAAAACATTGTCAGTCGTGGCACACTTATAATGTTAATAATTGTGGAAATAACTGCTCATTTAGCATGTTAATTTGGGTGTAAAAACTTGTCGGTATGTACCTAGAAAAATCAAAGTTAACTAATTGGATAGGACTTTAAATCGTGATCATCCAACTGGAATTGTATCATGCCTTTTCTATTCCAATACATCCCAGTTTTACTTTCCAACAACATCAGCATCTGAACCGTCCTGCGTGATTAAAAAGTACGGATGTCGATCCGTACTGATGAATACGAACTTGGTTCTCATCCAGTGGAAAGTAGTTAATGAAATTTTGTCCTGCCAACAAAGGCTGGTACTCTTCACAAATGAACGGAGGACCAGAATATGATGGGCAGCCAACATTTCTTGTTATATATAAGATTAAGTATTTCTTACCCTCTTTAAATATAATAAACAATACTAATTGATAAAACATTCAATATTCAAATAAAAAAAAAAAAAACACGCGTCTACTCTTTTGGATAGTTGTTGTTGATGAAAGTATTAATAACTAATCCCATCAGGAGGTATAGATACAACCATTTTGTTTGTAAGTGATTAACGTGTGTACTATAATCTTGCTAATAATTGATTTCAAAAGCAATATAATCCTAATAACGCTATATTGGCTTTATAATATCCTTGTGTAACCATGATCATATCTGACTAAACATAACAGCCACAGACGCAACCAAACAGTGACTAATTATATTTATAATACTTGTGAGAATAACAATGTTACTTTTGCATGTTCCATTTCATCCAAAGAACGGACATAAACAGTCACAGTTAAATTTAAAACTTATTTTTTCTTCAGTTTTTCATCCATTGATATCTTCTCAAAACAAAAATTAAAGTAAGCAAGTAGAACCCAATCGAAATCGTAATCATTCCACTGTAACCGTAATTGTAAGTTGTTCCAAAAGAAATAGAAATCGTCATCGTTATTGAAAATTCTGTAATTCTGATGGTACAGCTGTAATGAAACCCCTGCCCCCCCCCTCCCCCAGTGTGCGTCTGGTCACATTGACAGCATTCAATCTTCCTATACTTGTTCTGTTGCTGGACTAATTTGCGGGCTGTGTCACGAACTTGCCCATAAAATACAGCCCTTACAATACCGTCAGCACCAGGACTGTCTTGGATGATTAAGGACTGATTACATTTAAAACCGGTTGTCGTGATGAAAACAAGAAGTCCTTGCTATTTATTACATATGCAATAATTATTCATAAAGAAATTAGATCCGAGATGATGAAAGTGAACTTATATCTCCTCGAGGCGAAAGTAATTCATGAAATTATGGCTTCATAATATCGACTGGTGCTCTTCACAAATGACGCGATCGCAAACGTCTTATTGGCATACATTGTCTCTCTTCAGAATTAGTTCCTCTTCTGCATTAGGCTTTATCTAATGTCAACTATAATCCATTTCACAACTATAAATCATGGTTATTGATAATATATTGTGCATATATTGAGACACTGTTGCTAATCAAGGATTGCATTAAAGTTCATGATCTGCTGATGGCGCGATATTGAGAGCTTTGTGTTGGATCACAAAACTATATTGTCAGCCGTATTACACAACCCTATCGTTCAAGGTGCGTTGGCAAATTATCCTAAGTAACATAGTCATTTGAACTGAATAAAAAGTACATGCCTTTATTTTGATCACGGGATTAATTAAAGCAATTGTGGAGAGTATGTTTCACGGACGTTTCCCAGTTCGTGTGATTTTGGAATACTCTCAAATAATTGAGATCTAGAATAGATTCTAAACAGGGGAAGAAGATCTAATAAATGCCTTGGAACAGTACTCCAACCATGCAGTCTTATTTATCGCTGATGTGGTGACAGTACAACATGCATATATCAGTACAATCTAGTGTTATTCATTGAATACCAATAGCACCAAAAAATACTGCTAGACGCAAAAGTTGTTTATCCTCGTCGAGCAAATTATTCGCGCTTGATTTATTTCGGGAATGTATGACCAGTATTAGATGTTGTGTAAATAATGGGTGACAGTTCGTGATACATGGTTTGCTTGGAGGTTTAGGATATATTGGAGAGACGAATTGAGAGATCTGTGTACTATCATTTAACTACTTGTACAATTGTCAGAGTTAAAAAGTTTTAAAGGCATTTTAATCTTAATCTTAAACATCCAACTGTTATAGTATCATGACCTTCCCCTATAAGTGCACCACAGTGATAATTGCCCATAGCATCAACATCTGGATCGTCCTGGATGATTAAAGAGTACGGACTTTGAAACATTTGAAACGGATCGTTGCCCATGAAAAATAGCCCCATGCATAACATTATAGATACAATACTTGTTGAGGATGAAACACTAAGGTTCTAACTGATTACAATGAACTAGGTTCTCATCAAGTGGATAGTAGTTAATGAAATTTTGTGCTGCCATCATAGGATGGTACTCTTCACAAATGACAGGAGCACCAGAATATGATGGGCGGCCAACATTTATTGTTATTTATAAGATTAAGTATTTCTTACCCTCATGAACTATAATATGCAATACTAGTTATGAAACCAAATACGCGTCGACTCAATTTGATGGCTGTGACGAAACTTACAAGCAAGGAGAAAGTATTAATAGCTAATCCCATCAGAAGGCTTAGACACATCTAATTCGTTTCTAATTGATTAATGTGTATTATAATCGTATTCATAATCATAGATTTCAAAAGCCCTGTAACCATACATGTTCAATAAAAATGATGTTAGTTGATAAAATGTAATCTTGCCAACACAGGTTAATGCAAACGATAATATATAATATGCAAGGTCCGCTATTGTTTTATTCGAGTCAAAACTGTTGGGCGTCTGGTCACATTGACAGCATTCAATATTCCTTTACTTGTGCTGTTGCTCTATTACTTTACGTGTTGTGTAGCGACCTTCCCCTTCCAAAACCACCCTCTGTTAATTTTCAATATCATCAGCATCAGGACTGTCTCGGATGATTAAGGATTAGATAGATTTGGAAAGGATTGTCGGCATGAAGAAAGAGGTCCTTGCATGGTATTACATATGCAGTAATGGTTAATGAAGTAATCTGGTCCGAGATGATGAAAGTAAACTTACTTATCCTCAAGGCGAAATAAATTCATGAAATTTTGGCATTGACTGGTACACTTCACAATTGAAAATTGTGGTGACAGTACAACATTGATATATCAGTACAATCTAGTGTTATTCATTGAATACCAATAGCACCAAAATGTTCTGATATACACAAAAGTTGTTCCTCGTTCTCTAGCAAATTAGTCGCGTTTGATTTACCACAGGAATTTCTAACCAGTGTTGAATATTGTGTAAAGAATGGGAAACAGTTCGTAATACATGGTTAACTTGGAGATTTGGGATACGTTGGAGACGCGAACTGGGAGTTCTTTGTACAATCATATAAGAACATTGTCAGTCATGGCACACTTATAATCTTAATAATAGTGGCAATAACTGCTCATTTAGCATGTTGATTGGGGTGGAAACGATTGTGCATATGTCCCTATAACAATCAGAGTTAACAAATTGGATAGAACGTTTAATCGTGATCTTAATCATCCAGCTGGAATTGGATCATGACCTTTCCCTTCCAATACATCACAGCGTTAATTTACAACAGCATCAGTCTCTGGACTTTCCTGGATGAGTAAAGTTTAATGACATTGAAACATTTAGAAATAATCGTTATCCATGGTACATTTAGGATACGTTGGAGATGCGAAATGAGAGCTGTGTCCAATCATGTAAGTACATTGTCAATTATGGCACACTTATACTCTCAATAATTGTTGCAATTAGCATGTTGATTTGGATGTAAACAATTGTCAATATGTCTCTAGGATAATCAGAGTTAGCAAATTGCAAAGGAATTGTACTCGTAATATTTATAATCGAACTGTAATTGTATCATTACCGTTTCTTTCCAATACCTACAGCTGCTACTTTCCAACAACACCAACACCTGGACAGTCCTGGATAAATAACGTATAGGGACCTTGAAACATTTAGAAAGGATCGTTGTACAGGAACAATAGCCCCATGCGTTATATTATATATAAAATAATAGATGACGACACAACACTGAGACCATAATGGATCAAAACGGACTTGATTCTCATCAAGTGGAACGTAGTTAATAAACGTTTGTCCGGCCAACATTTGCTGGAACTCATAACGAATAACAGGAGCACCAGAACATGATGGGCGGCCAACATTTCTTTTATATATATAAGATTAAGTATTCCTTAACCTCTTGTACTATAATATGCAATACTAGTTGATAAAGCAGTTGAGTCTGAAATAATGAATCCAAACACTAGGTATATATGGTGTTGGTGTAAGTATTAATAACAAATCCCATCAAGAGGTATAGATACAGATATTTTGTTTGTTAGTGATTAATGTGCGTGCTAAAATCGTACTAATAATTGATTTCAAAAGCTATATAATCGTAATTACGCTGCATGTTGGCTTTGAAATATTGTAGTGTAACCATGATTATATTTGACCAAACATAACACCTACCTACGCAACCAAACAATGACTAACATATATATATATATATATATATATATATATATATATATATATATATATATATATATATATATATATATATATATATATATATATATATATGTATATGTATATGTATAATTGTGAGAATAACAGGGCTAATTTTGCAGGTTCCTTTGTATCTAAATAACGGACATAAACAGTGACAATTGAAATTAAACTTATTTGTCCTTAAGTTTTACATCCATGGATATCTTCTCAAAACAAAATTAAACTAAGCAAGTAGAACACAATTAAATTGGCAATCATTCCAATATAACAGTGATCGTAAGCTGTTCCAAAGGAACGGAAAATCGTAATTATTATTGAAAAACCTGTAATTATGATGGTACAGCTGTAATGAAACGCATGCCACCACCACCACCACCACCACCTCCAGTGTGCGTCTGGACACATTGACATCATTCAATCTTCCTATACTTGTCATGTTTCAGGACTTATTTGCGTGCTGTGTAACAACCTTCCCCATCCAATACAGCCCTATGATAATTTCCAATACCATCAACATCAGGACTGTCTTGGAAGATTAAGGATTGCTTACATTTGAAAAGGATTGTCGTCATGAAAAAAAGGTCTTTGCTATTAATTACATATACAATAATGGTTGATAAAGAAATTAGATCCGAGATGATGAAAGTGAACTTACTTATCCTCAAGGCGAAGTTAATTCATGACATTTAGGCCTCCCAATGTTGACTGGTGCTCTTCACACATGACACATTCGTCAGTCTATTATTTCCAGCCATCATCTCGATTTAGATGAAGTTCCTCTTTATCATCAGGGTTTATCTAATGTCAAGTATTGTCATTTTCACGAATGTACATGGTTATGAATAACATATTGTGTATATATTTAGAGACGGTTGGTAATACTAGGATTGCATGAAAGTAGATGTGCTGAAACCGCGGTATTGAGATATTTCTGTTGCATCATATACGTTCAATATCAATCATGTTAAATAACCCTATCGTTCTGCGTGCGTTGGCAACTTATCCCATGTAACATAGTCATTTGAACTGAATAAAACTTACGTGCGTTTATTTTGATAACTGGATAAATTATAGCAAGTTTGGAGAGTATTTTGCAAGTATGTTTTCAATTTTTGCAATTTTCGAATCCTCCCACGTTATTGAGATTTGGAATAGATTCCAAACGGGGAAAATATATCAAACTGCTGCTTTGGAACTATACTCCAAACATGCAGTCTTATTAATCGTTCATGTGGTGACAGTACATTAAAAAGAACTGGTAGACACAAACGTTGTTCATCCTCTTCAAACAAATTAGTCGCGTTTGATTTATTTTCGAGAATGTATGACCAGTATTAGATATTATGTAAATAATGGGTGACAGTTCGTAATACATGGATTCCTTGGAGGTTCAGGATACGTTGGAGACGCGAATTGAGAGATCTGTGTACGATCATTTAAGTACACGTACAATTGTCCATATGTCCCGAGAACTGTCAGGCTAGAAAGTTTCAAAGGCATTTTAATCGTAATCTTAAACATCCATCTGTAATAGTATCATGACCTTTCCGTACAGATGCATCCCAGTGCTAATTTCCTATTCCGGCAGCATATGGACTGTCCAGGATTATTAAAGAGTACGGACTTTGAAACATTTGAAAAGAATCGTTGTCCATGAAAACTAGCCCCATGCGTAACATTATAGATACAATCCTCGCTGGGGATGAAACATTCAGGTCCTAACTGATTACAATGAACTTGATTCTCATCGAGTGAAAAGTAGTTAATGAAATTTTGTCCTGCCAACATAGGATGGTACTTTTCACAAATGATCAACTATAATATGCAATAGCAGTTGATGAAACATTCGTGCCAACACAGGTCAATGCCAACGATATTATGTAATATGCAAGGTCCACTATTGTATAATTCGAGTCAAAACTGTTGGGCGTCTTGGTCACATTGAAACTATCCAATCTTCATTTACTTGTGCTGTTGCTGTATTACTTTGCGTGCTGTATAACAACCTTCCCCATCCAACACCGTCCTATGCTAATTTTCAATACCATCAGCATCAGGACTGTCTCGGATTATTAAGGATTAGATATAGTTGGAAAGGATGGTCGGAATGAGGAAAGAGGTCCTCGCATTGTTTGACATATGCAATAATGGGTAATAAAGCAATCAGGTCCAAGATTATGAAAAGCAAACTTACTTATCCTCAAGGCGAAATTAATTCATAAAGTTTAGGCCTCGCAATATTGACTTTCCTCTTTACAGATGACAAATTGTGATGACAGTACAAGATTGACATATCAGTAGAATCTAGTGCTACTCATTCAATACCAATAGCACCAAAAATTTCTGGTAGACTCAAAATTTCTTCCTAGTCCTCTAGAAAATTAGTCGTGTTTGATTTACCATGGCAATTTCTAACCAGTGTTAAATATTGTGTAAAGAATGGGAGACAGTAATACATGGTTTGCTTTCATGTTTCGCATACGTTGGAGACGCGAATTGGGAGATCTGTGTACAATGATATAAGAACATTGTCACGCAAGGCACACTTATAATCTTAATTATAGTAGCAATAACTGCTCATTTAGCATGTTGATGTGGATGTAAACTATTGTCAGCATGTCCCGAGAACAATCAGGTTAGAAAATTTTAAAGGAGTTTTAATAGTAATCATAGTCATACAACTGTGATAGTAGCATGAGATTTCCCTTCAAATACATCCCAGTGTTAATTTCACATACCTTGGATGATTAAAGAAAATAGCCTCATGCATTATATGATATATACAATACATGGTGAGGATAACACAGTCAGGTCCGAACTGATGAAGACGAACTTGCTTCTCATCAAGTAGAAAGTAGTTCCTGACATTTTGTCCTGCCAACATATTCTGCGACTCCTCACAAATGAGAGGAGCACTATAATATGATAGGCCGCCACCATTTCTTGTTAAATATAAAATAAAGTAGTCCTTAATCTCTTGAACTATAATATGCAATACTAGTTGATAAAACATTCCGGACTGAAATAATCAAACCAAATACGCGTCTACCTACTGGGAAAGCTGTTATGAAAATTGGAAGCACCGAGAAAGTATTGATAGCTAATTTCATCAGTTGGCATAGACACCACACATATTTTGTTTGTAATTAAACAATGTTGTTATAATAGTACTCAAAAACATAATAATGATAGTAATGATAATAACAGTAAAAATGATTTCAAAAGCTCTGTAACCATACTCACGCTCCATTGAACCTTTAATAGCACAGTGTAACCATGATTACATCTCACTAAACATGACGCCCACTATCGACCCAAACAATAACTAATTATATTCTTAATAATTGTGAGAATAACAGTGCTAATTTTGCATATTCATTTGTATCTAAATATCGGCCATAAACAAAGTTAAATTTGTTTTTCAGTTTTACAACCATGGATATCTTATCAAAACAAATGAAGCATAAGCGAGTAGAAAGCAATATCGTAATCGTAATCATTCCACTATAATCGTAATCGTAAGCAGTTCCAAAAGAAAGCATAATCGTAATCGATTTTGAAGAAAAAAAAAACACATGTAATTCTAATGGTATATCGCTAATGCCACCCATGCCCCAATCAACATCAGTATGGGAAATGCGTCAAAAATTGCATGGGTTGTTTCTTGGTAAGTTCAATGAAAAGGGTGAAAGTTGATAAATGCCATCTTGCCAACACATGACAATGCAAACAATAATAAATAATATGCAAGGTTCACCGTTGTATAATTTGAGATAAAACTGTTGGGAGTCTAGTAACACTGACAGCATTCAAACTTGTACTACTTGTGCTGTTGCTATATCACTTTCCGTGCTGTATAACGACCTTTCCCATCCAATACCGACCTATAGTAATTTCCAAAGCCATTATCATCAGGACTGTCTTGGATGAATAAGGATTAGATTCATTTGGAAAGGATTGTCGTCATGAGGAAAGAATTCATTCCTTTGTATTACATATGAAATAATGGTTGATAAAGTAATCAGGTCCGAGATAAACGTGCACTTACTTATCCTCAATGCGAAAGTCATTCATGAAATTTTTGTCTTCCAATATTGACTGGTGCTCTTGACAAATGACATATTCGCTAGTGTTTTATCTGCAGCCATTATCTCGATTTAGGAATATTTCCTCTTCTTCATCAGACTTCATCTAATGTCAAGTATTGTCATTTTCACGACAGTACAGCATGACTATGGATAACACATTGTGTATATATTGAGAGTCGGTTGGTAATACACGGATTGCATGAAAGGATATGATAAGATGAAGTAGCGGTATTGATAGCTTTGTGTTGGACTATAAAAATACATGGTCAGTCATGGTACACATCCTATCGTTCAGCATGCGTTTACAAATTATTCCAAGTAGAATAGTCATTTTAACTGAATTAAAGTTATATGCGTTAATTATGATAACTGGATAAATTATGGCAATTTTGAACAGTATGTTACACGTATTTCATCAGTACTTGTAATTTTGATATATTCTCAAATTATTGAGATTTGGAATAGATTCTAAACTGGGCAAGGATATCTAATGGATGCTTTCGAACTGTACTCCAAACATGCGGTCTTATTAATCGTTGATGTGGTCATTATACAACCTTGATATATCAGTACAAGCTAATGCTATTCATTGAATACCACTAGCACCAAAAAGTACTGGAAGACGCAAACGTTGTTTATCCTCTTCTAGCAAATTAGTCGCGTTTGAGTTATCTCGGGAATTTATGACCAATATTACATATTGTGTAAAGAATGGGAGACAGTTCGTAAAACATGGTTTGCTTGGAGGTAACTTACATTGGAGACGCGAATTGGGAGATCTGTGTAGAATCATATAAAAACATTGTCAGTCGTGGCACACTTATAATGTTAATAATTGTGGAAATAACTGCTCATTTAGCATGTTAATTTGGGTGTAAAAACTTGTCGGTATGTACCTAGAAAAATCAGAGTTAACTAATTGGATAGGACTTTAAATCGTGATCATCCAACTGGAATTGTATCATGCCTTTTCCATTCCAATACATCCCAGCTTTAATTTCCAACAACATCAGCATCTGGACCGTCCTGCGTGATTAAAAAGTACGGATGTCGATCCGTACTGATGAATACGAACTTGGTTCTCATCCAGTGGAAAGTAGTTAATGAAATTTTGTCCTGCCAACAAAGGCTGGTACTCTTCACAAATGAACGGAGGACCAGAATATGATGGGCAGCCAACATTTCTTGTTATATATAAGATTAAGTATTTCTTACCCTCTTTAAATATAATAAGCAATACTAATTGATAAAACATTCAATATTCAAATAAAAAAAAAACAAACACGCGTCTACTCTTTTGGATAGTTGTTGTTGATGAAAGTATTAATAACTAATCCCATCAGGAGGTATAGATACAACCATTTTGTTTTGTAAGTGATTAACGTGTGTACTATAAACGTACTAATAATTGATTTCAAAAGCTATATAATCGTAATAACGCTATATTGGCTTTGTAATATCCTAGTGTAACCATGATCATATCTGACTAAACATAACAGCCACAGACGCAACCAAACAGTGACTAATTATATTTATAATACTTGTGAGAATAACAATGTTACTTTTGCATGTTCCATTTCATCTAAAGAACGGACATAAACAGTCACAGTTAAATTTAAAACTTATCTTTTCTTCAGTTTTTCATCCACTGGTATCTTCTCAAAACTGAAATTAAAGTAGGCAAGTAGAACCCAAACGAAATCGTAATCATTCCACTGTAACCGTAATTGTAAGTTGTTCCAAAAGAAATAGAAATCGTCATCGTTATTGAAAATCCTGTAATTCTGATGGTACAACTGTAATGAAACCCCTGCCCCCCCCCCCCCCCCCCCCCCCAGTGTGCGTCTGGTCACATTGACAGCATTCAATCTTCCTATACTTGTTCTGTTGCTGGACTAATTTGCGGGCTGTGTCACGAACTTGCCCATAAAATACAGCCCTTACAATACCGTCAGCACCAGGACTGTCTTGGATGATTAAGGACTGATTACATTTAAAACCGGTTGTCGTGATGAAAACAAGAAGTCCTTGCTATTTATTACATATACAATAATGATTCATAAAGAAATTAGATCCGAGATGATGAAAGTGAACTTATATCTCCTCGAGGCGAAAGTAATTCATGAAATTATGGCTTCATAATATCGACTGGTGCTCTTCACAAATGACGCGATCGCAAACGTCTTATTGGCATACATTGTCTCCATTCAGAATTAGTTCCTCTTCTGCATTAGGCTTTATCTAATGTCAACTATTGTCCATTTCACAACTATAAATCATGGTTATGGATAATATATTGTGTATATATTGAGACACTGTTGCTAAATCAAGGATTGCATTAAAGTTCATGATCTGCTGATGGCGCGATATTGAGAGCTTTGTGTTGGATCACAAAACTATATTGTCAGCCGTATTACACAACCCTATCGTTCAGGGTGCGTTGGCAAATTATCCTAAG
The DNA here is from genome assembly GCA_030141615.1 of Unio pictorum. NCBI lineage: Eukaryota > Metazoa > Mollusca > Bivalvia > Unionida > Unionidae > Unio > Unio pictorum. Next base: position 14,157,156 of record JARLTB010000377.1, read on the forward strand.
TAACATAGTCATTTGAACTGAATAAAAAGTACATGCCTTTATTTTGATCACGGGATTAATTAAAGCAATTGTGGAGAGTATATTTCACGGACGTTTCCCAGTTCGTGTGATTTTGGAATACTCTCAAATAATTGAGATCTAGAATAGATTCTAAACAGGGGAAGAAGATCTAATAAATGCCTTGGAACAGTACTCCAACCATGCAGTCTTATTTATCGCTGTTGTGGTGACAGTACAACATGCATATATCAGTACAATCTAGTGTTATTCATTGAATACCAATAGCACCAAAAAATACTGCTAGACGCAAAAGTTGTTTATCCTCGTCGAGCAAATTATTCGCGCTTGATTTATTTCGGGAATGTATGACCAGTATTAGATGTTGTGTAAATAATGGGTGACAGTTCGTGATACATGGTTTTCTTGGAGGTTTAGGATATATTGGAGAGACGAATTGAGAGATCTGTGTACTATCATTTAACTACTTGTACAATTGTCAGAATTAGAAAGTTTCAAAGGCATTTTAATCTTAATCTTAAACATCCAACTGTAATAGTATCATGACCTTCCCCTATAAGTGCACCACAGTGATAATTGCCCATAGCATCAACATCTGAATCGTCCTGGATGATTAAAGAGTACGGACTTTGAAACATTTGAAACGGATCGTTGCCCATGAAAAATAGCTCCATGCATAACATTATAGATACAATACTTGTTGAGGATGAAACACTAAGGTTCTAACTGATTACAATGAACTAGGTTCTCATCAAGTGGATAGTAGTTAATGAAATTTTGTGCTGCCAACATAGGATGGTACTCTTCACAAATGACAGGAGCACCAGAATATGATGGGTGGCCAACATTTATTGTTATTTATAAGATTAAGTATTTCTTACCCTCATGAACTATAATATGCAATACTAGTTATGAAACCAAATACGCGTCGACTCAATGGGATGGCTGTGACGAAACTTACAAGCAAGGAGAAAGTATTAATAGCTAATCCCATCAGAAGGCTTAGACACATCTAATTCGTTTCTAATTGATTAATGTGTATTATAATCGTATTCATAATCATAGATTTCAAAAGCCCTGTAACCATACATGTTCAATAAAAATGATGTTAGTTGATAAAATGTAATCTTGCCAACACAGGTTAATGCAAACGATAATATATAATATGCAAGGTCCGCTATTGTTTTATTCGAGGCAAAACTGTTGGGCGTCTGGTCACATTGACAGCATTCAATATTCCTCTACTTGTGCTGTTGCTCTATTACTTTACGTGTTGTGTAGCGACCTTCCCTTTCCAAAATCACCCTATGCTAATTTTCAATATCATCAGCATCAGGACTGTCTCGGATGATTAAGGATTAGATAGATTTGGAAAGGATTGTCGGCATGAAGAAAGAGGTCCTTGCATGGTATTACATATGCAGTAATGGTTATGAAGTAATCCGGTCCGAGATGATGAAAGTAAACTTACTTATCCTCAAGGCGAAATAAATTCATGAAATTTTGGCATTGACTGGTACTCTTCACAATTGAAAATTGTGGTGACAGTACAACATTGATATATCAGTACAATCTAGTGTTATTCATTGAATACCAATAGCACCAAAATGTTCTGATATACACAAAAGTTGCTCCTCGTCCTCTAGCAAATTAGTCGCGTTTGATTTACCACAGGAATTTCTAACCAGTGCTAAATATTGTGTAAAGAATGGGAAACAGTTCGTAATACATGGTTAACTTGGAGATTTGTGGTACGTTGGAGACGCGAACTGGGAGTTTTTTGTACAATCATATAAGAACATTGTCAGTCATGGCACACTTATAATCTTAATAATAGTGGCAATAACTGCTCATTTAGCATGTTGATTGGGGTGGAAACGATTGTGCATATGTCCCTATAACAATCAGAGTTAACAAATTGGATAGAACGTTTAATCGTGATCTTAATCATCCAGCTGGAATTGGATCATGACCTTTCCCTTCCAATACATCACAGCGTTAATTTACAACAGCATCAGTCTCTGGACTTTCCTGGATGAGTAAAGTTCAATGACATTGAAACATTTAGAAATAATCGTTATCCATGGTACGTTTAGGATACGTTGGAGATGCGGAATGAGAGCTGTGTCCAATCATGTAAGTACATTGTCAATTATGGCACACTTATACTCTCAATAATTGTTGCAATTAGCATGTTGATTTGGATGTAAACAATTGTCAATATGTCTCTCGGATAATCAGAGTTAGCAAATTGCAAAGGAATTGTACTCGTAATATTTATAATCGAAGTGTAATTGTATCATTACCGTTTCTTTCCAATACCTACAGCTGCTACTTTCCGACAACATCAACACCTGAACAGTCCTGGATAAATAACGTATAGGGACCTTGAAACATTTAGAAAGGATCGTTGTACAGGAACAATAGCCCCATGCGTTATATTATATATAAAAGAATAGATGACGACACAACGCTCAGATCATAATGGATCAAAACGGACTTGATTCTCATCAAGTGGAACGTAGTTAATAAACGTTTGTCCAGCCTACATCTGCTGGAACTCATAACGAATAACAGGAGCACCAGAACATGATGGGCGGCCAACATTTCTTATATATATATATATATATATATATATATATATATATATATATATATATATATATATATATAAGATTAACCTCTTGTACTATAATATGCAATACTAGTTGATAAAGCAGTTGAGTCTGAAATAATGAATCCAAACACTAGGTATATATGGTGTTGGTGTAAGTATTAATAACAAATCCCATCAAGAGGTATAGATACAGATATTTTGTTTGTTAGTGATTAATGTGCCTGCTATAATCGTACTAATAATTGATTTCAAAAGCTATATAATCGTAATTAAACTGCATGTTGGCTTTGAAATATTGTAGTGTAACCATGATTATATTTGACCAAACATAACAACTACCTACGCAACCAAACAATGACTAACATATATATATATATATATATATATATATATATATATATATATATATATATATATATATATATATATATATATATATATATATATATATATATATATATAAATAAATAATTGTGAGAATAACAAGGCTAATTTTGCAGGTTCCTTTGTATCTAAATAACGGACATAAACAGTGACAATTGAAATTAAACTTATTTGTCCTTAAGTTTTACATCCATGGATATCTTCTCAAAACAAAATTAAACTAAGCAAGTAGAACACAATTGAATTGGCAATCATTCCAATGTAACAGTAATCGTAAGCTGTTCCAAAGGAACGGAAAATCGTAATTATTATTCAAAAACCTGTAATTCTGATGGTACAGCTGTAATGAAACGCATGCCACCACCACCACCACCACCTCCTCCAGTGTTCGTCTGGACACATTGACATCATTCAATATACCTATACTTGTCATGTTTCAGGACTTATTTGCGTGCTGTGTAACAACCTTTCCCATCCAATACAGCCCTATGATAATTTCCAATACCATCAGCATCAGGACTGTCTTGGAAGATTAAGGATTGCTTACATTTGAAAAGGATTGTCGTCATGAAAAAAAGAGGTCTTTGCTATTAATTACATATACAATAATGGTTGATAAAGAAATTAGATCCGAGATGATGAAAGTGAACTTACTTATCCTCAAGGCGAAGTTAATTCATGACATTTAGGCCTCCCAATGTTGACTGGTGCTCTTCACACATGACACATTCGCCAGTCTATTATTTCCAGCCTTCATCTCGCTTTAGATGAAGTTCCTCTTTATCATCAGGGTTTATCTAATGTCAAGTATTGTCATTTTCACGAATGTACATGGTTATGAATAACATATTGTGTATATATTTAGAGACGGTTGGTAATACTAGGATTGCATGAAAGTAGATGTGCTGAAACCGCGGTATTGAGATATTTCTGTTGCATCATATACGTTCAATATCAATCATGTTAAATAACCCTATCGTTCTGCGTGCGTTGGCAACTTATCCCATGTAACATAGTCATTTGAACTGAATAAAACTTACGTGCGTTTATTTTGATAACTGGATAAATTATAGCAAGTTTGGAGAGTATTTTGCAAGTATGTTTTCAATTTTTGCAAGTTTGGAATTCTCTCACGTTATTGAGATTTGGAATAGATTCCAAACGGGGAAAATATATCAAACCGCTGCTTTGGAACTATACTCTAAACATGCAGTCTTATTATTCGTTCATGTGGTGACAGCACATCATTGATATATCAGTACAATCTAGTGTTATTTATTGAATACCAATAGCACTAAAAAGATTGCATGAAAGGTTATGATGTGATGAGGTAGCGGTATTGAGAATTTTGTGTTGGACCATAAAAGTTTATATGTTTAAAAGTGATATATCAGTACAATCTAGTGTTATTTATTGAATACCAATAGCACTAAAAAGATTGCATGAAAGGTTATGATGTGATGAGGTAGCGGTATTGAGAATTTTGTGTTGGACCATAAAAGTTTATCCTCTTCTAGCAAATTAGTCGCGTTTGAGTTATCTCGGGAATTTATGACCAATATTACATATTGTGTAAAGAATGGGAGACAGTTCGTAAAACATGGTTTGCTTGGAGGTAACTTACATTGGAGACGCGAATTGGTAGACGAAAACGTTGTTTATCCTCTTCTAGCAATTTAGTCGCGTTTGAGTTATCTCGGGAATTTATGAACAGTATTAGATATTGTGTAAATAATGGGAGACAGTTCGTAAAATATGGATTTCTTGGAGGTTTGGGATACGCTGGAGACGCGAATTGAGAGATCTGTGTAGAATCATATAAGAACATTGTCAGTCGTGGCACACTTATGATCTTAATAATAGTGGAAATAACTGCTCATTTAGGATGTTAATTTGTATGTAAAAAATTTCGATATGTCCCTAGAAAAATCAGAGTTAACAGTAAACTAATTGATCTGCAAATCATAAACATATTAATTGGTTTCAGAAAATATATCATCGTAATCGTAATTCATTAGCATTGTAATAAGTTATGGATGATCACACCCCCACCCCTAAAATCACTACTTGAGATATTTTGGTCATTTTGCATGTTAGTTTGTATCTCAAAAATAATAATAACATTCTCACCTATACTTTTGTTGCAGTAGTTCTTTTTAAATGCTCGTTGGCATTCTCCTTTCTGCTTAGGCCTAATCTAATGTTTCTACTAAACATTGGTCATCAATAATAGTTTCATCGAAATATAGGCACATCACAGCTAGGAAGATCGGTGGACAGTCTAAATCGTGAGCTATTGTATTTATTTTTATTACATTACTAGATGTATTTAGGCATCTAAGGAACCGAATAATATATTGCGTTTGGGTTCAGTTCACACAGCCATTGCCCTTGACACGAAGATTATATAGAAAATTGTGGGGACTAAGGTAGTGTGATCTCTATGGACAATTTGTCGCTATAGACAGGAGGGTGGGTGTAATAACCGATCCGCTGGCATGGTGGTTAGTGTGTCCGCCTCAGGTGCGGTAGATCGTGTGTTAGCTCAGCTTTCTTCTCATAATTCAAAACATTTTAATACAAATAATCACTCTCTACTCTGTTCACAAGTTAGACACATAACATCCTAGTGGCCGTAATAGCATAGCACTATATAAAATGTTTTAAAATGTTTAATTATAAAGGTGATATATTTTATATCCTTTATAAAAAATATAATTTTATAAATTATGAATTTTCGGTATATATATTTAGAATTTTGTTTCAAAGAAGCCTTTATGCAATCCGTCAAGATGTAAATGAATTATGCATAAAGGTTTCATCGAAAGAAGCAATGAACTAATTTTGTAGCATGTTAAATTTTCAAAGAGCATGAAGTTATTTACTAAACTTTCCAACTACACCTTTCACCCACATACATTAATATTCAATAAACTGAGAAAATAGGGCAAGTTATAAATGAAACGTGAAACTATTTCAACTTGATTTTGAAATGAAAGCTAAATATTTAAAGTCTAAATAATCTTACCTTTTCTCTTGTATGGCTACATATTCCAGATCAAATAAAGTGTCCATGCATCAAACCAAATTGTTTAACTATCCAAAGAATAAATACGCATATGTATGATAACTTGTAAAAATCCAAAACATTTAAGTACATAATTGAGAAACGAACCTATATATGCCCCAAGATTGAAAGATCTTCTTGTGACAGGACTCAGAGTAAGTGACGACTGTTGAGTAATTAACTCAAATCAAAAAGTGTCAAGATCTTCTTGTGACAGGATTCAGAGTAAGTGAAGACTGTTCAGTAATTAACTCAAATCAAAAAGTGTCAAGATCCTTTTATTCTCACCTTCGGCTCTGTAAGCAAGTTACCCTTTGATTGTGAATTGTAGTACGTCCGTTCCAGGTGATAATTGGTGTGTAGCAGGGTCCAAAGCTAACTTGGCTTCTATTCATTGATATCAGAACAAAGGGACAATTATTACTCCAAGCTTATTAATCTGCTGTGTAGGTAAAATTATTTTGCAAATCTTTATCCAAATTGGAATCTAGGAAGCATGCACAATTATACAAATAATTAGCTGCAAGTACATCCCCTGTCCTTACTAGCTATTGAGTAGATATGTATAACAAAAAGAAACTTAGGCAGGAGAATAGAGATCGTTTGAACAGATTTTCTTATTATTATAAGGTTTAATGGAAGCTTAGAGTACTTCCTTATATGACAAATAGACACAGCCAAATATAAACAAATTCATTAACAAAACTTAAAGAAATATAAAATGTAAATATGTATGAACTTTCTAAAGGAAATAATACTACTATTACAACAAATAATAATAATAATAATAATAATAATAATAATAATAATAATGATAATAATAATAATAATATTGTTGTTATTATTATTGTTGTAATTGTTATTATTATTGTTATTATAATTATTATTATTATTATTATTATTATTATTATTATTATTAAGTAGTAGATAGGTAATAATTTGTTAAGATAGTGGGTCACTGACTACTGTCTATATAATATTTAGACAGTAATTTACAGATATTTTCATGCAAGAACTGTCTGATGAGATTTATGGAATGAATTGATTACGTTTTATAAGCATTGTATGTGTATCTGTTGATTTTGATATCGTGATGGGATATAAGAATTTCTCACGTATAACATTGCTTAAAATTTAGAATTTAAGAATACGGTACTTAATGCATATTCTAGGAATTATCATTAGTTAAAATTCAGTGTCTTATCTAATTGTTTTCATTATTGATTAGAATGTTAGAATTAAATCCTTATATACTTTTTAAATATTGATATTGTTGGTGTAAATTAGTTGTTTATTATCTACTAATCAATACTTAGTCTTAATTTCATCTTTTAACGCCTGTCTTTCTACTGCTGTGTTTAGAACACGTAATAATTAATGAGTCTTAGAATCTATAAATTTTCCACACAATCTGCAATTAGGTAAAATATTTACTAAATGCCTATTAAAGGCAATCTCGCCCGTTGATTATTTATTGTGTTTTAGGGGCACCAGACAGATACCTCACCCCTATGTTTCCAAATAAAAATATACATATATACATTCCATAGGACCCCACTATTTAATAGGTTAATTATTACGATTTCATTTTAAAACTTGTCAAAACCTACTTTTAGGTCGTATGTAATCTTCAGGGACGCACTGAAACTGAAAGATATAATGCATATATCATTAACATGCTAATTGTCCATTCGCTTATTTTAGTTCTCTCTCTCTCTCTCTCTCTCTCTCTCTCTCTCTCTCTCTCTCAATGCATCCACGTAACTACACACACACACACACACACACACACACACACACACGTCTTTAAAACGTGCATATCTCCGTTTGATATCAAAATATTTTTCTTTCTCAAGGAATTTGTATATTTATCACTATGTAAATATATTAATTATGGAAAATTTGAATTTGTTCTTTCATGTGAGTTGAGATTAAGGCAATAATATAAAATGCAATCAAATTGATACGAGCAACTATTCAATTCTTTTCATTTTATATGTATGGTCTGGGTAGGGAACATTTAACATGAAATGTTTGAGTAAGTAAAATATCTTCCCCTTGTATATATATACACATACTCATGTATTTATGTATACCTTTTCGGTTCATTTGGGGATGTGCAATATTACTAAGAACAGTATATACGTGTCAAGGATATGTGTATGTCAGTACAAACGGCATATATATCTATGTCTGTCTGTCTATATATATATATATATATATATATATATAGAGAGAGAGAGAGAGAGAGAGAGAGAGAGAGAGAGAGAGAGAGACAGAGAGAGAAAGAGATCTATCTATCTATCTATTTATCTATCTATCTATCTATCTATCTATCTATCTATCTATCTATCTATCTATCTATCTATCTATCTATCTATCTGTGCATACATGCTGTCTGCCTCTGTCTTTTTAACAAATGTTCTTTGCTTCCTGTGATGAAATATCAACAAGGATGCAATGGTACATCTAAAGAATTTTAAGTGGGTTGTTTCCTCTCTTGAAGTTTAAAGGTTCACATTTTACAACTAAATTACTGGTACAAAAGCTTGCATTTTCTGTAGCATGTGCCAATGTTGTTTACAGTGGGAATTTAGATGTGAATTCTGGCGTTTCTACCTTTCCGAATTGGAACAGTATAACTTTCTTGGAAAAACAAGACCACGCACTTCTCATTAGAATAAATAGTATCCAACTGCAAACTGAATAGACCCAGTTTTGCTGTTGATCTGGTTGTTAGGAGTAATCAGTAACAAACAATATAGATCCTCACCTGCTGGGGTATTATGCGGCGGAAGATCAAAGTATATGTTAGACTTAGACGCAGTACAAACTGTATGTTTATTTCCTCCGCATTCCGTATAAGATTTTCTTTTTCGAAGATTTATTAGTCATATTATTAAGGAACCGTACAACGAATTATTATATTTATGAAACAAAAATATGAATGTGTCTTTGTCTAGAATACAGTCTCCACAATTACTGATAATAGAGAACATCAAAGAAAATATATTGAATGGCAAACAACTTTAACTAGTCATACGAAGAGCAGCAGAGCGGATGAACAACCTTTTGGCTAAAACGTCAAGTTTGAAAAAAAAATAAAGCATGCTATGAAAATGACAAATATAAGGTCAATAACCCCAAAAGAAGCCTCTAATTACCGATACTTTCTCTAAATGGGTTACTTTATTTTGTTACTGTATCGTGTCGTGGATTTTTTCTTCAAATTTTATATGCGGAGTTTGGTTTACCCACCTGAAGTTTCATTGAGGTCGTACCCTCTTAACTGATGTAATTAGATCATTATTAAACGAAACATTTATCAAAACCAACACGATATCTTCATCTAGGATCATACAAATTTATCGGTATAAATCCGTGTGGGGGTAGCTAGTGCACGTGAAAAGATGTTTTTGAATTTAATTATATCCATATCTCCTGAACAAGTCTGATGAATATTACTAAGTGTATGTTTATCAACTCCATTAAATACAGCGTGAATATTAGAGTTATCTCTTACCACTTTAAATATATGCGTGTATCACTGAGTTAAATCAGTACTGGTAAGCCTGTCTCGATAAAATATTCTTGTTGAATTTGATTGTTTATGCATATTACATCATCATTAACAGCTAAATTATTAATCAATCCATCAAATAAAAACGATAGTATTAAAATAATTTGACAAACTCTGTCAATATATTGCGATCACACGAGTTGTTTTACCTGAACATCCCAGTCCATTGAGATAAACTGTCTTCTGCCTCATCAGATAATAATAAACGGACGGAACAGTTGATAATCTTTATATCTGATTTTTAAAAAATAAATATCCTTGTTTTCTTCTCCATTTGCCCCATGATACATCGTAAGCATTACTTATAAAAAAAAGATTGTTCTTGATGCCCACTTATCTTTAAGATAACTTCCGATACACATATATTGTCAAATATCATATAAGTATGTGCTTGTTAATGTATTCGTTCAGTATTTTGAAAGCAATAGATATATGTTGTGGTGCGGAAACACCTTGATGTAATGCTATCTGCCATGTAAATAATCCATTAATATTACATTGAATAATATCTGTGGTCATCGTCAACCATGCCAATATTAACTTACCACCTTAAACCAAAAAAGCAAGCAAGTTTTGTTCTTCAGGAATCGTTTGGAGTCACTAATAACATCCACAATGAAATTTTTGTTCATATTATTTTACCAGCATCAATAACTGCCACAGGTCGCTAGATTGCATCATAGTCAGTAACGTTTCTTACAAGTACAACCGTTTGTTTAGTTCCAATAATCCGAAGGTGTGGGACAGTGGCATTGCACATGAAATGTTTTATATTTCCATCTTTCAGCATTAATAGATGTGCTGTAATTTGGGTTGCTGATATGAACAACAGGCCATACATCAGCATCAGAGCCGTCGGCAAATTTTAATGGCCGTGCTATATTTTATGGGTTATTATCAGGGTGGTTGGAAATATACCTGACGAACATCGTTGATGGCCCATTTGACCTGGAATAATCATCGGAATATCTTGCTAGACCCAATATCATCGTGGCAACGTCGACGTCTTTCCGAATTGATTCAATATTTCTTTCATTGATGATATATTGAGCGCTGTTAATTAACGCCATAATTCCATTATTAACAAAACAAACCATAATATCAGTCCCATCTTCAGTGTTATCATTTTTAAAACTTCACCTTTTGCTTTAATAAACGTTTAAGCGGGTAATATATATCTACTTGTATCTTGAATTTATAGTTCTATTCTTAAACACAGATTTGGTGTCCACGCATCGTAAGAATTCTTGTGAAAATCGCCTATAGATTCATCTTTGAGAACTGGAGCATCCATGTTGAACGCTGGATCAGACACAACTTTAAACATTTTATTATAATTGTTATCATCTAACACGATAACCACTGCCTGCTATCAATCTGGTATTTATAGTTTTCTGCTTCACCAGCCAATTCTGCTAGTATTGATTTACAGCTTGATTTATTATTTTGCTCACATTTACGGGCATAACTTCAGTGCTTGGTAAATTTTCTGGTTGAGGTTGGACCGCTGTGGTTTGTGTATTAATCGTGCTAATCTGTCCTTTGTTGCTGAAAACGCATTACAGGCAAAATTACCAATAACACAAGAATCTATATCACGAACAACGTCAATAGCGATCATTCGGTATTGTTTTTGGAGCTGTCCTTCTAAATGCCGAGTCCATCACCAATGATTGCTTTATAAGTAGCTAATCGCGAATTTATTTATCACTCTGACCATGTTGGGTCCAAGTTGATCATCGTATATGATATCATTTTATTTAATCACTGTGATAATTATCAACAATTTTAAGAATGAGAGATCAATAAACATTAATATTCATGATGCCGCCTGTAAATAATTGTTGACAGCTGCTTCATTAATAATTTCAGGTGAATTATGTCCAGCACGTTTCTGTCAATCAGAATTTATAATCTCTTTAAGTCAGAATGAATATTATTAAGATAAGCAATAAGACCACATCCTTAAGTAGAAAATATGAATTTCAGTAGCGCCAAGAGTATCATAACATTTCTTTTTCAGCCTCTTCCTACATTCTCAAGAAATACAGAAAATGGTTTGTCATCATCATCGAGAACGTTTCCTTTATTTATTGAATATACATCTTTAGCCCAATCAATTTTGCCCTTCCAAAATCTTCGTATTTAGATTTTACGTATATTGATATTGTAGGATACATTTTTGCAACATTAATCAATCCCCTGTTACTTGAAGTTTCCATAACCGAAATACTTTCAGGTCTAAATATTTCTTCGATTTTACGTAACTTTTCTAATTGTTGTTTTCGAACGTCTTGTGTACTAAATTATGGCTGAGGAATTCTTGAAGATGCTGGTTCAGTAATGGATTACATCTGTTTATAATAACAGGGCTTCATTATTATCATATACTCATATTTAGTAGATCGTGTAGTATAGTAGTAGTATAGTAGTAGTAGTAGTAGTAGTAGTAGTAGTAGTAGTAGTATAAGAGTAATATAGTAGTAGTAAAGTAGTAGTAGTAGTAGTTTAGTAGTAGTATTACTAGAGTAGTTGTGGTATAGTAGTAGTGGTAGTTTAGTAATAGTATAATAGTAGTAAGTGTATAGTAAGAGAATAGTTATAGTATAGTAGTAGGTGTATAGCATTAGTATAGTAGTAGTAGTTTAGTAGTAGTAGCATAGTAGTAACATAGTAAAAGTATAGTAAAGGAGGTAATGTTAGTAGCATTGGTATTATTCAAGTTCTATATTAGTAGTATAGTACTAGCATATTATTATTAGTAGAAGTTTACAAGTAGCATGGTAGTAGTAATATTTTATTAGTAGTATAGACGTTGTTGGTGTTTTTGTTGTGTTTAACGCCATTTTTCAGCACACGATAGGCTATGCATGGCGGCCAGTATTAATGGTGGCGGAAGAACCCGGGAAAAGCCCTGGAAAGAACCACTGACCCATGAGAAGCTACTGACAAGCTTTCTTTCATACCCACATTGGCCGAATATGAGACTCGAACCAACGCAGACAGAGGTGAGATGGCAGTGATCCGTAACGGAGAGTACTTTAGCCCACTCAGCCACTCGGGCCCCTAGTAGTATAGATGTAATAATAATAGTAGTAGTAGTAGTTGTAGTAGGTAGTAGCAGTAATGTGGTAGTATGATAGTGGTATATTATTAGTATTAGTATATTGATAGCAGTAGATTTGTAGTATTATGGTAGTAATATTAGTATAGTAGTAGTAGTAGTTGTATAGTTGTATTACAACAGTAGTAGTATAGTAGTAATTGTAGTAGTATAATAGTAGTAGTAATATTAGTATAGTAGTTGTAATAGTTCAGTAGTAGTATAGTATGAGTCTTATACTAGCAATAGTAGTATAGTATCTGTAGCGGTATATCAGTATTAGTAGTAGTAGCATAATGGCAGTAGAAGTGTCTAAGTAGTATAGTCGTAGTAATAGTGTATTAGTAGTATAGTCGTAGTAGTAGTGTATTAGTAGTATAGTCGTAGTAGTAGTCTATTAGTAGTATAGTAGTAGTAAAGTAGTAGTATTATGGATGCAGTAGTGTATAAATAAAAGTAGTAATTCTATGGTAATAGTAGTACTAGTAGCTTAGTAGTACATTGGGGTGGGATGCTACCAGTATTATTTTTTAAGTATTACAGAAGACCCAAACTGGCTCGTTCTTTTAGAAACTGAAGTAGTGATAGAGAGATTTTAAAGATAAGAGCCCCCAGTCAGCGATGTAGACAGTTAAATTACTGAATACACAAAAAGATGAAATTTATATAAACGACAAGTTTAATAGCATTCAATAACTGATAGGCATTTCTCAAATGAAATTCAAATGCAAAGCCCTATCACACGTATTTCACTCGACCAAGTGAAGGTATGTTTCGTCATCTGACGTAGTGTTATAGATTTTCCCTATGCCATGCGTTCCTACGCATGTGTATAATGCTTTCTCTGTACTGATACTCCAGTTCCCCTCCAGTCCTTTAACTTCTGCCTCCGTTCTCTACTTTTCTTGTCTCCAAAACGACTCTGGATCAACAGCTAAGCTCTTTCCCTCTGTCTCCTACAGCACATCCTGTCCCTACAAACTTTCGGTAGGAACAGACAATAACATTAGCATATTCCTCTAGCTACCTAGACTCACACTAAACAACAATCTATCATTAGATGAGACATTACCTTCTTTGGTCACGCATTCTTTCACATCGAAATACCCTTACTTTCTAATATGGTGTACATGGTATCAGCTAATCATCACATCCGTATATATATATATATATATATATATATATATATATATATATATATATATATATATATATATATATATATTCTCAATCTTATTATACAGAACACATTACTCTTCATCAAAGTGTACACAGATATCCACATGTCCATGCGCTTATATATTTTTACACACATGACACTCATACAAAATATACACAAATATTTAAATATCCCTAATAAATAATTTTGCACACTGCAACCATTATACATAGTTGTAACTCAATGTCACATTTGTTAGTCTAGAATATCACATGAATAAATGCATTTGGTTACTACCAATTAAGAGAGAGAGAGAGAGAGAGAGAGAGAGAGAGAGAGAGAGAGAGAGAGAGAGAGACGCGTCGATGATCATGTGCAACATGTTTAATTTATTTAGAAAACTTGCATTATTTCTATTTTTCCGCTATTTTCTTATTGTAGTAATGACTGACAAAAGCTAATACCCGTTTTAGAGAGAATTGAATCAGTATGGAAATTAAAAAGTTTTGTATTCGCCATGGATTAATTACATTTGAGATAAACTTCAGTACACGCGTATCAAATTGTTTTATACAAGCACTATTAAGGATGTGTAATTTTAATATATGCGGTATATTGATTTAATCAATTAGTCATCAAATAAGTGTAGTAAAACAACGCGTATGTTTTAACGGTTTAAATATATTTTAAGCTGGAAAGAATATTATATGGTGAATCGAAAATGACGCGAAAACTAAAAGTTCACTACATAATCCGGGTATTTTTCAGTCATGTAAGAATTATAATTGATCGCTCCCACGTCTGATCAAGCGTTTAATACATAATAAGAGTGTATAGCAGTCATGTATGATTGGTCGCGTCCATGTTCTATCACGATCTTTAATGTTTGGTATTGTATATGCTTATTTATATCATTACATCTTGATTCCCACGGATATTAATAAAGATCGTATTTAGCGTTTAAGTTGTAGGTAGAGTTGTACATCAACAATGTTAATGTTCGTAACACATACATTTACTTATCATGAAAGCACAAGATCCCGCATTCAAAAACATCTCAACGTTTAATACAACAAACCTAAATGTTTGCACATTGGTTAATTTATTTTTTTTTATAAAATATTTTCAGTAAACACACATTATGAATTAAGCATGTCTAAGTTTAGCATTGCGATATGTACATTACATTTGACTTCGTGCAATTATTTATAGAAGGACGAAATTCAAATTTATTTAGTCCTGGAATTTCTCTTTATGAAAGTATAGTCGTATACGGATTGTGGTCAGCAAATGTTTGGACTTTGATAAATATAATTTAACTATAGCAATGATAATCTTACTTATATTTAGCATGGATTTTTGTATTTGAAGGTCCCTTGTATTTTTTGAGATAATGGGGTGCCAAAATCATCAGTAATTTACAGATATTGGCCTCAACTCGAATGCGATGTATTATAAATGGAAGAAAAGGTATAGTTATAACATCAGCACTAGTAATAGTAGCGACGATAATATAAAAGTAGATGTCGTACGATGAGTAATGCTAAGAGAGGAAACGAGTAATTGCGCGTATAGCCTTAACATTACTTCAGACACAATATCAATAACTGGAACAAAGTAAAAATGCAGCTGAAACTACTTTATTTATAAAACATTGTTTAAAGTGATGGTACATACATTGTACATAGATAATATACAATGTCAAGTCATACACTTTCAAAAAGGGATTCAATGATAAGGAACTAGAACAGTAATTCTTCAATGCTACTAACGCCATATAAAGTCTAAGAAAGATAACTCTTTGGTCTCTGTGCGAGCTGGACCAGAATTTGAGGCCTTTATACAACCTGACGCGTGTTTTGTTAATTTTCATATAGTAGACAAGGATATAAGCAAGTATTCATCGATAATGAACTTCTATGTCGTGATAACAGCTCCTCTCCAATGACTTCAGTGTGTCCACCTTTTGGGCAAAGTGGGCTTAAGGTGCTCCGTATATTATCGTCAGCTTTCACAGGGTGTGTTGTTAATCGTACTGAAAATCCAAGACTGTCATGAAATCAAATGAAATCAAAGGATAAGAGAAAACCATGACTGTCATGAAATCAAACGATAACAGGAAACCAAGATTGTCGTGAAATCAAGTGATAACAGAAAACCAAGACTGTCTTGAAATCAAGTAATAACAGAAAACAAAGACTGTCGTGAAATCAAGTGATAATAGAAAACCAAGACTGTCTTGAAATCAAGTGAAAACAGAAAACCAAGACTGTTGTGAAATCAAGTGATAACAGAAAACCAAGACTGTCTTGAAATCAAGTAATAACAGAAAACCAAGACTGTCGTGAAATCAAGTGATAACAAAGAACCAAGGCCGTCATGAAATTAAGTGATAACAGAAAACAAAGAAACACATGAAATCAAGTGATAATAGAAAACCAAGACTGTTGTGAAATGAAGCGATAACATAAATCCATGACTGTCATGAAATCAAATGATAACGGAAAACCAAGACTGTCATGAAATCAAGTGATACCAGAAAACCAAGACTGTCATGAACGCAAGTGATACCAGAAACACAAGACTGTCATGAAATCAAGTGTTATCAGAAACACAAGACTGTCATGAAATCAATAGATAACAGAAAACCAAGACTGTCGTGAAATCATATGATAACAGAAACCCAAGACTGTCATGAAATCATGATACCACTTGACACCTTGTACAACACTTTACATATCTTTCCTTTTGGAACAACATAAACCTGTATATTATAAAACGACGATTTCACTAGCGTTTCCAGGAAATAAATGGCATGCAAATTGGCTTTAACTGCATTCAGTCGAAATCATTGGGACATAGAAATTACTGAATCAGCTGTAAGATGTCCTAACAAGGAAGAAATAAATTTAAATAATTGGATCGTCAATATGTTATTGTTGTATATTCCTAAACCATATGCGTTGAATTTATTCATTAAGTACAACTATTCGATGCAAAGCAACAAATGGACAAATTACATAAGAAACTTTTAAAATGTCTTTATTTCCTGGACTTCATCAGCTGATCCCCACAGGCTAGACGTATCTGCTCCACGGTGGCCGGACAGTCTAGTCGAAAATATCCTGACAATCCGATCTCTTTTCTGGCTTCCTGGATATCTGTCTTGATTACCATCAAGACAGAGGTAGCCAGCAATAATGAAGGCTCACCAACACCCTGCAAGACACCTAAGATAGTTTGACATTCCAATTTACAACAACAAACCGTTTGTAAAGCTGAAATGCAATTTTAAATGGGGCTTAAAGAAAGTCCTAGACTGTTATCGTTATACAGTACATTCAACTTTCTATTGGTAAACGTGTAACTGTTTGGTTTATGTCGTTTGTCAACAAATTAATTTCAATACACTTATCGTTCTTTAAATGGAAACGCAACATATCATGGCGATGGAGGGATAGTACGCAAAATTGGCTAATACTTTTATTTTTAACGTCATGAAACATTATTTCAATGTGTCAGATTCCAGTCTTAATTAGAACTCTGCTGAACAATTTGATCACGTTAGCTTTTCTTGAAGATTACCTTTGAAGAATACAAGTGAGTAACAGCATTTTCATTCTTCAGTAAAGTCACATTGAATTTTCTTGGTATACCGCTGACATTTGGTATTTTGTAGCTCAATGGACTGCAGTTGACCATTCGGCCATCATCGGCAATTATAACCTTTTCCGAGGTCATCATTCCCAGGCCCTGTAAATGAACGAAATTAAAAAAATATAGTACATCTTTTTATTATGCAACCATCCTCGCATTTTTCATTTTTTAAAAACTAATCAGGTTTTACAATAATGATATATGTCAGTGACTACTGTTAGGATCATATGGTCATAAACCAAGTAACAGAAAGAGGCATACCAACAAGATTTGTAAATTTAAAAAAAAGACATTTAAGAGAAATTTTATACTATTATGAATTAAATCCAAAATAATCAAACATTGTACACAAGGGAAAAATAATAGTGTTTCCAATGAATTCCAGGTCCTCGAACATATTAACGCACTAACTGCTTGGATGTAGATTTAGAATAATATTCTAATCCAGAATAAATAAGGTCTTTGTAAGTTCTAATCAATTATCTAAAACCTTGCTGTTCAATTTATATATAGACACCTTATTAAACACATCTATCGACTGATATTTAAAAAATAATATATGAAATAATAATTACATTAATTATCATGTATACCTCCCTTAAACGTAATAATCTCCTCCTCGATACATGACATTTAACAATATCCCACGTCACAAAGAACCCGCCTGACCGACCCATCTAGTGGAAATAATTAATTTTTCTAAGAATCCAACTGACCCAATGGGAAAATGACCTCAAACTCGTCAATAGGTTTATTATTATTAATATTAGTATTAATTATCAATTATTACTATTATTATTATGATTGATTGATTGATTGATTGCAAAAACCCTATGCAATCTACAGACACGCAATGAAAGTGAACGATGTATGGCACAATATATATATATATATATATATATATATATATATATATATATATATATATATATATATATATGTGTGTGTGTGAGTGTGTGTGTGTGTGTGTGTGTATACTCCTTGTGATGTTAGCTACTGAATACCTGTATAAACGCCCCTTCAATCTGTCCTATATCAATTGTTGGTTTGAGACTTTTGCCAATGTCCATCACTATATCCGTCTGAAGCACCTGTTTGTGAAGACAGAAAACACATATAAAGGATGTCAGTCAGGCATTACTTTTAGCACTTCAATATTTAGTTTATGTATTGGTACACCTTCAATGTCTCAGTGGAGGAGAAGTTTTCCATTACGTTACAATATCTATAATCAAATTTGTTCACGTTTGGGTATATACGGTAAATAGAATAACATAACTCAAGACTATATTTGATCCCTGAAGCTATTGGACAATATAAGCTATTGGACACTAGAAGCTATTGGACACGAGCGCCATGAACGATCGTTAATATTGTGAAGAACATTTTCGAATAGCATAACTTGAACTTCACTGAAACATAAATAAGTCTTGAAAATCAGTACTTGAAGTTATCTTGCAAAAAAACATTGCTTGAAATCCGTTTTTAAAAACCAACATATGACTAGCTATTAAATCATAGGTCACAAATAGAACTAAACCGGAATTTTTTTGTCAAGGTAGTTCGTAATATTTTATTTAAAATTTCCTGCAAAGGAATGAATAAATTTATTGTTTAAAAACTTAATTACCACCTATATATAAATCTGCAGTGAGTTAACCGATTCACCGACAAATGTTCTGAACGCTCATACCGACATCTGTATTACCTACTTATCAACGTTGACTTGAAGCTATTATTACGGAACCAAAAACATACTGGAATTAATTGCTTGACAATTCATAAGTTAAATATCTGACAGGAATTAGTCAAAAGAGGGAAGGACATTGTATTGATTTTTGACTCCGTACACACATTTGATGTGTACTTGACCGCTTTCGGAAACAGTTTGCTATGGAGAAGAAACGTTACCTGACTTTCACGGGTCAGGCAATTTAACTCCACCTCTGAGCAAGCTACGCCATACGTGAAGTAATCGCATTGTTGACCTGTCTTTTTTTAAAGTCAAAGTCTGCATCTCTATTGGCCCTGTAACGTAAAAAAGAAATGATGTCAATTATTCTTCATATCCTTTTAAGATTTCATCTTTCATTCTTCATCAAGGTCAATAGTGTCAATGGATTGTTAGATTTCTGAAGATATTAGTGTTAAAATTCTTACCTGGGAATAGGCCAGAAACATTTAATATTTTCTTAATTATGTTTTTCCTTCAGTATGTCATGCATAGTAATATTCTCTTTTAAATGGATGACTTATCAAAATCTGACGGATTCAGCTTATATTTCAGTCAAGAGAAATTTGTAAATGCAACAAAAAATTATTATGTTTTGATTAGAAACTTCTTTTTATTTCCGCCAAGAGCTGAATCTGCATTTATAATGCATGTATCTTTCAGAAGATATTAAATAATTTCTTAATAGTGTATAACCAAGTATTCAAGTATTCAATATCTTTCTGCAATGTAAAATATCATGGTTCATATGCGCTCTTTAAAGGCTAGAAAGTATTTGCTATTTTGTAAAATACACTTACTTGTAAAAGCCTGTAACAGATAGTTGCACTCGTTCGAAATATGAGGCAAGTACCTGTAATGAGTGTACATGATCTATTAGTCCTTAAGTGTCATATCAGCGATGCCAAGGAATTATGCAAAAATGAATGTGCATAATACAATAACGAAAATATACCTGAGTTTCGTTGCCACATACAGCATTACCCGAGAGTAATTTATCTTTTGTGTTAGTTATTTCAAAACAAGGGTTTACAAATTGATGCATGCGCAAAGTGCCTGCAGTCTTTGGCTGTGGGTTTTCACAACAACCTGGGTACTTATAGAGTGAATTCTCGTTGTCTTATCGCAATAAAACAAGATTCATCAGGAAGCTGTGTTATGGGGGAAATCTGGAACAATATTGTGTGTGTGTGTGTGTGTGTGTGTGTGTGTGTGTTATAACGTAACTTTAACATTTTTTTCTGTCATATCGCTACAATATCTACAGTGATGCAGTTTATAGTGATGTCTAGTACTGGGATATCATGCCGCAGACATGTAGCATGATGTCCCACCCAGTCACATCGTCCTGACACCAGACCGACCAGTCCTAACACTAACTTCTTTATGCTGAGCGCCAAGCGAGGCAGCTGTTAGTCTTTGGTGGATCGAACCCACGACTTGATGCTTCCGCGACGGACGCTCTAACCACTAGGCCACACGAGCGGTGCAATAGAGCTGTTTTGTATATATGGATGTAGTATAATTCTGTGTGGTTTCGTGTCGCCTGGCCAATGGGGCCGATGCTGACGTCGGCTCTTAGAACTGTATTGTTATACTCCCAGTGGCGGATCAAAGCTTATGGACTATCAGGACTGGAAAGAATAAGTAGGCTGGGAATAGTGGGAGTACATGTCTTGCTTGGTGGCTGCTTGACCATTCAACAAGTGGTGATACCGGAAATACATCGTGTGCATGAACTGGATGACACGGTTAACATATCTTCTGTGTTTTCAATATTTTCATTATGACTTTATGGGTAAAGTCAAACAGTCAATATCACTATTGGAGTGAAATTCAACAAAATATACTACTTTCTAATCGATCAAGAATATAATATTCGTATTTTTAAATAAACACTATATTTTAACCAATCTTGATATAATCATAATTTTTCATATTTTTTTTAAAAATACTATATTTTGATCACACTTGATATAATCATACCTCGTTCATATTTTTTCATAACTACAGCTATATTTTGATCACTCTTAATATAATCATATCTAATTCATATTTTTGTTTAACATCTATGTTTGGATCACTTCTAATATATTCATACCTCGTTCATATTTTTGTAAAAATACTATATTTTGATCACTCTTAATATAATCATACCTTGTTCATATTTTTTATAACAACATCTATATTTTGATTACTCTTAATATAATCATATCTAATTCATATTTTCGTAAAAATACTATATTTTGATCACTCTTGATATAATCATACCTCGTTCATATTTTTGTATAACTACAGCTATATTTTGATCACACTTGATATAACCATACCTAATTCATATTTTCGTAAAAATACTATATTTTGATCACTCTTGATATAATCATACCTCGTTCATATTTTTGTATAACTACAGCTATATTTTGATCACACTTAATATAATCATATCTAATTCATATTTTTGTATAACGACATCTATGTTTGGATCACTTCTAATATATTCATACCTCGTTCATATTTTTGGAAAAATACTATATTTTGATCACTCTTGATATAATCATACCTCGTTCATATTTTTGTATAACGACATCTATATTTTGATTACTCTTAATATAATCATACCTAATTCATATTTTCGTAAAAATACTATATTTTGATCACTCTTGATATCATCATACCTCGTTCGTATTTTTGTATAACGACATCTATATTTTGATTACTCTTAATATAATCATATCTAATTCATATTTTCGTAAAAATACTATATTTTGATCACTCTTGATATAATCATACATCGTTCATATTTTTGTATAACTACAGCAATATTTTGATTACACTTGATATAATCATACCTCGTTCATATTTTTGTATAACAACATCCTTTTTTTGATCACTCTTAATATAACCATACCTAATTCATACTTTTGTATAACGACATCTATATTTTGATCACTCTTAATATAACCATACCTAATTCATACTTTTGTATAACGACTTCTATATTTTGATCACTCTTAATATAACCATACCTAATTCATACTTTTGTATAACGACTTCTATATTTTGATCACTCTTAATATAACCATACCTAATTCATACTTTTTTATAACGACTTCTATATTTTGATCACTCTTAATATAATCATACCTAATTCATATTTTTGTATGAATACTATTTTTTGATCACTCTTAATATAATCATACCTCGTTCATAATTTTGTATAAGTACAACTATATTTTGATCGATATTGATTTAATCAAACCTCGTCCATATTTTTGTATAACTACAGTACAGCTATATTTTGATCACTCTTGATATAATCATACCACGTTCATACTTTTGTATAACGACATCTATGTTTTGATCACTCTTAATATAATCATACATAATTCATATTTTTGTGAAAATACTATATTTTGATCACTCTTGATATAATCATACATCGTTCATATTTTTGAATAACGACATCTATATTTTGATCACTCTTGATATAATCATGCCTCGTTCATATTTTTGCATAACTACAGCTATAGTTTGATTACTCTTGATATAATCATACCATGTTCATATTTTTGCATAACTACAGCTATATTTTGATCACACTTGATATAATCATACCTCGTTCATATTTTTGCATAACTACAGATATATTTTGATCACTCGTAATATAATCACACCTAATTCATATTTTTGTAAAAATAATATCTTTTGATCACTCGTAATATAATCATACCTAATTCATATTTTTGTATAAGTACAACTATATTTTGATCAGTATTGATTTAATCAAACCTCGTTCGTATGTTTGCATAACTACAGCTATATTTTGATCACTCTTAATATAATCATACCTCTTTCATATTTTTTTTATAACTACAGCTATATTTTTATCAATCTTGATTTAGTCAATCCGTGTTCATATTTTTGTATAAATACATCTATATTTTGATCACTCTTGATATAATCAATCCGTGTTCATATTTTTTTATAAATTCTAAAAACTATCATCTGAGGTGATATATCAATATTATAGTCATGTTTGTTCAATTTCATACTTTTGATTCTTGTCTGATTACAAACGTCACGATTCAAGGGATGCATTTTACTGCATACATTAAATTAAAATACCCTAAATATTGCTGACTCATTTCTGATAATTACATGTACTTATTTGTATATTTCTTGCACGTTACAAACATTTCCTTTATCCTACAATTGCCTAAATGCAAGATTAAGGATCATTCAACCCAACACTTGAATACATGTTTATGTGTTCAGCCAGAGCAAGAAAAACGACCTAGAAAATAACTCGAATCTACATTTGTACTGGATATTTTTCGTTCTAGTATCCTTTCTCAAAGAAAAATCAAATTAAATTGTTCAGTTAAAGAGATGACATTATGACCCTTTTTCTTATTGACTGTCAGCACCAAATTTAGTCAATTTTGTGTTATAGACGTCATTGCCATAAAATCATATCAGTATGACTTTGGTTATTAGGCTGGAGCTCATATATAAACTGCAGATGTCACATCATGCTTACAGCCACTATATTGTTCCAATTAAAATGTATCAAATGATGTGAAGAGCAGAGCAAAAGGGACAGATACCACTTATTTTAGTTGGAAAAGTTGAAAAGTTTTAAATTTGATAGGTTAAATAAGTTATTTAGTTGAAGAAAACAACAACAATAAATAAAGCCTTAACAACTACGTAGCGACATCTCAGTAATAGTTTGTATGATCCTACTTCAAGGGCGAGTTCTCTATATGGCGAGTTCTCCATAATTAATTATCAACAGTGCCAGTGTGTACAGTTTCCCAAATGACGTCACATCCGCTATTTGTTCAGATGAGGGAAGTACGTTCTTCTTTTCAAGACTGATCGGGACTGATGATCGGTTTATCATAAACTTTTTCGTAACGAGTAAGAATGTAAGGTACAAAATTTTTAAAAATAAACCACCTACATTTAGCAAATTATATATAAAGTTTGCGCGAATTTCAGTTTTGCATGTTCGTCCACTTTAAGGTAGATTCATTATAAAACCAGAAACATTGCAAAGCACAAGTAAAAAAAAATAATAAGTTAGACAGCATTTGTAAAAAGAGAAGTTCATTTAATTTCGAATTCTGAAATTCCAAAGAAATGTGGAGAATTGTATTCGAGTAATATTTATTATCCTTCCTAATTTCAAGTCAATATTTTAACAATTTTATCTTCAATGGATTTTATTTCGTGCACGTGCAGTTTTTATGTAGGTCATCTCTTTTAGCTAACTCAATTCGTCCACTCTTTATGGTCCTAAATGTTTTCCATTCTGCGCACGTTGTAAGACCCTGTAAAAATCTCTTGGGCAGTTTATTTCTTCGGAACAATTTTGAATTATAATTTTCAACCGAGTTTTGAAATCCTTGTGTGTTCCCATCTCTCGTCGTGATTTGGTAAACTGCGGTGAGCGTTTCCGTTGCATCAATGACAATGGTACCAAGATCGCATCTTGCGTGACCCACAATCCAGTTATTATACCTGGAAGCGCCAATAAGAAACTCAGGCATTTTTTCCCAGGGAAAGAATTTGTTAGTTATAAAGTAATCTACAGCATCAATGTCGTACAAGGATCCTCGAGATCTTGCGGATTCTTTGATACCATTTATTTTTCTAACTTCCCCACTCGTCACATTGAGAACATTGATTCTTCTCCCGATTACAAGAAAATTGGTTTTGAGAAAAGTGTCTGATACGCTTGATATATATTCAAGGGTCTCTAAAATGTCTTCTGTCAAAAGCATATCACCACTAAAATATCCATGCCAATATGTGTTGTACAATTCTTCTGCTTGCTTAAACATGGCTTTGATAGTTGGAATTCCACTTTCAGAGTAGCGCAAGATAGGAAATATATTCAAGTAAATAAAATTTACATTGTCATTAGGTAAAGTGTTCTTTGTGAACAAAAGTAACCGCACACGCGGTCTTAATATCTGCCAATTATACCACGTGTTATTATAGACCAACACTTTCTCCGAATTTTTGTCGTAACCGGTTTCAAAAGTTGTAATGAGAGTTAAAACTGACCGATCGTTAAACAACGTTAAGTCTGAATGTAGGTCTGAATTACTCCCTGTCTGAACGGGTAGCATAGGTGTGGCTATGACATTGTTGTACAGTTTTTGTTTAATTAATATTTCTTTTCTTTCCTTGAAAATCTGGTCGCATTCAATAATCATTCGTATCTCGCGTGTGTATTTCACTTCAAAGTATAAAGCCACTAACGCATAAATACACACGAGAATGAAAATCAGTCGATGCTGGATAATTTTCATTTCAACAGTTTCTTGTCTGCCTCCTTTCGAACCTCCTTTGATTTTCTTTCAGAAGCTGAAAAGCAGAATGCAGATGACATGGACGTATTCAATGAACAATTCATTACGATGGAAAATCTGACAACTTCTGAAATTACACATAACTTGGAATAGATCAGGTACAATTATAACATTTAATATTACTTTCGAACTCTAAACAGCTTTTATAACCTATTCTTGAAGGACATCCAATCTGTCACATAAATAATGCCATCGTCTACTTCATCATCATCATTTACGCGCTTCGTCCTTATCATCATCACCATAATAATCATCTTTTCTTTATTGTATTTTATCGGGCGTCGTGTGAACTGGTACTTTCACGTTGTTATATCAACAATATAACATTTAAATCAAAGCTATTGGAAAATCGCATAATCCAACTGCAAATAACTAACTCATACATTATAGAAGGAGATACACGATTGCTCATTTGTTAAGAATCGGTCTTGCAAGCAGGCGGGTACAGCTTCAGAATATGCCATCAGAACAGCTCGCTTCAGCTATGCACTTTACTAGTCAATTTTTAGAAATATGTTGAAAATGTGAATACTTGCATGCCGATGTAATGGCAATACTAACGATTGATCAAGTGTTGCATGTAGTGAAAAAGTCCACTCAACAAGCTTTAGGATTTTTGTACGCTTAATACTTTGCTTCTAGTATTACTTCTAAGTTCATCCTATGATGCCTTGTCGTGAATTTATGTAAAGAGCAGAAGATAAGCCCCTTTATACAGAGAGAGAGAGAGAGAGAGAGAGAGAGAGAGAGAGAGAGAGATAATTGTATTGTGTGTTTTATCAGACATACTCCCAACATCATTACCAATGTCTACCATATTGAGAAAAATCTATAGTATAAAACACATACATCTTTACAAACGTATTTGCTTATATATTTGGAACCAGCGTATTGACCAATCCTGGATATATATATATATATATATATATATATATATATATATATATATATATATATATATATATACACACAAAGTACATAGTCATACAGGAAAAACTACATATACAGTAATACATGGCAAAACAAAATGGAGTATGGCAAAAATAACAATGGGTACGATAAAATAAAATATGCAGTGATAGAGGTTTAACTCTAAATGCAGAGTGATCAAGCATTATACAGTGTGATTAAATAGAACAGACCTATAAAGTGAAGAAACATGATAGATGCTTTTAGTTACCTAGTTATCTCCCTCGCACGTATTAGGCATTTACAACATCCGGTAGATATTCAAAGCTCTGCCAATAACATAACTGTACAATATTCCCCTTGAATGTTATGGGCGGCATTAAGGAAAGCGGGTGTGGGAATACTAGTCCCGTAATGAGGATAAATTGTACTTAAGCAACATACCAGTACCCCACCTCTATCCACGTTTCGCTATTTGTAACAGATATAAGGAATGTCAATTGAGGAAGGGAAAGAGCCAAACAATAATAATACCTATACTAAACTTTGAAATACAAGAACAAAACCATCAAGACCAAACATAATAGTAACATCTTTGTTTAACACAAAGAAAACCATAAAAGAAAAGGAAAACAATAAAATAGCACTAAAAGATAATTAACCAAACGAACACTCACGTCAAGGTAACTATGTAAGAACAACGCAAGATAAAAGGACAAACAAGGCGGGAAAAAAAACAGAAATAGCAAAGATCAGTAGAAAAGCAAGATCACACTAGAGACTACCATGATAGAGAATAATGCAGATACTGGGAAAAACGTATAAAAACAACAAATACATCGTACAAATCTGGAAAGACAAGAAAGGGGAAGATCCTACAGTCATCCTTGGCGCAAGAAAGATCGTAACCACAAACAAAAATAAAATGAATGCCCAATCCCCAAAACAAGGTAAAAATCAAACCCAGTCCCTCTATTCTGGAACCCAAGATAAACACTCATCCATGGCTCCAGGCAGTATAGAACCTATAATATTGCACTCATATAGGACATTTACATCGATGCATTACAAATAGCATAATACACACACGTGCAAAATATAGCAGTGCAAACCCACCCCGCTCTACTCACCGACCCTTATCAATTTTAGCGCGCACAACGCAGTTATCAAATAGATTGTTTATTAGGACACAAGAAAGTCCTCTTCAGGCAAAAATAGTGAACATTAAAAGACGAATTTGTGTGTTTGTGATGTGTGTGTGTGCGAGTCTTTAAAAAAGTGTTTAAATCATATTCACTTTCATTACAGAGTTTAAAATATCACAGATTATAACTCCCAATTATTTTTAAACAAAGTAAAATAGACGAACAAACATTTGCAAACAAACAAAACAAAACAAAATCCGCGCATTATATGTGCCACTAATAAATCGTTTAAAGTCAACTGTATGCATCTGAACTTTTCTGCTCAATGATATTGTTATACACACCTAATAACACAAGGATATGCAACAAACACAAACTTTAGTTGTCAATATTTTTAATTTTAAAAAAATCACAAATCGATACCTTAGTCTTCAATTATTTTTTACTAAAGAAATCACAAATCTATCCTTTAATCGTCAATCATTTTTGTTAAACAAGACCTATCACAAATCGATTCAACTGATTGTTTTGTTTTTATATTAGCTATACTTACATGTCCGTATATAATTAGGTCCTCATGTTGATTCTCTGATACTTATGGACATAGATTAATCTTCAAACTATTTCAGCCTTACTGTTAGTGCCTATTGTTCACTAGGAGATATATACCATTGATAAGACACGCCTTATGAATCCGATTACCCACAAATTAGGTCATACAACTTGGCACAATATTTATGATGAAGTGTGTATGAAGTGATAACAAGAAATCTAGTTACTATCTATACCAGCAATAAGATTATAATTAATATTTTCTTACTGTTAGGTTGTTGTTTGTACGGATAAAAAATGGATCTCAGTATTAGGAATAAAGCATTGATGATAAATCTAAATAGGGAACAAATTATTGAATCAATATCATATTAATAACAATTAATAATATAATTAATGCATGCAATAGATCGCAGAACTACTCTCCAAACGGTACATGATAATACTACTTGATTGAAGCTCCGTAGTAACATCTACCTCTAAACCACTGCTAGCTGACTAGGTCGTTACAACCTACCCAGCGCTGAATGTAAATGTTTGAACCATTAAGCTCAAAACAATATATTTGAGAACTGAGACGACCATGACAGAGGAATCATGAAAGCGAATTTGCATGGAGCATGTGCAGCCCAAGCATAAATAAAGGACTGAATCAATTTCCCCATTTCAGCATTAATCTTTGGACCCATTAGACCTGAAATAGAAAACAGCATTTATTTTTAGAGTATATATGCGGATAACAAATAATGTGATATAGATATAGCTAGCTGGTGTTTCTCATAACATACCACAATTATGATGGAAAATGTGATTTGATCTCGCTAGGGCGTTGTTGGTGCAACCATATTCCCGCATCCTATTTGTGTGCTAACGTATTTGAATGTAATATTGAAAATATAGTTTGAAATGTCGTTAAGAGCAACTAGTATAATATTTGAAGGTATCAGTTTCAATCGCTCACTCACCAATCTGGCTATCGGATTAGCCTTGGGTGACAGAACGTGTGATGTTATCTCTCAGATTCTAAAACCGACTCTTAAACTGTTTTGGAGCAAAATTGTAGAAACGGAGAGAAATGTACAGCTGTGCTTTGCATTCTGAATGAGTCATGTTGTTGTTTCTGGTTGCCAACTGACATTATCTGTGAACTGGTGGAAAGGACCTTTTTCAGGTGGCCGGACAAAATGTCCGCGGACAAAATGTCACGGACAAAATGTCATGTGGACAAAATGTCAGTGGACATAATGGCACGGACAAAATGGCACAGACAAAATAGCTGGGACAAAATGTCATGTGGACAAAATGTCATTGGACATAATGGCACGGAGCAAAAAATTCCGGAAAAAAAACATTCTTCCGTGAATAAACCTAGGTGAACTAACCATTAAAAACAGTTTTAATGAAACCGATATTCGTTTTGTCTCTTTTTCTTCTTCATCGTTATCTACGCTACTTTATCTCAGCGCCGTCATTTCCTCTCATTTTATTTACCTATCTCATCGCGGCGTGGTCAATATTATGTGCCAAAGCAAGTTTGGTTTCAGCCCGTTGAGTACGTATTGGCCTCAAATTAAAAACACAGCTATGCAAATTAAAATTAACTTTACCAGATGACTATTTGTGTCGCCTTAATAAATTAATTGCTAAAGTTGTAATTGGAGCACGAGCTGGATTTCAAATTTTGGGCTTACCCCATGAATATCGTTACACTATATATAAACACTTCCAGAAACTAAAATTTTAAATATTACCACAATGTTAGAATTCGTTACATCACAGAAAGGAAATCGTAAGCTTATCGTTCAAGGTTACTTTTTTTACAAAGCATTCGGCGAACAATGATGGAAAAAGCCTTTGGCGCTGTGAAAAAAGAACGTGCACAGCGCGAGTGCACACAAAAGATGATGAAATTCTCCATGAAGTTGCAACTCACAACCACACGGTAACTCATGGTCAGGTAGAGGTCGAAAGAGCACGAGCCGGCATGAAAAGAAGAGGTGAAACAACTGAAGAAACAACACGATCAATTGTTCAGAAAGAATTGATGAAAGTTCCAGTTTCAGCAGCGCATCTACTTCCAAAACGAACAACACTGGCACGAGATGTACGACGACATCGTCAGAAGGTGACACCAAACGATCAAGATGACATCATGAGATATTCCTTGACGCAGAGCAACAGACCTTTCATCCGTATTAGGAGAGACGACATGATCATCGTCGTAGCTGATGATGATTTGGAATTCCTTTCCAGATGTCAGCACTGGTTTGCAGATGGAACATTTCGAGTGAGTCCAAATGGATATGATCAACTATACACGATTCATGGTTTTATTAATGGCGAAGTTTTCCCGGTAGTATATGCACTACTATCTTCAAGAACAGAAGAAGCATATCAACATCTGCTTCAGGAAATTCTGATATTGAAAGCAGGTCTGAATCCAGATACAATTATGGTTGATTTGGAACTAGCAGCAATTAGAGCATTCCAGAACACATTCCCGGCAGCAACAATCACCAGATGCATGTTTCACTTCGGACAATGCGTTTGGAGGAAATTGCAAGAGGAAGGATTCTCGGAACGTTACAGAAATGAACCGGATATCGCACTTCTCGTCAAACGACTTCTTGCTCTGGCATTCGTTCCACCACAGGATGTTACTGATTTGTTTGAACATTTACTCGAAGATCTAGCTCACCGTGACATAGATGTTATCTGTGATTACATGGAAGATAACTTCATTGGTAGATTAAGAAGAGCAAGAAGAGGACCACCCAGAATCTCAATTCAACTTTTGAGTCAATTTTCTAGAGTAATCGACAACCTGCCTCGCAGCAACAACGCAATCGAGGATTGGCACAATGCATTCAACAATGTTGTCGGTTTCGCGCATCCGACCACGACCAAACTTGCACAGAAACTACAACAGGAACAACACAGCACTCAACTTCTTCGTCGTCAATTGGAACTGGGAACAACGGCTGGGAAGAAAAAGAAAACATACATCCGCGTCAACGAGGCGTTGCACACTATGGTGACCGACTACAACAACCGAGATCCAATTACATATTTAGGAGACATTGCACGTGTTTTAAACATTAATGTTGTTTAACTTCATTAGTTTTTAATTAGGCTAGATATAATTATTATAATAAAGTTAGACTAAATTTGAATAAATAGATTAGTGAATTTTTTCATTGGTTTTTCCATCTTATGATTTTTTAAGCAAATTTTTGGACCGTGGACATTTTGTCCGCATAACATTTTGTCCGTGCCATTATGTCCACCGACATTTTGTCCACATGGCATTTTGTCCGTGCCGTTTTGTCAGTAGACATTTTGTCCTATCACCCTAGCTCGCTTAGCCTCTTCATACGGTATACGGTGATATGTTGAAGTTAGAAGAACGCTAGGTCTACATACAGCAGTAGTAAATATACTACATTGCCTGATATGTATGTACTTTATGAACATGATATGGTAAAAGTAATATTAAAACGCAAGCTATATATAAATAGTAATGCATGCATGGCTAACATATATGTATCTAATGAAGATGTGTTTTCATTTATGTATTTATTTTATTGTATTCTTTGTATATCTTTTAGTGTTAAGCTTTCACTATACGCATTAGATAAATTCATAGTTTCTATGTATATGATTACACGCCAGGCATGTTGTCCTAGCCAATTATTCCTTAGCAAAACTGTAGAAAGTGGCGGACAGATTACAGCGACCCGATATAATGTACACCTGATTGCATGCTTGTAGAAAGTACAAGAGGATTCGGTACATGGCTTGAAACATTATATTCACAATGGCAGACATTGTGAATGTTGAAACAAGAAAAAGACAGGTGCTGGACTGGGCATGATATCTCCTTTTGTAGCAGATACAAGTTAAAGTGCAAAGCGGAAATGGTACAAGACATGGCCTGCGAAGATTATAGTTGTAATATTTCTCGCTATTGTATAGCATGTATCTCTTTATTAAGTTGTCAGCCTCCATTAGAAGGTAAATGAATGCCATCTGAATGAAATTGCTTGTAGACACGAGACCTATAAAAGCAAGATGTGTTATTATGGTCCTAAGTTGTTCAACCATGGTACATGACATGGTACATGACAACTTCAGATACCATTTACCTCCTTTGCCAAGTTACAGTATTTATATTGGTAGTGTATATTGTTCAACCATGGTACATGACAACTTCATATAACATTTACCTCCTTCGCCAAGTTACAGTATTTATATTGGTAGTGTATATTGTTCAACCATGGTACATGACAACTTCAGATACCATTTACCTCCTTTGCCAAGTTACAGTATTTATATTGGTAGTGTATATTGTTCAACCATGGTACATGACAACTTCAGATATCATTTACCTCCTTTGCCAAATTACAGTATTTATATTGGTAGTGTATATTGGTTGTTTTATTCGTATGGTTACGTATCCCCGCTACACTTTAACTGTATAAGTTTACAGAGAATCTAGGCATGAGAATACAAAGAACTATATGTTTTACACGGTATGTCCAGTCTAAAAATGTAGTAAAGGATACTATAGTATGTATGAATACCTCTGGTAATATATCAGCATCTTCCCGAGAAGCAGAATAACATGGCGGGTCTTCCTTTTTATCACAGATCAAATTCTTGTTGATCTTGCCATATCTGACCTGATATGTATACAATATTGCCGATATAGGGATAAGAATCAAAGATCCGTCCCGGACCTCATATACCGATCTGACAATTTGAAAAGAGAATTAACCCGAATAAGTGCTTTTCTCATTGTCTATACGCACGAGACAATGAATAAACAAGAAAGAAAAGCAGTTATACTCACCTTCTCTATCGAAAGTGCGAGCTAGATATTGATATGTTAAAGTATGAAGAAGAATAGTTTCATAGAAACGAGAATAGGTAAAATTAATTAAATTAAAATTAATTAAAAAATTAAATAAAATTAAATTAATTAAACTAAATTTAAAATTAAATTAGGAAAAGGATAGATGTTTCAAAGCTATGAGCATTAAATATTCAACTTCTACTTCCAAGAATAATTTTGCAAGTAACATTCAGAACGATAATCAATATATTCTTACACCATAAAGCTATATCCCGTTGGTTGAATGAGTCACATGTCTGGTAGGCCACAAAGGGTCAATAATGCTTTGTTCTCAGCACCCGACAAGGTATTTTACACATTATCATGAATATCTTTACAATGTAGAAATAGTGTTAAATTATTAGCAGGTGGATATGTCTAGGCCGCAGTTTAGCAAACATAATTCTTATTTTTAAGTAGCGAGGCCGTGTATTCTGTATTATACAATAGCCTTATTTGTTTTTATTTTAGTGCAAGATTGGTAGCTGTAGCAGGGTTGAGTGAAGAACGTACGATTGGAAATTCTCAAAATCGCGCTTAAACAATTACATAATGAGCGATTTTCTCGCTTCCTATGTAAAGGCTGTATATTTCTTTCTTCATTAAATCCATCTCATAGTCAGAAATTTCCATCTTAAATATCATTATGAGAGTCAAACCATAATAAGTCTTACTGGAGCGTGATGCGTTAGAAATAAAACTCCTCCTACAAACCTGATGTTATTGAATATTTGAAAAACAATATTGACATTTTTGTGCAATATGCAATTTGGAAAGTTGTTTTTTTAGTACTTCCTCTATATTACTCTCCAATCCCAAAATCTACAATACAGTTGTTAAGCTACGTACTTTGAAGTCTTTTTATTGAGACTTCGCCTTGAACCGTCTATAAAAGGTTTTTCAAAAGCTAAAACCTATTTGGCAATGCCAATACAATTGTACCTGGCCGCATTGTGGTTAAAGTTATATGAACGTATGGACATGCAAGTAAAATCCCAAATTTTGAGAAACTTTAACCGAGGGGTTTATGAGGAGATTGGACAAAGAAAACAAATTTATTCAATCGTTTAAACATACCTCTAAGTTTTCTGTTTCATTGCTCTGAACACTTTCTATCAATACTGGCTAGAATGTTATATGATCGCTAGAACATTTAGTGTTCGCTCCATCAATCTGATTTGGACACATACGTCGTCTTCGGCCGACATATTCCAAATATCAATGCAATACATGTACATAAATCATTCCGGGAGAAGCTTTTTCAACTTTAAATTTCTCGCAACGGATTAGTGGTTTAAAACTTTTTACAGTATTTTCTCAATGAAGCAATACTCGTTTAACGTTTGGTAGAAATGTTCCAGCATTGTCAGAAATCTCCGTGTTTGCTCGTGTGGATAGAGACTATGTCATTATCATTGGGCAATGTACTTACAACAGATTGTAGTGTCAAGTAACATTAAGGATGTTATTTGAATCTATCAGAAGTCTTACACATCTTATCCAAGCTTAATAAAGGTTTTCGTATGCTTACGTCATCAGTCCAGACACATGGCATGCAAACTTAAATTACAATAGAGATTCCTTCATATGAAGCTAATCACAATAACAATCGGTCTTTCCAACATTGTAACCAAGGTTCTCAGTTGTACCGACGACAAGCTTACAAATGAATGTTAATAGACAATTATACTGCCTGCATAATAGAAGCATAACCAATACATTTTCAGATTCATTGCCATGGAAAATAGAGCCTGCTGGATTAAGTCGACATTTTGTTGCAGAACAACAGTGCTCTTACTATGCCAGTCCGAAGTACCAAAGTGTCCTCCGATATGATACTAGTACAAATGTTCATTTGGTTAGAAATGTTCAATATGCTTTTCCTGAATTGTCGAGTAAAACAACAATCAATAAGTAGGTCAGTACAGTGTCGTAGCAGATGATCTGCATTCTAAGAGTGATTTGCATTCATTTTGGAAATCTGAAATTTCAAACGTCGTTAGATAGATTTCTCACCATTCCACATATTTTTTAAATCACCAATATGTTACATCAGAAAATAAGAATAATAGTGTTTGGAAGATATTTATTTTCCTAGATAATGTCAATGTAAATAGTTTCACAGTTTTAAGTTTATGTGCGTTTTAGTTCTTGCATGTGCAGTCTTTGTGTTTGTCATCTCGTTTAACCAACTCAATTCGTCCAGTTTTAATTGTCCGGAATGTTTTCCATTCTGCACAAGTTGTGAGACCTTGCAAAAATCGTCTGGGTAATCTTTGCATCAACTCGAAATTATACCTTGCATCCGCACTTGTAAATCCTTCTTCGGTCTCACCTTTCATTGTGTATTGGTGAACTGCCGTTAGTGTTTCAGTCGCGTCAATAACAATAGTCCCAAGATCGCACCTTGCGTGACCCACAATCCAATTATCATAACCTGAACGACCAATGACGAACTCGGGAATTGTATCCCAGGGAAAGTGTTTATTAGTTATAAAGTAGTCTTCAGTATAAATAGAATGCAAGGATCCTCGAGATCTCGCGGATTCTTTGATACCGTTTATTTTTCTAACTTCTTCACTCGTCACATTGAGAACATTGATTCTTCTCCCGATTACAAGAAAATTGGTTTTGAGAAAAGTGTCTGATACGCTTGATATATATTCTAGGGTTTCTAAAATGTCTTCTGTCAAAAGTATATCCCCATTAAAATATCCGTACCAATGTGTGTTGTACAGTGCTTTCGCTTGTTTAAACATGGATCTAATAGTTGGAACTCCACTGTCAGAGTAGTATAAGATTGGAAATATATTCCAATGAATAAAATTTACCTTCTTAATTACGGAAGTATTATTTGTGAACAAAATCAACTGCACATGCGGCTTGAAAGTCTGCCAATTATACAGCGTGTTATTATAAACCAATAATTTCTCCGAAGCTATATCATACTCGGTTTTAAAAGACGTAAAAAGAGTTATAATTTGTCGATTTTGTAACCCATTATTCATATCATTATACACGGATATATCAGAAACCATGTCAGAAATTCTCCTTGGCAGGACAGGTAGCCTTGCCCTGCCTAGAATCAATTTGTCATGTTGTTCATTGGTTAATAGATCTTTTCCTTTCTTGGGAAGTACATCACACTCACTACTCATTCCTGTCACATATGTGTATTTCACTTGGAAATATAAAACCACGAACATATAAATGCTCAAGAGTACGAGAATCGGTCGATACAGGCGAATTTTCATCTTAACAACTTCTTATCACCTCCATTTCAAACTTTCTTTCATTCTAGTTCAAATGCTGCAAAATAGAATACATATGACATTTACATATGCAATATGCAATGCATTATGGGAAAAACTGCAACAACGAAGCAAAACATGGAATTAAACATATGCACGTTGGACATTTTGCCATTACCATGAAATTCTAAAGCGTTGTTGCAACAAATTGAAGAACAATGAACCAGTCATCAACAAGCTCTCATCGTCATCTTTTCTAATTTTGCATCATCATCATCATCATCATCATCATCATCATCATCTCTCTATTGCATTTTTTCGGTTTTATTATCGGTTGGTTCGCCTTTTGTTGTTATTAATACCTACGATATTAACCAAAGTACTTGCAAAGTCGCAAAATCCGAATAGAGAATGTCAAGTTTTATATATTTTAATAGAGACCTGTAATGGCTGATTCCTTACAAATGGACAGATACGAGTTCGAAACATACCACTGAATTAGGTCGCTTCGGCTGTGCCCGAGGGCATCGCTCTTTAAAAGCCGTGGCACGATATATATTCTTCAGTGTAATAATATACCTTGAAATACAACAAACACGATTTTTATGTTAAAGGAAATAGACACGCGACATTGCTATTAGTAGCCATACATCTATTTTTATGAATATTTGTCTCGACACATGTCACTGTTTGATGCATAAATTTACGTGTAAGAAAGATGCAGTGTTACAATTATTCATCTGCCAATAAGTAATTCAGTTAACAAGACATAAATAAATCCGGTTTTGAAATTAACGAACACGTTAACCTTCTAATGACAGTACATTGTTTATATTTATCTGGTTGCCGATCTAAAATGCGAATGCACTCCTTATAGATCTCCGTAAAGAAAAAAGTATCCATGGAGAACAAATATATTAAATATCCCAAAATTACAGTATATACCGCAAATATTAAGAGTCATTCTACAGCGATTAGATTCACATAGGTGACAGGGAACTGTACTCTGCTCGAATAATATCAACATAACGATAGGAATGCGTCTGAACTTTTCTCGCAGAGACCATTGTGTCAGCTGTGCAGAATCTGTGGATACGTGACCTGTATGCAGATATTGCAAACGGAATAAAAATGTAATATCCAAAAACCATCGAAACCATCCATTAATTTAAATTGTCATAACCTCATTAGAATCTGTGTTCAAAATAATGACATTGTCTATTATTAAGAATATGTGATATATGTCATATTTCTATAAAGCTATTATACCACTACCAGTGCTTCACCAGAACCAAATGTGACATGCTCTAATACAATGTATACAATAAACCTTAGCTATTAACCATTGGAAAAATAATCCATGCAATACTACTAAGATATCCCCTTGAGGCCCCTTTATATATTTGTTTTATAGCGGTATATGTGTCTCATCAGGATTTCTCCCATCATTATCGGTAAGATCTCCTCAGAGGCCCCTTTATGTATTTTGTTTATAAAGCGATTTGTGTGTTTCATCAGTTTTTCTCTCATCATAATCGCTTCGATCTCCCCAGAGGTCCCTTTATATAATTTTATAAAGCAGTATGTGTGTCTCATCAGGTTTTCTCTCATCATAATCTAAAATAGCCACCACACTGAATCCTAGATGACATAAGAAATTTAAAGTGGTAGAGGTTTAAAACAACATGTATAGTGATGAACTATTCTAGACAATAATAAGATCAACACAAAGAGTTTTAAAACAAAAGAAGGATAAAATATTAATTAAAATATTAACTGGTCTCAATTTGGTACATGTAAAGCAAGACATCAAGATGTCAAGGAGATAAATTCCATACAGAAATATAGAAAATAGAGGAAAACGCAATTTATGAGGATAAAACATATTACTACAGGCAAACCAATGAAGAATGCAAACATATATAGTTTGATTTGACGATACTAAGTCCATCAAACAACCTTTACTCCAAAAAGCGTAATCAGAAAATATTACTAAACTAGAAGTCTTCTCAATCCACCATGAATTAAATCTTATCAAATCACCTGGCCTCATTACAGAGGTCTCAAAATTCTTAACTTTCTCCTGCAAATTAATGGAAGATCTTTGATACATGTAGGGTACCTGAATTTTCGTAGTAGATGTAAGGAAATATTGCGAGTGAAACATTGACATTCTGACATAGCAAATAGTTTTCACGTTGCGAGTGAAATATTTCCTTAAATCCAACACAAGTAAAACAAAGTTCTGTTTTAATTATACTATTTTAAAGGCAAACACCATTAAGGATACATGCGAATATTGGCTGTATTACGTCAACAACAAAAAGAAGATTCTAACTGTAGTGGAGAGGCTTTTCACAGTTTAGATTAGTAATAAAGTGAATAAAATTAAGCCAAGAACACACCGAAATGATTTGTTTGCCTGGCCGCTTTTATTATAGACTAGCAGACTATACACCATTCCTGAGATAGCCTCCATCTTTTTTCAGGCATTAACATTAACTGACCATTCAATATTGTTGAGAAGAAAAAAAAACAAGACAAATGGTTTGAAAAGGAGATTGCACAAAGGTTCCAAAAATCTGCATCAAAATGTTTCATTAACATCAGCCAAATATGAGACCTTTAATACATTCCATATCATCCGCTTAAACGAAATATATTTAAGGAACTTCCATCTGAGTGAAGTGCTGATAAGCAGAAAGTTCATTCAATGTTTGCTGTTGGAAATTTTTTCAATGGAATTACTAATTAAAACCCATTTTAAGAAAAACATCAACGCTTTAGAAGTAAACATTGTTTAAGAATGATTAGACGATGTTCTGTAATAACTGTGAACATTTTATTTTTTAAAGGACTAAGTGGATACAATTTGTTTTTCTTTACTACTGAGTTAACCGTGTTACTGATTGTAGCTCCCAATTAATACTTTAAAATACAAACCTGAAAAAAAACAATAGCTAACTACCTAAAAAATACACCCCACCCCACCCCCCGTGCATCGGATATCTCATAATACAACTCATTGCAACGACACAGCATCTCCATCTTCACTGTTCTTTTACTAAACCTGTAAACAAATAAATTCACCTGCTTTGTCCGTTGAATAGCAGTACTTACATGACGGTACATAGGTCTGCGCGCTATCTTTCTCCTATATTAAAAAACAAGCCCGAATTTTCAAAATATCCAGTCTAATTGTATATGTGTGGTATCCACTAATATAGATAAGCAAACAACGCGTGACTCAGATTACTTCCAAAATAGGTCATATAGGTTGTCACAATAACAGACTTAAGTTTAAATTTATCAGAGGAATGTATACAGGATGCTAATAGGCAGCCATTACTGGATTATTCATTTTACAAACATATTTTTCTTATTTTAAAACTAGTTACAAGAGGGACGGTATACTTTACTTTAAAATATACGGTCATTTGATTCTTTGTTTGTGAATTGATGAATCTATGAGCAGGGTCCAGTGTAGGACTCGAGATTGCTTGATTCGTGAGAATTTATCCAAATTAAGACTGTAACAGTAACATAATATCCAGTAATTTTCATGCTATCATTACCCAGCCGGTCGTAAATGTTCAGTTTAACAATAAAACGTCTTGGATTGCGAAGTCTTAGTATCACAGTTTCTTGTTTATCATGATTTTGCTACTAATGAAGGATTCAAAAAATTAAAAGTGGGAACTTAAAAAAGCAGTTTTATGACTTGAATGAGCCATTTCAAATTCTGGTACTATCCCCCTCATCGAACATTTACTCGTTGTTTTGTATGTTGGATTTAATTTATGTTTGATTTAAATTAATTGCTTGTCTTGTTAGTTTTAAATTGTTTATTCCATTACATGCTATTGTAATGGAATTGTATTTACTGGATTTAAAATTTTCCAAAAACTCAATTCTGTTTTTTGTAAACCTAATAATAACTAATGCTACCTTGTTACTGACTTGGGGATTTAGTAAACAGCTATATTTATAATTTATTCTTTCCCAGAGTAAAAAAATTGGTTTTAGTAAAGGCCATACCGGAAGTACGTGACAAATAACATGTAGCAATTCTTTCAAACTCTGGTTTTTCAGTGGACGACACACATTCGGGCGTCTGCTTTGCGTCGTAGCTAGATTTATTATTTACGTATTGAGAAATAATAGTGAAATCGTGTTTTAACACTGGAGACGTCCATGCAGATTATCTTGTGACCAGTTAGAGTTAAACTTTTAATTTTTCTTCAAATTATATGGATTGGAACAGATTACTTTTCTCTGGAAATACTTGTGCTCTAAAGTAATAATTGGCCAAGGAGAGTTTTGGAAATTTACAGGATTGAAACACTATAATATTATTTTCTGTGATTCAACAAAGCACTGTTGGCACTTCAGTACCACACTGACCACAGCATACGTTATCGGCTTCCTTGTTGCAGTACATCGGGATTCGAACTCAGTTTCATTAGAACATTTTATTAATATGACTTCTATGTTTTCATCCGTGGATTAGTCTTGGATTAATTTTGGATTTGATTTGTATAACGTAAGTTATTTTTCTCATTTATATTTTTTTTGCTCTAGAGAAGAAAAAAGTTGTTAAATGTTACAAAGATAGTTGTCTTTACCTTTTTATTGTTACTGTTTAAAAGAGCCTAAACACGTGAGAGTCGTTAACGGAAATTCGTTAGGTTATGTTTCCTCTACTTGTACTATTTACAGAAAGCTTATTACAAGCCACACATATTTATCAATGTCAGTGAAATTGAATTGTACCGATGACAACTTTGGCAGCAATAGCGTTGAAGAAACAGTGTTTAAATGTAGACCAGTCGAATCACTACACGAACGTAAGCGTACGATGTTTCTAAACAACAAAAGCAATTGCTGGAATGAACAAACATTGTAATTTCGCAGAGTTGGCTAACATAGTGAATTAGGGCGGAAAACCAGACTAATAAATTAGTCACTATTATCAATATATCACCTGATTTGTTTATTATTTACTACCATTTGACACATGTGACAAAATATAGAATTGTTGCTTTAAGACTTATTGATGGCTATATGACCAGTCAAATCCAAAACACATTTATCCAAAATATTTTTAATTTTTGTTTCGCTCAAGACGATGTAGCCTTAGATAGATCAAATGTCATGACAAGCTGGAGCGATTGGTCCTATTTTAAGTTGTCTAAATCAGATATACGTAATAATTCCCATTATGATGTTGGAAGCAATTAAGAGAATATGTGATGTACTGCGATAGATAAATAAATAAGTTTGGTATGTGGTTACTTAATGTGTTAAATATTCAAGAATAAGATAGATCGCAGTAAATAATATATCTAAAGGATGAATGTCTAGAAATTTCACTGGGTTTAAACTACCAATGTCAAAATGTATATTATAGACTGTATACCTAATCACGACCATATATGACACAATTTAGCATATTTTCATAATGTCAGAATGTATATTCTAGACTGTAGACCTAATCACGACCATATATGACACAATTTAGCGTATTTCATGGAATAAGATTGTCTTACATTACACACATCAAACGTTGTTGTGCTTGTTATAGTGACCTATCCCATGTTTAATAATTACCTGAAATTGAACGTAACAGGTGCGACGCTATACATGTATAATCCAAATCGTCGAAATTTGTATGGGTAACAATTGTTTTAAATTTGCTGTCAGGCATTTGCTTGAACATTACTGCGATTCATATTAATATTGGCAGTGGAGGGGCTTCTTCTTCTACAATTTGTATAATTTAATGTGTCTTTATTGTTTAATGTTTCTTTGTTTTATATTTGTTCCATCAGTCGCACAAGTCGTAGTGAATTTTAATCCTTTCGTGTCTATTTGTCATACCGTTATTGATCTATCAATATACCCCGATTACGTTCACGGCAGAGGTTTGTGTCCCATTCTCTCTGAAATTAATAGCTATTTGTTATGTTGCGTATGGATGATAATTTAGTATTATAATGCTCAAAGTAATTCACTACATTGTAGCTTTCAGACGCCTCGCGAGCCTGAAATAATTGTCGGATTTCCCCTGAGGAATTCCCAGTAGATTTAGTTTGTTTTATTGATGTTACTGATCGTGTGGCAAATTGTCTTTTATAAAACGTTTTATTCAATTTTGTCAAAGTCGACGATTCGTAATCGTACTCCGCACGCGTATCTTTGCTATCAGACTAGTTCAAAACGTAAATTACAATAGCTCCGATAATCATAACTAAAAAATATAAATATGTCTTTTTCATGGTCAATATTTGTTGTAATTTTACATCCGAATTTCCGAATTCATGTATTTTAAACTTTGATAATCGGATATAATTATCAAAACTGACGGCAGAAATGTCATCATCGAAATCCTTCTTCTCTAAGTAAATTTAAACACGAACCTCCTATTTCGTCGAGTACAATGTCTCATCGCACTGTCAAAACATAATTATCTGTCTTTGGAGTACATCTCTTTGTTACATTTGTACTGATATCAAGGTTTAGAAGAGTCACTGGAGTTTTGCAAATTGTTCTTTTTTTATCCAACAATGCTACAAATTTTATTTACCCAGTCCTAGGAAGAAAAAAAATCACGATACTCTCCATACTAACTGGATAGTCCTATGTCTTTTTTTTTATAAATCTGTTATGCATTTACGATACATGTTTACTTGTCATAAAACTTCTATCCTAGAATATGTTTTATTTTGTACCGCTGCACGTAATATACAATGCACATGAGAACCAAAATCTTCCTTCAGTCTAGATAATTATATTTCTGGATGTCTCGTAATATCTTGCAGCAAATAAGTTCATCTTTGTCTACCATTTAATTGATTTACTCAGCTGTACAACAGGACTGAAAACTACCGACTCCAAACTGGTAATGACTTGTTGAAGTACCTACTTTATACTGGTAATGACATTTTATAGTACCTATAAA
The DNA here is from genome assembly GCA_030141615.1 of Unio pictorum. Taxonomy (NCBI): domain Eukaryota; kingdom Metazoa; phylum Mollusca; class Bivalvia; order Unionida; family Unionidae; genus Unio; species Unio pictorum. The sequence continues at coordinate 14,200,568 of JARLTB010000377.1, forward strand.
TACTCCATACTGGTAATGACATTTTAAAGTACCTACTCCATACTGGTAATAATTTTTTGAAGTACCTACTCCATACTGGTAATTACTTTTTGAAGTACCTACTCCACTCTGGTAATGACATTTTATAGTACCTACTCCACACTGGTAATGACATTTTAAAGTACCTACTCCACACTGATAATTACTTTTTAAAGTACCTACTCCACACTGGTAATGACATTTTAAAGTACCTACTCCACACTGGTAATTACTTTTTAAAGTACCTACTCCACACTGGTAATTACTTTTTAAAGTACCTACTCCACACTGATAATTACTTTTTAAAGTACCTACTCCATACTGGTAATTACTTTTTGAAGTACCTACTCCACGCTGGTAATTACTTTTTAAAGTACCTACTCCATACTGGTAATAACGTTTTGAAGTACCTACTCCACTGATGATTTTGTAGGACGCATCTCAAAACAGGACAACACTCGCTAAACATTACGGTATGTGGACGTCGTAAAACATTATTTATTAAACAGTACGGCATGTGGATATCGTAAGACGCTATTTATTAAATAGAACGGCATGTGAACATCGTAAAGACACTATTTATTAAACAGCACGGCATGTGGACTTTGTAGAACACTATATGTTAAATAGTAGGGCACGTGGACCTTGTACATCACTATTTATTTAACAGTACTGCATGTGGACTTCGTAGAACACTATTAATTTAACAGCACGGCATGTGGACTTCGTAGAACACTATTTGTTTTAACAGTACAGCATGTGGACTTCGTAGAACACTATTTGTTTTAACAGTACGGCATGTGGACTTCGTAGAACACTATTTGTTTTAACAGTACGGCATATGGACTTCGTAAAACACTGCAATTACAGCATGTTGAGCATCTTCAATTCAGATCAGTGTTGTACATCCTTACGTAATTGGGGATTTATTTATGCATTACCAAATAGTACTTAATCAAAGAATTTTAGATACATTTCAATATTATAATTTCCTCTCAGTACCATTTCTTCCAGCATTCAATATATTGAAAAAAATCCTCAAGTTTCTATAGACAATTAATTGAAATAAATTTCATAGGTATTCTCCAAGTTTTCTAACATTTACCATTCATCTAACAATCATTCAACCTCTTGTACATTTCTCAACAAAATTCCGACTATACTTACAATCAGTAAAGTTCCAGCTCCGATTTACACAAGCCGATCTTTCGTGCAACGAATATATTTCTATGGGCGGTCATATTGATGTTTTTTCGCCACGTATCACCTCTTTCTTACGCAATTGAAGTATGGTGATTGGCCGAGTTTATTTCCTCTTTACGTTGCACAATTTTACTCTGGTCTTTTCTGTGTTGTCACTGGATGAAAATATTTATGATCCCTCTTCTACATTTTTCTCCTCGTCAGTACTTGATGATAGCGTCTATATCCTCATTCCCAACACTTTTTTCCGTCGTCTAATGCGTGTCGTCCCTGTATGTGAATGCAACCTCTTTCCGGAATACATCCATAAATGTAGGTGCGATAATTGATTGGATATATTGCTCTTTAAATATCACACTTTCCAAATCCGTAATTTTCAATTCAATATGTGTATATGTTTTAATTAACACAGGGGGGGGGGATTCAGAAATATTGTTGGGGTTAGGGGTGTGAAAGTCAAAAAGTCGGCATGAGGTCTGTGAGCTGGAAAGTACTTTGGGGCCCAGGGTAACGAAGCGCCACAAGCCTCTTATATTTTAAGCGTTTCCATGAAATAAATCTAGCTATCCATCTGAAAAGAAAATTTACTCTTGGAAACGTTACGGCTATTTTTGACCTTCCCTCTTCCTTAAAGCCTTTTCAGTCTTTGCGCAAAGGACACAGTCGTTCAAGTCACATAAAGGGGCATAAATCTTACAAAGCTTAGTTACAATCACAGCACAAGCTGTCTCCCTTAATCGAGCTGTCGACAGTGGTCAATTATCATGGATAAATTCTAGATACAGATTCGTGAATGATGCTAATCTATTTCACCATTATGACTCTGGTCACACAAACAGACAGTTGGTGATATTTTATTACGTGCGCCTTGTTCACCGTGAATACTGATCGTAATCGTCCGTGGGAGAAATACCCGAATTTCCCGAACTGACGTAAATCATTACGACTTCAACGTCATGGATAATTCTCAGCAATCCTGACTATTGATTATTATTTGACTTTATTTTAATTAGTATCATTAATATTTCTTACCTTTGAATGTTCATGTAGAGTCCAGTATTTATTTATATAGCTACTTTGTGATCAGTTTGTCAGCAATTTTCATCATTTAATATAATACCCACATAATGGTGCATTCCTCCGTTTGGGTGTTATTGTCGAAAACTGTTCTTATGTTAACATGCCTTTCTTTCTTGTTGTGTATTTTTCTCATATATCTAATGTATACCTTTACTTCGTCATTAATCTTCGAAATTTATCGAATGGTCTTGAAATTTGTTTATATTCTCAATTTTATTATGACATGTGTCACATCAAAGGTGTATCTAGTTTGTATTTCGTTGGTCATTGAATAACTGTATCTATAATATATAATTATTATTATAAATACTTTATAAACATTTTCAACGTAACAACACATTTTGATTTTGTGTCTTTAAGTGGGTGGTGTGTAGGGGAGGTATTTCTATCCAACGTGACAAATCTATGCATTAGCTTCCGTCGAGTTGCTCATATTTGTTGATTATTTTAAAAAATTAGGTCTTTGATCCAGTCAAGATCAATAGTGAACTATCATTGATCGTTTTAATCAAATTGTTTACATAATGTTATCTGATGAAGAAACGGTATTATACGAGTTTGTTTATGATAGATCTAAAATTAATTGAATATAAAATGAAGAATTCAGTATATGATGGTTTTGCATGTCCTACCAAGTATACGATCATTTTCATCGTCTTCTCCAGTCTGTTCGATTTAATGATTCGAACGATATTAATAATTTATATTGCTCACATCTCGTACGGTCATTATTGTCGCTTTTAGCTTCACTTAATGTAATTTAGTATATGTTAATTGGTCCATGTATTTGTAATAGAATACATTCATACTGTTTATCCCCAATGATTAGAAGACAATAATTAAAATTCGTCGTTGTTTTGTTTGTTATCTTTTTCTATTGGTTAGGTGGAGTTGGGGTGAGGTGTGGCGGAGCATTTCAAAAGTGAATCACACTGAATGAACGAGCGAAACAAATGAATAAATGAATACACGAATAAATAACTAATTCATAGTGCAAACATAGGAGATTACAACAGGGTAATCGATTAAGAGAGAGAGAGAGACAGAGAGAGAGAGACAGAGAGAGAGAGACAGAGAGAGAGAGACAGAGACAGAGAGGTGTTGACAACGACTAATTTGACTGGTTCAGATTAAATTCACAATTTAGTTTTATCATTTAAAGCACAAACGAACTGAAATGGGTGCGTTAAAGAGACGTTGGGACAATTGAGATGTGAGATGTAAGAATGAATGAACGAATTAACAAATGAATGGCCAATATATGAGTGTTCGAAAAGAGAGACAAGTAGGAGCTTGATGAAATATATGAATTTAAAAACGAATGATAATAAATGAGAAATTATCCATAAAAGTGTTGTATTCATTATAGTTATTGTTTCCATTTGCAACTGCCGGTCTACCTCTGTTTCTGTTTTTATATTTTTGCATCCTTAGCTATAAATTTCCGACGTCCTCAGACTCGTTTGATATATTAGATAAATATGATATTTTTTTTTGGCCATGTTGTGGACGCTGAGAAAGCATAATATTGTTAAGGTATGCAGATAATGTAAGTGAAATATTACGAAAGGAATATTAATTTCTACCACCAAAATATCACCAGGTAGGACTAAGAAAACAAACACAAAATTCCTGAAAAAATATCAACATGGTTAAAAATTAATAATCTAAAACAAATCAAGCCTCCTCTCCAATATTCGACTATACTTTAAAATTAGCAACATGTATCATAATATAAATTCGCCACATTTAGTGGAATCAGTTTTCTGCTGTAAAACATAGCTCAGAACGAAAACGTATTCGCCCAAAAGTTTAATTTCTTCATTCCAGGATGTGAAATAAACCAAGTAGAGTTAGTAGTCTTTGAAGTAAGCCAAACCTATATTCTATACCCGAAAGTATACGCATCAATTCTGCTCCAAAAACTAAGGGGATTAACGTTACTTTAACAATAGGTAAGATACAAAATATCTTTGTAAATAACCATGATAATTAGCAAGGAAATCCTGGGAAATTCATTTTTCTTTTAGAAATGAGAATTTACGCCAGGTACGAAACTGTGGATTCATGTGGATTAATCTGCATTGTGTTGAATTATTCGGTTATTCAACAATACTATGCAGAATTTTCCCTCCCTTTGCAAATGTCCTCCTTTAAGGTAAATTCGACGTTGTTTTTTCTTTTCTTTTTAATGATAAGAAATCAAATTGAACCTCTGCATGCAACAGTACCTATTCTTTTTATAAAAAATAACAATTGATTTAAAAAGTCTATCTGAATTTAATGAATTTTTTGCTGTTGTTGTTGAAATTCAATTGACAATACTGGATCAAACTCGCACAAATAAACTGGAATGTGAATGTGGCACATGATATATACTTGCTTTTAAGAACACCTGAGTTAATTACGGGTGTTTTTAGTTGCATTTTCAAGGTCATAATTTACTAGCTTCTTTACGCATGAGTGAAGCACAAGGTACTGAGAACACGTCCATACTGACTAATATGCAGAGGCTCTTCATACATTTTGTTGTGAGAGGGGAATGATACATAAACATATCATACTATGAACTCAATTAATTAATTGTAATTAAGAAAGGGGTTTTTATTTAGAGGTGGTTTGCTCTCAATCATCTGCGACTCTCACTGAATCTCATACCTATTTCCATAATATTTTAAGATGTTAACAAGGCTAGGTCTCCCACTAAACACTTAGTAAATCAACTCAAACTCAGGTAAATATCTTTACCTGCTGTAATAATGATCTGAATAGATATTCTAAGCTTATATGTAAATATAAGCTGTGTAATATGTTGTTTACAAAATAGCAATATTTTATCAGTTATGCCCTAAAAGCAATTTCGGACAAAGGTCAATCACACGAGAGATATACATAACATAGATATACATAACATATAAATATTTAGAAAAGTTAACATATACTACAAGTGAAATACCAGTACAACTATTTCACTATTGCTCTAAATATGTTTGTTTTGAGAATTTCGTATTGCTTCGTCATCACTTCATTTACACACACACACACACACACACACACACACACACACACACACACACACATACACACACACACAAACACACACACACATACATACATACATACATACATACATACATACATACATACATACATACATACATACATACATACATACATACATACATACATACATACATACATACATACATACATACATACATACATACATACATACATACATACATACATACATACATATATATATATGTATGGATATTATATATATATATATTAGTCATTGAGATTCAGATTTTTTTGTATTTAATAATTATATTAATTGCAAGTTGAAGTATTAGTGTTCTCATTTTGAATTGTCATATGTTACATATATGTTTCGTGAGGAAAATTTAAAAAAATGACTGTTTAAAGTGAAACGAATGGACCAATTAAAAAAATTGTTTTGGCGATGCATAACTTAAATTCAAAGCAAACATACATAAATTAGGAACACTCTTGTAAACATGTAGATCTTTAAGAAATATATTATGAGTTAAATAATAGTATGAGCCGCGAGTTACTAGCAACTAATATAACACAATTATTTTCAACGAGTGTCAAATGTATGTCAAGTGATTAAAACTAATTCTGTTCATCTGGTAACATTGTGGACTTTGCTTTGTTGGTTTTGACGGTGCATAACAGTGAATCAATTTTTTATGATAAACAACACAGTGCTTATTAACGTAATCGTTTTGTGGCAAATTTTGGTTAAATATGACAATCTTTAGAGACAAGTTCAACACTCAAACAAACGTCCTAGTTCTTTGGAACTGCACAAACTTATTAATTATACTATAAAATCTTCCTACATTTAAAAATCAGCCCGTGTTGTTGTGTACAGTGTTGGGTCTTTGGGCAATGTACTTTACTCCGTTTGCACCGGGATGAAAAGTCTTCTTATATTGTCTTGCCTTGAAACATAAAACACAACGAAAGAAAACAAAACGAATATAAAGAAAGACAATGTAAAACAAATTGGTTTTATCTTTCCTAATAATCGCCTAAAGGGCTAAAAGACAATGGCGTTTACAGAGTCAATGTATTCAGCGACTTTACCTATCAGCCGTAGATACAACAGTCCACAAAGTTAGGCAACACGTTTAAGTTGGTAGAACTAGTAAGCATCGTCACATTCAGCCATAACAATAATCTTAAATAAGAAATCACCAAACAAATGCATCAATAATAAAAATAATAAATAAATAAACAGACTAAACGAACGATTATAGCAATATACTGTTGAGTATATCTAGAAACATTTCTTGCATCAAAAAAAGGAACAGCTAGCTAAATATAGTATATACAGTTTTGCAGCTTAATAAATAAATAAATAAATAAATAAATAAATAAATAAATAAATGGGAAAACTTAACTCAAATTATTACGACCAAACATTGACCTTCAAATCTAAGGTGATGGCAATTAATTTGAAATTAAAATAATAATTTCAGAATTTAAATATATTATAAGCGTTAATAGACTCCAAATATTTCAGACTTTTTTCCCGTGTCACCCAAGATATTGTGTTTTCATCTTTGTCATAAAAATGGGGTTTGTGACAATATATTATAATAAATTCACACAAATGATTTCCCTCTGTGTCTCTTCCTGCCAACAAATCTCTCTCTCTCTCTCTCTCTCTCTCTCTCTCTCTCTCTCTCTCTCTCGCTATTAGTTAGTTGGCATTACATACCAAGGAAGGCAGCACATGAAATACAATAGATGTCGCTATGACAGTGCACTAATGAAGCTGTTTGATCTACTAAGGTGTAAATAGGTTATCGGAACCATGGAAGTGAAGATGATGTTACAGTAGCAAAAGTAGTTTCCATTCATTCGAGCATTTTTTTTTCTTTATTAATTCGATTCGCCAACCAATAATATCTCCATTCATCCCTTCATTTTTCTTTCTTGCTTTCTCTATTTGTCAAGCAAGACTAATGTCTTCCGTAATAACGTAACCATTATTCCGTTACGCACATTCAGAAAGGGAAACTATTTTTATTGAAAGAGATTGTAAATCAAGGGAGATAAGTTGTTAATGCCAGATTGGTCACAAATTTTCTGTTTGGAGTTACCTGTATTTTCAATTCAAGTCAATGAAGCTGGCACTGATGCAGTTACAGACTTACAGTTACAGACTTACGTCACAGGCATTTTTGCCTTCCTGTCTGAAGGAAGTTTTCTATATTTGTCAGCGGTACGCAGCCTATGTGAATCGGTCTTACAGTAAATGTACATTATTTGTAATAATAAAAACAGTTATCACACAGTTATATGAATGCACATGTATTTTGATATCATACCAATATTCAAATTATTGAGTCTTAAAACTTCAGTGCAAATGTCTCTGAACAGAACGGCCATTAGATGTCTCTAAACAAGACGGACATTAGAGCTCGCTTGTAGAAATGGCGTACGTCTTTCTCTTTTTGAGATAAAGGTGATCATGAAATGTCAGGGTGTATTATCCTATTTCATACCGGATTTAACCGAGTTGCTCCGTAATTATCCGAATAACCTCCCGAGTCACTTTATATTCCAGCCAGCTGGTGAGTACATGTACATACCAAATTGGCGTCCATTGTTGTTTAGAAATATTACAGAGATAAAAAGAAATGCCCGCTACTTGTATCGTCAGAGGTCGCGAAAGTCGCTCCAATCAAGGATGTGGCACTAAATTCCATCGTCTCCCATGGAGAGATGATTTGCTGTGCAAACAGTAGCTCGTACGAGCAGGAAAATCTGAACTTGAATTGACCGGAAAACGAATGTCACAATTCAAGAATGCGAGAATGTGTTCGCTACATTTTAGTGCTGAAGATGAAGGAACATCTACTGCTTTACCGTCGAGAAATATTCCATATTTGTTATACCGCATAATAATACTATCTTAAATTTCGTCAATATCTGCGGCAGCATCGCTGTTGAATAGGCATTTTCAACTCTATAAACGAAGTTGACGTAGTTAGAGAAATTGATGCTTATGCTGAAGCGTCCACCATATTTTGCCCACCACCTATCGAGTGGCTATTGCTGTCAGCTGACCACCGGCCACGTGATCAAAATTCCGAGCAAATTACAAAGTTCGCCTAAGTCTCCATGAAATGGTCTATGGACAATCGCAGTTGTACTGGCCTTTTAATGGATTAATGGAGAGTGGGGTTTGTTCTGATAACACCACGAATTAAAGGATAATTGGGTTTGCACTGTTGATACATTTCATGCCCAAAGCGTTTCTCAAAAACGAGGAATTGTTTATTTGAACGTTTTACCTTTCTTTGTTTTTTTGTTACTGTAGGTTGCAGCATCAATGTTGGGAAGTATATCAAGATTTCTTTTTCAATAATTCTTTTGATCAATAATATAGTGAGAAGAAACACATCATAATTGTTAATAATAATAATAATAATAATAATAATAATAATAATAATAATAATAATAATAATAATAATAATGATGATGATGCTGATGATGACGATGGCGATGATGATGATGACAATAATAATAATAATAATAATAATAATAATAATAATAAGAAGAAGAAGAAGAAGAAGAAGAAGAAGAAGAAGATAATACCTTAATGTAGCATCGTAAATTAACTGAAACCTCGTTATATTATTCTTTCTCTCTCTCTCTCTCTTATATATATATATAAATATATATATATATATATATATATATATATATATATATATATATATATATATATATATATATATATATATATATATATATTTATTTATTTATTTATTTATTTATTGATTTATACACACACCAGTCGGTACTCTCCTCGATTCTCGCTTGAAGAGAATTCACAACTTCATTACACTCAAATTAATGGACCTCACTACTTGTCCTAACTGCGTTTTTTTGCTGATTTGCGATTTATTGACATAGAAAAAAAATTATCACAATAAGTAATGCAAATCATTTAAGGCCGATAACTTACATATTCACACGATTTGTATCAGAAAAGTTCCATAAAATTGTAGACTACCTGAATTTATATACACACAAAACAACTGAATCCTAACACATTCATACAACTAAATTTTTTATGATATCCGTATAATACGTGAATTTTTTAACATTCACCATTATTTCTGAATTGAAGGAAACATTAAAGTATGAATTTAAAATGAATACATTCAACAATCATTACAGGCTTTCATCAATAAACACATTGCATGTAATGGAGACTAAACTTGCATTTCAGGAAGACCTCTCTCGCTTACCCACCAATATTCAGAACACTGACATGTAAATCAGAATTATCTTCTCTTGTCCGCCTTTCTTAATAACTATTTTGGAAAAAAGATAGTTAATGACAAGTGCTTCAAATCGAACACGGCTTCGTATAATGTTGCTCTGGTTTGTCTCAACTCTTCGTCGTTTTCTGCGATTGACCTTACACTAACAGTTATCTGTTCCTAACCGTTAATCGATCGAGTCCTACTTCGAATGCAAGTCACTCTCGTAACATAGTAGAATATATCTCTAGAATTCAACAGTTTATGGCTAGTTTAACCTATGTTACACCTATTGTTTAGATGTCATGCTGTGCTTAGGATGTGCTGTGAAATTATTCTATAGAAACTATTCTACAAAATATAGCACCATTAGACAAACAGATGTACATACATGAATGCACGCACCTACCTACCTAGCAACCTACCTTCCTACATACCTACCTATATACCTACCTATATACATACGTACACGCATGCATGCATACATACATACATACATACATACATACATACATACATACATACATACATACATACATACATACATACATACATACATACATACATACATGCATACATACATACTGTTACGTATATTTGATATATCATTTATATTTATTTTTATTGTTTGTTTGTTAGATTCAAATTTGACATTTTAAGTTTAAGATTTGTTCATTGGTGGGGTGGGGATGTGTGTGACCTGTACTTTACAGAATAAACACCAGGTGTTAACCTCATTTCTGACCCGGCTTTAGAGTTGTAAACAAGTTTTAAAATGATTGGCTGGTTCAAGGGACATTATGGAGCTTTATATAAACATCTTTCTATTTTTAGTTGGGCCATGCGGTGGGTACGTGAGTTTTTGAACTAAATTTGTTCTAAGAGATTCTAGAAGATCATGTGACCGTTTTCTTGTAAACGTAAAAACAGATATATAAATTATGTTTTGGGAGCAACTAATGAGCAGAAATTGGGCTTTTAGAATACTAAGTTGTGTGTCGTTTTGAGTTATTTTAAATTACCTTGTACTGGAAATTATGTCAATTCGTTTGGATCAAGTGGAATCATTTTGTTATTTATCTGGAAAAGAATTGTGCTCATAGAATTTTATTAACAAGAACTGACTTCATCAAGTGACATCGTCTTCCATATTGGATACTTCGCTGGGATTCGAACTTAGAAATATTTGGACATTTTATTACCAGGACTTTTGCAATTTCTCTAGTGGATCATATTTTGAATTATTTTTGGATTAATTTTTGAATTGATTCTTAAAACCGTAAGTTGATTTTTCTTTTTTGGAAAATATTTGTGCTCAATAAATTGTTTATTAAGTTTTACAAGCTTGTTATTTTCACTCTTTCTATGTTACTGTTTATTCGAGCATAAGCACGTAAAAATACATACATACATACATACATACATACATACATACATACATACATACATACATACATACATACATACATACATACATACATACATACATACATACATACATATATGAGAGCAGCTATATAATATCCACAAACTGTTATTGAATCTCACTTTCAACATGATGTTCAATCGGCATCGTTCACTATGCATACGTGTACGTGTTCGTACACTTTAAGACAAGCATGATTGCTATGTGATTCAGGATATTTTAGTGAAGGCACTAGGATTTCAATATAACCAAACTAGAATGCCGTTTCTTAACCCACCCACCCGTACTGAATCGTGCATTATCAATAGCCTTTTAAAGCCGTGGTGTCTTCGGTGGACATACATATACTCACCACGGTGCTAACGCTAAAGTACAACAAACGAATAATGTGTCAACAAGACTAAACTATTAAACTACAATATGTAACTTCTAAAAATCACATCGTATTTTAGTATATGGTATGTAGTAAATACACCGCTCTGAAATAAAGTCACAATGTCTGTTAATATGTGACACATACACTTTTTTTGATATAACTAGGACTGCATATAGTTCAATATCTGGGTCAGAGCGCTGATACATGATACAGCTTGGTTGATGTGGCCGTTACACGAAGCATGACATCATATCCTGCTTGGAACGAATTTTAACTCCCCATCTTATTAGTTATATTGATGTGTGTGTGTGTGTGTGTGTGTACGTTAGTTTTTATTATATAGTCGATTCGTTTTACTAGTTAACTTCATTAATTTATACAAATCCAAATTAACAAAATTCTCAGATTAGGCTTCGTAAATACCATCTTTGCAATTTCTAGGTAAAAAATAATATTAATTTAGTAAAATATTGCTGCTATCTGCAGCAAGAATAATTTTAAGAAATTGGACATAATTTAAAGTTTTCGGTGTATACAGAGTCAACAATTTAGAAACAAACATGTGGAAGAGAGGAAATCTTGGTAATAATTCTAACATGCCAGTTAGATCTTTCAATGTGAATGTGGACTTTTTCGAATTTTCTGGTGTTTATCATATTCTTAGTATGGAATAAAAATATTCAATAATGTGGAGAGAATTTATGAAATACATAGGTAGGTTTATTTCTTTCTTTTCTTCCTCACCTCTGTATAACATAATTATGTCAAATTAACATCAGGTAAATATGTAATTTCACCCTAATTATGATGACCTGTACAGGTTAATGCCGGTATAAAGTTATGGTGTATAGATTTTTACAATTAAAGTCCTATCGGGTTCTTTTTTCATTTGTCTTTATAACTATTATTTGGACGCTTGCAAATTTATGCATTATAAGTACTTGAGGTAAGGTTCAGATCTTAACGCTACTAGCTGTATGATGGGTGGTACAATGGAATATTGCATCTTCTAGTTTGAACTGAAGTTTGTTGAGTGACAAATAATAGTGAAAAGCTTGTATTAATAAAAGCCCATACTGAAAGTAATTTTTAATATTGAATTCTTTGTCTGGCATGAGAGCCGAAAGCATAATATACTTCATCTAAGTAGGCATATAACATAAAATGCGTCAGTACTTTGTCGGCAAATGTGTGCAATCGACTGACGTTTACAATGATATTGAAGTCAAGGATTGTTCTTTCGTTTTGAAACCCGGTATTCGTAAACTGACCAATGTTTCTCTTTTCAAGCAAATACCGTTATCTTCCTTGTTGGATCATAACAATAGTATATTGGTGAGTATACAACAGTTCTAAACTGCTAGTATACATTGTATAGAAACATGATTCTTGGAACATATACATTAATTTTGAACAATTGAGAAACTTAGTATCAAAGTTTTTCTCAGCAACGGAGGAAGCTTCAAATTAAGCCCACACAATTGCATCTTCTTTTGTTTTTACATTATATTTTATGCCAATTGAGACATTGTTACATTCTGTTTGAAGATTCTGGGTTATCTGATAAAACACGGCTATCAAAAAGCGAGATGTTGTGTATAGAATGTCTTCGTAATAATTTAAATTTGCTCTCTCTGAAAACGTATAGTATTCTTATGTATTCCGTTAACGTAAAATAAACTGAATTTGTTCTTTTGCATTTTTTATTTTGTCAGAAAGCCCGTACTTCCTTCCATGGCAAGGAATACCTGACATAACTGCATGTAGAAATATAATGAATTTAAAAGGCGTGAAAGAAGTGATTACGTTGTATATTTAGACCATGTCTTAATACTTTTGTTCAAAGGTTAAATACTGCTTAATTAGGTGAGATAAAAATTAAATCAAACATCATCTCTAGATATTTAACAGAGAAATGGAGAGGACAAATTGCTTTCAGAAATAATTTTAAAACTCGTGTCCAGCCAAGCGTGTATCGGTTTTCCATAGTACTGAAATAAACAGCAAACTCTGTATGACGTCACCGTTTTCTGAGACCATTAACCACAAACTTACAAACGCTCTTTTTGCGGGCTCTACCATGAATTTCATTCCAGCTGCTGAGAGATTGCAGTATGTGTCAAATGTAATTTGGACCGGAGCGACGTGGACAAATTTATGCAGCGGCTTAAGGACGTCATAAGCAGTCAAACAATGCAAACACCTTCCAAATAGGGTTTGGGAAACATCACGTGGCCGTGATTCCATTTCGTTGTTACTGTCTAAATATAAATAGAGAGACATAATAGTTATCTGCATATTTCACTTCCTTGTCATAGATACATAACTTTTAGCTTAGTGACAAGACTTATTTGTAACTTAAGCCACGTTTTACAACGTATTGTTCACATCACATTGATCTTCATTAAACACGATTACTATTTACATTGCATTTGTTATTTTCTCAGGAAATATACTGTGGCAGAAGTTTATTCTGTTTATTTATGCTTCTCACTGCAAAACACACCTTTTGGTTTGTTTTGTTTGTTTGTTTGTTTCTTATGGTTTAACGCAATTTTCAGTACAGTATTGTCTATACATGGCGGCCAGTATTATTGGTGGAGGAAGAAACCGTGAAAACCCCCAGAAAGAACCATAGACCCACGAGAAGCTACTGGCAAGCTTTCTCACATAATTACATTAACCGAATCTTAGACTAGAACCCACGCAGACAGAGGTGAGATGGCAGTGATCCGTAACGGACAGCGCTTTAGACCACTCGGACACTCGGGGCCCCACACCTTTTGGTAGTTAAACTTTCAAAAACATTGAATGTTTTCCAATCTCTTTCAGCTCAAACTTTGTATCAAATAGCAAATACGAAAGTTTGCTATCTCGCATTCCATTTGTTAGGAATGGTTGGTCTAATTTGTCAGAAATAAAATATCTTAGAATTTAGAATTATCTGAATATAAAGACACCACATTGTAAAGTGAAAATAATGTTTTTCTTTTCATAAAGTTTCATTTACGAGCTTATTTCCCTTATTCATTTCAAACACTGTGTATCAGCTGCTGACGTCACGCATCTTAAATGTGTTGTCTTTGCTGCTGAGAAACGTTAGTACGAGAAAACTGTAATTTCGATCCTGAACGTCGTGGACACATTTATTCAGCGTCTTAGATCACCTAGTGAAACTACTTAAGCGAAACCAAAGCCTTGCAAACATGGTCTGGGAAGCTTTACGGGGATGTTGCCATGATTTTGTCTCGCCGTTACAATCAAGTTAGAAACGCAACAACACCGTGATTTTGATTTTGTCTCGCTGTTACAACCAAACTATAAAAGCAACGATAACATGATTATATCTCGTCATTAAAATCGATTATGTATCGCCGTTAAAATCAAACTAGAAATGCAACGATAACATTATTTAGTCTCGCCGTTACAATTAAACTAGAAATGCAACGATAACATTATTTAGTCTCGCCGTTACATTCAAACTAGAAATGCACCGATAACATGATTCTATGTCGGCATTACATTCAAACTAGAAATGCAGGATAACATAATTGTATCTCGCCGTTTCAACCAAACTAGAAATGCCAAACGTTATCGTATGCAAAATTCCCTTTATATCAGGTAGTTATCAAAAAAATCTGATCTTTCATAAATACCACCAATACAAAATTTATATTATTATGTTCTCCTCAATAACTGTTTCAATAATCAGAATGGTATTTTCAATTGCAATGTCTCTCACGTATGTTGCTGATATTGCTTATATCACGTTCAGTGGTGAGTTTGTTTGAAAGTTTCAATCTACCTCATTGAACTCTTTCACATATTTAATTTTCAGAAATAAATCTTATCAACCAAAACCCATAGCGTCTACGTCGTGAGTGTATATGGCTTGTTTACAAAGTTCTACCTAATACACGATACTTCTTTTTAGACAGACGTTTCGGGCACGTGCGTGAAATATCAATGTGTTCAGTATCGTAAAATGGTGCACGATTCTGATACTGTTGTTGTTGTTGTATTAGGGTTTAACGCCATTTCCAGCACAATATAGGCTATACATGGCGGCCAGTATCAATGATGGAGGAAGAACCCGCGAAAACCCCAGAAAGAGCCACCGACCCACGAGAAACTACTAACAAACTTTCTCACATACCCACATTGGCCGAGACTCGAACTCACGCTGACAGAGGTGAGGCTGTGATCCGTAACGGAGAGCGCTTTAGACCACTCGGACACTCCGGGCCCTTAAGGTAGGTAAAGTAGTGATTAAGATCCAATTAAGGCACAAGATTTAACATAGAACATATTAGATACAGACTGACTGTCATTTCTTGTGTCCATTCAACATCACAGATTGGTTTTACTTTTATTTTGTAGGACTGAAATATAATACTATTGTATTTATTTAAAAAGAAATTTTTTTTTTTTTTAGAGGGGCTAGAGTACCAAGTGTTTCAAGCTAATAAGAATAAATAGATACAAGATATGTATATCAAACATTACAATGTTTAATTGTTTATACATGTATTCAAAGTTACTTTTCATTCTGCATTTTTATTGTATCAACATATAAAGACGAAAAGAGGTTAATGACTCTAACAGTTACTTAATCAATTGTTTTCAAAAATATATATTTAGAAATATATTTAATATGAAATTTTGTTTTCATTACAGCTAACATTATCGTGTGAGCATGTGCATAAAATGTGTAATCATATCACTTATGAATACTGGCATCCTTTCTTTGATTTTTGTTTCCAAGCCTACACACAGGAGATTGGCCATACAGGTTGAGATGATTCCAGAATCCAAGTCATTTTTCTCTATGATGCTACAGAAGTAGCACGAAGACATATTCACAAGGCTATGAAAGACTTTTGTAAGTCAAAAAGCGCAAAAGATTGCTTTTTATCAAGTTACTTCAGTGTGAATATCCTGCTAACTACTATTAAGGAATGTTGTGACATGCCTATTATCAAGATCTTATGAGACCAACCATCATCCAATCTCCATCCCTGGAGCAAAGAAACCATGCGATGCGTGCAAGACTATGTGACATCAGATGATACTGGAGTTTTGAGTATTCTTTAAAATGAGTTAAATAATTTGTTGATTAAATTGATCGTTTTAGATGTGATGATTTTAACAATGACCAAATTCAGTGCTTAACAGACCTCCAGCTGTACCGGCTGTATTTATAACAGTACATCAGAAGAACATGTTGCAATAGTTGGGCAGCAAGTTTAAAGACTTCAACTAGCCTCTTGGGTGGGAAAATGTGCTGATATTTACAATGACTGAATTCAGAAGCAGAAAGACTTCGTGATGTACATGTGGTTATTATAAAAGTACTTCCAACTTTAGCTTCCATTGTTGTGCTCGTTTCTGATTGTAGCCAAATAATTAGTGTACGCGACCTTGAAATCAAGACACATGAAGACTTGGACAAAACGTTGTTTGGAAATTTGGATAAGTATTTTGGGGTTAAAAGGCAAACTGACAAACATTTTAATGGGATTAAGAAGAGTTCTAAAGTTGTAAGAACTGATAGTTCGGATGGGACAGTAGCCAAGTGTAAGAAAGAGAGTGACATCTGACTCAGTTTTCGGAATAAGACCATTCCTTGGTCAAAATCTACTCTCACCCCGAATGATAAACGAGTTACACCGTACTCTAGCTAGTCTGCGCATATAAGGACAGCAATACTGGCGCAAAACGCATACATAATTCGACCAATTGACAGAAGTAAAATACTGCAATGCTTACGAATTGAAAAAGAGGCAATTGTCACTAGAATATTATGTTCAAAATAATACTAATTTTCGACTACGGGATACCACCCTTATGTTTTCATGATTCGCGATATGGCGCCCTATTCTCCGCATGGATTTGAAACGATGTAATGATTATGCATCAGGCGATGGAAATGAAATACGATACTTTCGACTTTTCTGTTAGCATTTCAGTGGTTGAACTAGGTCATATATATAGCTGGTTTTACAGAATTTAACGTAACAATACCACTACATGGCAACATCTATTACGCAAGCTAAACCGAGCTTCTAAACACATAAAGAAAAATTCATTCTTTTATTAAACAAAATAAGCTTTTATTTTTTTAGGAGAAATAACACTGAATATAATGTAATGTGCTTACAATTACAACGTCTCGTTAATGGGAAAAAATGACTAAATAATTTTAAAACAGACTATACGCATAGGAATTTCTTGAGAATCCGACAGAAATGCAAGTTGAGAAATTGGATAGTAGACGATAAAGTAGGTATGTGAAAACTTGTAAATTTAGAAACTTGAATTAAAATAAAACATTGTTCCAAGGTAAACACTTCTACCATGTTAATGATGTATTATATTTGTATGATTCAAAAATATAATATTAAATAAGTTTTTCGGGGTTAAAAATTTAAGAAATGGTATGGATTGAGTCTTCATGTTGTTAGTTTAGAAATTAAATTTTCATCCTGATTTAGAATATAAGTGTGGGTTATCTTTGTACACTTTAAGAATAATATTACT
Source organism: Unio pictorum (assembly GCA_030141615.1). Lineage (NCBI taxonomy): Eukaryota > Metazoa > Mollusca > Bivalvia > Unionida > Unionidae > Unio > Unio pictorum. The sequence continues at coordinate 14,218,524 of JARLTB010000377.1, forward strand.
TTCCTTAATTGAAGGACAACCGTTCTTTCGTGATATAATTTGTATTTTCAACCAAAACAACACGTGATCCAGTGTTTTTAGAAATAATCGTTGCACAGAATTAACCAATGCAGAATAGGCCGAAACGATCGTACATGAGAGTGTTATATAGAATGTGGAAACTAAACTCAATGACAACCAGCATTTCTTCTTATCTGCAAAGTTCAACATTTTCAAAATGGGAGTCCTGGACTCCTAGTTTTACAATCCCAGCGAGACTTCTGATCATGATCACGTGTTAAGTTTCAGAAACTTTTGAGTTCTGCATTACTGTTGAAAAAGTTGATTTTGTTTTCTCGTACGACCATTAATGGCTTCAGCAATCAAAAGTATCATCACACGTCTACTGCAATAATATGCATGTCATTTATCTCTGTCAGCTGACAATTATTATATCTATGCTCTAAACCCTTCGTAGTGCATAGTCATGGTTAATCAAAAGATTAGCTGTTTTATATTAATAACAATATTTGCAAAAATAAATTCCAAATAATTAACATACAACTCAACCTGATTTATCCGATTATGTACATGTATTTACCTATATGCATCGATTTAATCTTTTATACAGTTTAAATGTAAAATTCCAGTATTATATTTGTAAATATTCACCTTAATAGTAATAAAAATAAATAAACAGTACATCCATTGGATAAGAGCATTTTAATATATACAAAATTTGGGTGTGAATATGGTCACTTGGAGTACTAGGCTAAACATGCAAAAAGGCTAAAGTGTTACTTTGACGTTTAAAATGAGCTACCAGTGTCAAATAATATACATCATTATTAAAAACAATGCTACTCGTTTGCATTATTAGAATCAATCTGTCCATGAAAAGAACTTCATGTACATGTCATATAACTATCCATAAAGTAATTAAAAATGATTGCTAACACCAATTATGTTCAGATATAACTAACGGAATAAATGTAAGATATAACGAATGCAAGTACAAACTTGTATCACTGTTCAACAGAGTGTAATGTAATTCACAGCTTTATTCATGTTCCTCATAATGTAATGTAAAGCTAACTTTTATCATTGTTCTTCAGAATATAATAATACAAGCATTTATCCATGTGACTCACAGATCAGCTTACACATCTACTTCGTCACTGTGTGAAGAATACTAAACAAAAGTCCTGTATCATAATCAGAGATACATTTATGGTCCTGAATCCATGTGGTAATTTTGTCAGCATAAAATTCCATCTGTAGGAGCATGTGTCTTTTCAAATTTATGAAAGACTCTCTCTATTTATGTCTTAAAGGGACAAATCTATCTCAGTTTTTTGAAAATCATCATCTCTTCTTCTAATGCCTTATTATGTCCTAATGGGACAAATCTATCTCAGGTCTTTGAAAATCATCATCTCTTCTTCTAAGGCCTTATTATGTCTTAAAGGGACAAATCTATCTCAGGTCTTTGAAAATCATCATCTCTTCTTCTAAGGTCTTATTATTTCTTAAAGGGACAAATCTATCTCAGGTCTTTGAAAATCATCATCTCTTCTTCTAAGGCCTTATGTTTCTTATGCAGTTGAGCTCCAACAATAACAGCAGCAGCATGGTAATTCTATTCTGCAACATGGTACATATCAGTTAGAGATATTGTTTTTCTTGAAATTGTTCTCATGATGTTGTTAGATCCAACATTTTTAACTAGTTTCTTAATTTTCCTGAAAACATGTTCCATGCGAAAGTCAGCTGGAATATGTGAATCTAATTTGCCCACAGTGTTCACAAATAAACCATACAAAGACTTGTTGGCAGTATGCAGGCTCTATGATGTTTGCTGGTGGGCAAGAAAACTCAAAATTTCAAGTGCATATTTAGTGTGTGAATTAACTGCCTGACAAACTGCCATAATGTACTTAAGAGTATTATTAACAGTCATGTTAGGTACTTGGGAAACATCAAGGAACTGTATATACAATAGTCCTAGTTGTATTACATTATGAACATAATTCTTAACTCTGTCGTGCTTAGCCTCAGACAACACTGATTATTTCTAAGCAACTCCAAACGTAAAGGTTTGTACACAATGTCATTAGCACCGTTTACAGACTACACTGATATCTTATGCTTTTTGGGATGAAGACTTGAGATTGTTCCATTTGGTGGTAGAAGTCTTATCAGATTTGCAATCATCTCTTCAGTATCCATATGTAACCTATTGGTATCATCAGTGTTTCTATCCAAGACATTATTATCAATCTTAGCAGGCAAATATCACTTGGTAATGCCATGCAGGATTCTCCATCTAGTGATCACAAAATTGTGACATCTTTGTACAAAAGTAGTACGCCAATTAAATGTAGAATTAGACCCGCACTTTCCAAAGACATAATACTATTGTCATGCAGGGCAAAGAGAATGTCTGTGATATCGAGAAAACTAAAATGAAGAAACGAATCGACAGAAACAATAAATAAAATATAAATGAAAATGTTTGCACATGCAGTCATTTAAACATTTCCTGTCTTTTAATAAGCAGACTTAAAAGATAACGCGAAAAACCAATGATAAATGGTGTACAATTTTACTGAAAAATATTCAAAACAGGTTTGGTATAAATATTGACTTAAATTACCGACCACGAAGAGAAATGTCAACACTGAAATACTATGCCACTACATAAATTCATCATATTTTATAAGCAAGTTCCAATTTGAGTTTAAATATTTCTCTTGTATTTTGCAATTATTTGTTGAATCAGATATACACATCATGATGTGTGATTTTTCCCCCTAATATTAACTATGAATCAATTGTTCTGCATCTGATTGCTGCTACATGGACCTCTTAGGGATATTAAAATAATTCCAGTAATGAGAAGAGGACCTTTACAAATGGGTTTACAGTACTGAAAATGAATTTTGTTTATCTCACAAATGTTTCTCCGGAATTGTATTTCACCTATCATATGCTTATCAGAAATATCCGTTTTAAAATTGTATGTGTTTGTGTGTTTGGATTTTTTAATGCAGCTTTTTATTTATAGTCATATAGTTACAATGTCTGCAGTCTGGCAGTTTATAATGATGTCTTGTACGGGGGCATCTTGTACAATCATATCCCACCTTGTCACATTATCCTAGCACCAGGCCAACCAGGCCTAAAACTAGCAATTTAATATGCACCAAGTGAGACAGCTGTTCGTACCGTTGTTATAAATCTTTGGTATGCCTCGATCAAGGTTCGAACATGTATCCTCCTGCATCCAAGGTGGACACTCTAACCTGTAGGCCACCGGAACGGTCCTATTATTAAACGTTACTGTGACCTTGACCCATTGCAGTAGGTGACTGGCTGTGTAGACTATTGAAATGTCACTTAATAATGATGTTACTGACCAAATATAGTAACTGTTCCTCAATGTCGTTTGAGCTCAATATCATTCAGAAACACCTTCAGAAACTGCTGACAGTGATGAATCTGCTGACAAACAAAACAAGTAACACATATCCCACCTGATAATACAGGTAAGGAAATACAAAAATTCAAAAAAATTACCAAATTATGTTCATTAACACAAAGGACGTTTTGAAAGCTTTCTGTTTTTAGTAATAGCCATTTGTGAGGACTGATGGCGACCATTTGAGTAATAGTAAAGTGCTTGACACACAATGCTTTCGAATATGTTCCTATTTTGTTTCTTATTTTGAGTACAAAATGTATAATATAGATATTTGTGTTTAAATCTTTGGTAACAGTAATCGTGTATTGTGACTCATAAGAGTCATTTACACAAATCTGAGGGAACTTCATGTCATCCAGATGTTTTTAAAAATTGATTACATTTTGCTAAATACATTTTGAACAGTGGACAATAGTAATTTTTCATGGACTGACAAGAGATGATGCATGTTGTATGCAGTCCCTAACCCTAAGTTTACTAGTGATGTAGATCAAAGTTCATATTTTGGTAAAGTGCTTTGACTTTTCAATACCTGGGAGACCAAGATCAGTTTGTGTCTCTCTCTGTATTAATTGTGCGGTAGAAAGATCCTTACCTTTTGGTACATGCTGCGACATATCACACCTGAAATATGGTAATGAATTTGAATAATAGGTTACTAATGGTCAATAATTTTAATGTAAACTGTACACGCTGTAATAATGTTTTCATTCAAAAAGTAAGACACTTAAGGCTGATTTTTTTTCAACATTACAACTATGGGAAAATGAAGAATTATTAAGTCACCTGTCTCTTATGATGAGGTCTGAATATAAAAATACAATATATCTTAATGTGTTACCATGTAGAACAATAACCATACTCCACTCACAGCTATTTAAAATTATTTAATGTGTATGTTATAATATTACACACACACACACACACACACACACACACACACACACTTATTAATATAATTTGTTCATATTTTCATCATGTCACAAGAACTCAAGGAAAACAATTTTAACGATTTTCAGCAAAGTTGTATCTAAATAGATATCTGCGTATGCAAAGAAGCTAAGCCAATAGTAACCATTATATGTATAAAATAAGATGGCAATTAAATTAAACCATTAATAAGTTAAATGTAAGCAGTCATCTCATAATATGTAGTCAGAATACTCAATAATTATCTGACAATAAGGAAACGACATGAAGACTCTACCAGTATGCGAAGAACCACAGCTATTTTTAATAGCTTCTTAGCGGAATCATTACAAAATGGATTCACTCTAGTGGTTGGTAATCCTCAGACCTCCTTATTTAGCAAACAATCGTTTTCTTCCTGTTACTAATGTCTTCTCGTCATGGTTGGATCCTGAAAAAATCAAATACCAGCATGTGTACATAATTTTATTAAGATCAGCTGTGAAAGTAAACAAAAAACAACGTGTAACGCTGAGTTTCAATATGTTACAAACCATCTTTTTTATTTCTACAATGATCATCACATTTATTATACCATTCAAGAGGCATCATCCAAAACCAAAACAAAATTTATAAACAAATACTATTATCAATGATGAAAATAAAAATGAAAACAGAACGTTTTGTCGGTTGTCATGATTCTGTGTATTGGAGTTTTAATCCCAGAATATTTATTTCAAAACGAGAATGCTGATAATATTCCTTCATCAGGTTTGAACATGATGGGACTATCTATCGACAGGGGAAAGTTAACATGATGGGACTATATAGTGACAAGGGAAATTTAACATAGTGGGACAAGGAGACTTTTTAAAACAGATGTCCAGACTCTATGAGGTGCAAATATCAACAACATCACAGACAAAATAATGAATTCTGACCTTACCAAATATAACCATATTATTATTTTAGTATGTGGAAATGATTCCAGTGAGGGAAGGTCACTAAATCAAATCAGAACAGATTTTGAAAGTCTACTCTATGCTGCTAGGTATTGCAGTCCAGATACATGTAAAATAATGATATCAGGACTACCTCCTCGTGTGGACACCAGGGTGAAAATAATCAATGATCCCATAATTGACCTATGTGAAGACTTCAACATACAGTACATTCCACAATACACATCTTTCTTTCTTCAGAACCAGGATGTCAACCTAAGACTCTACGACAGAGACATAATTCATCTAAGCAGTAAAGGAACCTCTCAACTACAGAGAAATATAAACATGTTTGACCCCATTTTCAGACACTATAATGAAGAGTACTGTCTCTACTGTGGAGAAACTGGGCACATGACACAAGTATGCCGTCATGACAAACATATTGAGTGCTTCAGATGCCATAAATATGGACACAAACAAAGTCTCTGTACAGCATTGTATTATACATACTAGGAAGCTGGCAAAGAGGAGAATGCCAATGCTTCATTTACAAGAACAAATATAAATGTACCAAGTGACACTCTTGTCTCTAACTATTCACTGCACACTATTGTAAATACAAAAGCTAACAGATTTTCAGGGTCTGCATGCGACGTTGAAAATGCTAATATATATGACCATTTAAATACAGAAATAGGATGTCAGAATGATAAAAGTAGTACAGAGACAATCTCAATGTGTGATGTATGCATGATAACATACATATAATCGATATGAAACTAAATTCAAAAGGTTTTAACATAGGTCACCTAAATGTACAATGTATATAGGGAAAAATAGTCCAGATTAAGTTAATGTTGTTTTCTAAAGAAAATAATATACATATTTTAGGACTCACTGAAACTAAATTAAATGCTAACCACAATGATAATATATTTCACTGTCAAGGCTATAATAAACCATTACGCTGGGACAGAGAGACAGCGGGGGGAGGTCTTGTTGTATACATTAGAGACGATGTAAATGCAGAAAGGTGACTTGCCTTGGAGTCACATGAAAATGAGAGTGTCTGGGTGGAAATTTCTCAAAATAATGCAAAAGCATTCCTAATTGGTTTCATTTATAAGCCACCTTCCTCAAAAGCAATCTGAAATGATGATTTTTTGAAACAAATGGAAAATGTTCTTGCACAGGAGAAAGAAACATATATACTTGGTGATATAAATAAGGACCTTCTCAACACTCAAATAAGGGACAACTGGATGGAATTTATTGAATCATTAGGCCTAGTCCAGATGGTAAGTGAGCCCACAAGGGTAACAGAAAAATCAAGCACTCTTATTGATCACATTTATACCAACCTACCAGACAATGTGGCTTGTGTTAATGTACCAAATGTTGGTCTTAGTGACCACTATCCTACTTTTTTGACAAGAAAGGTGCAATGCCAGAGAAATAAGAAAAACACACACAAAACGATCACTTACAGATCGTTCAAACATTTTAGTGAAGAATAGTTTCTTGATGACCTATATAAAGTTCCATGGAATATGATCCAAAATTTGGATGACATAGATGAAGTTTTGAGAGTGTGGACTGACTTATTTATGGATGTAGTCTTTGAGCATGCACTACTGAAAGTACATCGAGTAAAGAATGAAATCCAACCTAATTGGCTTACTACTGAAAAACTAGATGCTATGAAAACACGAGACCAATTCAAGGCTAGGAGAAACCCTGCAAAATATAAAGTATGAGAAATAAAATAACAAGTGTGATTAAAATAGCTAAAAAGTCGTATTATCAGTCATTGCTTGAAAACAAAAAGAGCAACACAATCTTCATTTGGAAAGTCTTCAGTGAACTTACTGGAGGAACACACAACAACCAGACAAGTACAATTAACTCAATTCTGGTAAATGAACCATAGTCACTGATGAAACTGACATTGCAAATGTTTTCAATGATTTTTTCACCAGTATCTCCACAAAGTTAAAAGAACCAGTGATAGAAAACAACTTTAGTGAACTGAAAAAGTTCTGCAGCAGCCATATCTCTAAGGAAGTATGTTTCTCTATCCCACCAGTATAAAAAACTTTGTTAAAAAAATGTCTCAGTGAACTTGATACCAAGAAAGCTACAGGACTTGATCAGATTGGTCCAAGACTCATTAAATCTTCTGCCTCTGCTATTTTAGATAGCATAACATTCATAATCAGTTTAAGTATTGCAACCTCATCTGTCCCCAAAATATGGAAAACTGCAAAAGTAACTCCTATTTACAAATCTGGATCTAAGAATGATGCTGATAACTACCGACCAATCTCAATACTACCAAACTTGTCAAAATTGATTGAAAAACATGTCCATGACTCATTCATGTCATATTTAACCAAACACGTGCTGTTACACCCTAATCAATCAGCCTTTAGACAGAAAAATTCATGTGAGACTGCCTTGATCTCCCTAACTGATAAATGGCTTCAAGCACTTGACCAAGGTAAAAAAATAGGATCTGTATTTGTAGATTTCAGGAAAGCGTTTGATATGGTGGATCATGAAATCCTTTTGAAGAAACTAAATATCTACCAATGCAATGAAAAAACAGTTCTATGGGTTACTTCATACTTAAGTGAGAGAACACAACATGTTTATATAAATAACGTTCTGTCCGAACCTGAAACAATTAGATATGGAGTGCCACAAGGCTCAATTCTAGGTCCATTACTATTTATATTATTTATTAACGACCTACCACTTTTACTAAGAGACTCGATATCATCTACAGTTCTCTATGCAGATGGCACAACATTATCAGACATCCAAAACACAAAGTATGAACTCGAAATTTCTTTACAGAATGCATTAAACAAGCTGGAAAACTGGTGCACATGCAATGGCATGGTAGTAAATACTGATAAAACTAAAATATTACTTATCTCAACAAGGAAAAAAAAGAAAAATCTTGATGGCAATGAACTATGTCTGACATGGAAGGATAAAAATTTGCAAATGGTCTGTCACGACAGACTACTTGGTGTTTTGGTAGATAATAATCTATCATGGACTGATCATATCAAACATATTAGTAAAAAGGTCAATTTAAGTTTATGGCTTCTCAGTAGGATAAGACATTTTCTCCCTGAAAGGCACAGAAAATTATTTTATAACAGTTACATACAACCGTATTTAGACTACTGTAATACAGTATGGGGTAATTCAAATGATAAAAACATATCAAAGTTGGAAACTCTTCAGAAAAGAGCATTTAGGCTAATATCAAACCAAAGAGAAAGCAAGGAAAATTTAGCTGGTAAGTTAAAAATATTACCTATTAAAGACCGAATATTTTTAAGAAAAGCCAAATTAATGTACAGGATATCCAATAATAGTGCTCCTGAATATTTACAATCCCTATTCTAGTATAGGTTACCTGGTAATACACCCCACCTGTGATCAATATCTACAAAACAGTATAAAATTCCCAAACCAAATAAGGAATTATTCAAGAAAGGTTTCCAATACTCTGGAACTTTGCTCTGGAATAGTATTAAAGTTGAGATTAGAAATGCCCACTCTATTTCCATCTTCCAAACCCAATATATCCAGTGGCTTCTGAGATGCTGCTGAATTAAATAAATTCCTTGTATGAGGGCCTCAAGGTAGATTAGTTCTTAGCTAATTGTGTTACCCTCTTTAAATAAAGTAATTATTATAGAGCGACAAGGGAAATTTAACATGGTGGGACTATCTAGCGACAAGGGGAATTTAAAATGGGAACTATTTGGGCCTATCTAGCGACAAGTGAAATTTAACATGGGGAATATTATTTTTATTTGGGACTGTCTAGCGACAAGGAAAATGGAGACAAAGAAAGCAAATATCTTTCCGAGGTATATGAGTGGCCCTGAAAACAAACCGCACAATCTACTATCAAAACAGAAGGGAAGGAAAAAAAATCACACAATCTCCGATACACGCAGAAGGAAAGGAAAACAAAACAAGGATAATTAAGAACGCCATACATTCGATGTGAAATATGTTCATTGTTTTCATTCATTCATCAATATAGTAAAATGGTAGTGTGATATTTATTATCGACTGTCTTCTTAACATATCTCAAATTTAAGGGATATCATCTGTTTCTAGCACAAACTACAAACAATGTTGATAAAAAAGCAGCACCAAAATGTGCATTGTTCTATCGAAAGTCTAAGCTGTGTATTTTGATTTGAAATTCAAAGTTAAAAATAGGCAGGGTCATAAAGTGCAATGTCACTCGCGTCAATCATTTTTATATTGTTACAATTCTTCCGAACGTGTGTTTTGGTTCTGGTATTTTTATTTCAAAGTTAGCCATAAGCAGGGTTATACAGTGCAAGATCACTCGCGTCATGAATTAAATAGTTTTGTATTTGTTACCTATCTAAAAAAAAACAGTAGATCTCATGCTTAAAAAATTTTCCTTGACACATTGCAGTGCCAAAAATAAAGAAACTGACAATTTATTTGTGAATGAATAGTTGGATTTAAAGTGAAACCGGCCACTAGGGTCATATGTTTACTATTTTGCACTGCCATTTATTTACATGGCAGTGATTTAATTTATCCAGAAAGTTGGAATGGTGCCACATTTTCCTGGCGTTTATGCGCACAGAGTGCGCTATTTAATTTGGTAGTCATATCATACCCCTAAAAAGGGGCTAATGATATGAATGTTAGACATGGGTGAGTGGGAATAGACCCATCACGCACTCAACCTATCAACCAATCGAAAGTACGTACGCTTATTTTAAATTCAATCCAGTTTGTGAATCTGGGATTTGTACGAATTAACGAAGCAAGTTCAGTGAACCTCAAGGATAAAAATCCAAGTTGTCTGTCCATTGATGTGAATATTTACATAAAAAACAATATGACCTACAAAACAAAAAGATATACGGCAAGCATGATTAGAATGAACACAACAACACCTAACTAGTAACAAAGAGGTGTTTTACTTCACTTTCGAGTTTCAATACTCTTTCAAGACAAACTTGGTATCCTTTTGTGAGCGTAAAATTAAAATACTGACGAAACTTAAGCGCTTTGCTATAAACTATAGTATATATATTTTCAGCAACAAGCTAAACATAAAAACCGTTACAACAATAGAAAGCCCGAAATCGTCCATTAAAAAAGAAATGCGTTAGAAACATAATTAAAGATTAACGATGGCTAAGCAATAAAACCGAATTTAAGAAAGGCAATGACATTTGTATATAGGCCTCTCCCTTTGATATTGTATGCGGATATAATCTGCCATTTATTAACAGCTTAAAAAAAGGTATACGCAAAGAGAAACCTCAGTTCAAACTGACTTTTTCAGATTTTTTCCTTCTTTATATTTTTGGGGAACACACCTAAACACTATGCAAGGGTGGAACAGGGAAAATACACATATATAAACAAACCATACAATTCACACACAGGCAGAAGCCAAAACGCAAATCTACTAATCACATGATAGAAAGAAGGATGTGTAAGTGTCAAAAGCTCATGTCATAAAATGTTTGTACGGTTTGTAATCTTCCACTTGGGATAATGCGAAATATCATACATTATTATCACAAACAGAATTGAAACATAGCAGGCTTGACAGTTGATGCTTATATTGATCCACTAAACTTCACAACTTCCTTGCGCTGTCTCATACTTTGGTCTCGGGAAGGATCACCTTTGTATAGGTGTAGCAACTGTGGTAAGAGTAGAAGTTGTTGTCGCTGCTGTCAAAAAAGAGTAGATTATTTATAAAAAATGGATCTAGTATTTTATATTTTTTTTAAAAATCAAATAAAAAAATACAGTTGCTGGTTGACATCGTGGTCAGCAACACAGTAAAAGTGACAGAGACAATGAGACATTGTAATCGAGCAGCGTGCTTCTGGAGTACGTACGTGTCCTAACGTCACAGTACCTTTTCAATCCCTCTTGATGCAAAAGCAATGCCATCTACGCGTGAGACCATGCGGCTACTATCCTACGGATGTCATTCAATCCAAATTAACCTCCTGGTAATTTCACCATACCTGTATCAAAATGAACTTGTGAAAGACGAATATTCGTTCCCTGTGCGCTTGCCTGAATACTTTAAAATTAAATAGTTGATTCCCAACTTTCAAAGAAAACTGGCCAATATATCTACCTGGACCAACATTGAAGAATTAGCCAGAGCCAGATTTTTTTACTTGGGCGAAGGGGATAAAGTCAATTGTTTCAGTTGTGGTGTGTCAATTTAACAGTGAGAACAGAAGGATTCCGCTTACCTGGAACACGCTCGATGGTCTCAGAATTTTCACTATCTACCTTTAGTGGGAATTAGTGATTGAAAGTGACAATACTGTACCATGTCGTTTAACAATCCAGTTTGGCTTGGAGACAAACCTAGACCAGTATGTAAACCCTCTTTAAAACATAATATTCAAGGATCACCACACGAATTGCAAAAGAAGATCTGCAAGGACGTTTGGCAGGGACTTGCTAAAGAAAAATCTCAATTGGCGACTGTAGAACTTTTGTGTCGTGAAATTCACAAGAGTAAAGTGTCAAAAATCAACCTACGTGTCAGATTTATCTCGATCAAGGGTGTCTTTTCCCACTGTTTTTAATTTAGTTCGTTTACATCTGAAGATTTTTTAATCCTTCTTGACCGTTACCCTGAATGGCAGTGGGACGAAATTCCACGTTATGTTAATCACTTTCGCTTTTGGAGAAGATTATAAATAATTCTGTGCAGAATATACACTTATTGACTTCGACAAAAAAGAAGTATAAAATATAACGACGATGCCACAACCTTTATCACTTGTGATCAAACAGATTCCCTGGAAGGATATCAATGAGAATATTTAAACGGTGAAGGATTACAAACACTAATTACAAGAATTGAGTCCCATCCATTGGGGTCGACGAGTAGTGTGTGTTTTAGTGACTTGCTTTCTGGGATTTCGTTTACTTGTGTAGATTCCTTGTGGACACTTTACGAACACTACCTACAAAAAGACAGTATGGAAACTCCTTTAAATGTCCACGATAGACTCATTATGTAAAAAACCTTACGCTTTCATCTGGATACGTCTCGACCTCTACAGGAAAAAACAAATTCGTCAACGTTCACGTACGGAAGCGGTGTACGAGGATGTGTCTGTAGCTTGTGATTTACACCCTCATTGGACAGATGTACGTGACTGGAAAAGTTGGAATTTTGAGGCTTGGACAAACGAAGCATCCCATTATGCTCAAGCGTTGTGTTCGTAAAATCCATCGTCGAGTGAAATAAGTCACTTTTATACCTGTGTTAGTGACAGTGTCAGAAGAAGAAGAAGAATCTGTCACCCAGGACAATCACTCTGTTCAAGACAGGACTGACATGGACATTCCCCCACAGAGACTTTTTTATATGCCACTTTGATCGTTTCCATGTGTATTTTATTCCTGTACTTATCCATTTGGCTTTTATGTATTTTTGTATTTCGTGTTGTTCGAAGTTAAACATGCATTGAAATAAACGTGTCTTGAAAAAAGTATAAAAATCTCTTGTCTTGTCTGTTTTTGTGTCAATAGTGTCATACCCTACACTACTATGGCTACCTCTGCTATTTCTACTCCTTCTTCCTCGACATTCAAAGTCATTGACGAACACTTAGATCATGCTAGTTTGGAGGCTTTGTATCTTCGTCATCCTTTTAATATGTTAATTGTTGGACCGAGCGGTTCAGGCAAAACCGAATTTGTCAAACGTTTGATCGAACATAAACATCATTTGATCGATCGTTCACCTCAACGCATCGTGTGGTGTTACAAAGAGTGACAAACGGCATACAGCCTCTTGCAAGAAAGTCGAGGTGATTCCATTGTGTTTGTGGAAGGCATTCCTAGCGAGGACGATGGGATCGTATCTGAACCTAGTCAAAACTCATTTGGTCATTTTTGACGACATGTTAGGAGAAGACGAAGAAGAAATTAAACTGTGGTTTACGCGTAATGCCAGTGTCATTTACATTACACAATATTTGTTTCAGCAAAGTAAAGCCCATCGTACCATTTGTCTCAATGCTCATTACGTGGTCTTGTTTAAAAGTCCTCGAGATAAATCACAAGTGCAAGTCTTAGCCAAACAGTTAGGAACACCTTGGCTGACTCATGCGTACGATGATGCCACTCAAACGCCACATGCCTATTTACTCGTGGATTTAAAACCACCACCCCAGATTATTTGCGATTTCTTACCGATTGGTTTCACGACTGGTGTCAAGACGAAGGACCAGTCGTGTGTACACGTCCTCGTCGTCGACATAACAATATGAACCACTAAAAAAAATCTATACAAACCTCGGTCACTTTGACCTTGTCTCATACATAGTCAGCATGAGGTCCCTTCAGTCTCATCTTCTCATCAAATTGATTCGTGCCTTGTACGTTATCAGTCGCGAAAAAAATCCACAAATACGTACTCACGTCTTAGAAGCTAGTCTCAAAGAAGTCTTACGATGGTTTACAGTGACAGCACGTCAAATACTGCAAGGCTTCATTCACAGTCCACATCAAACCAAATGCTTTTTTGACAGAAACAAAGTAGCCTTGACTCAACCGGCTGATCCTCGCATCGACACTCAAACAAAAAGCAAATCATTTTGAAACCTGGAGGTAGAGGTTCTCTAGGAGGTGTCATCATTCGTTCCCTTTTAAAATGGGATCCCAATGCTCCCAAAGTTCACCTCAAGAAAAAAAAGCCAAACGAACCCCTAAGAAAAAACACAATGGTGTCAAGACCAAAACACAGAGAAAGAAAAGTCCACAGAAAAAAGCTGTCCCCCGCAAAAGAGGCACTTCGGCCAACCTTACCTTCGTAAACCACGACCTTCAGCACCAGTGACCACGTTTACAGTAGCCTCAGGTGCTTCCACTTCTCCGTTGCGGGTGATGCCAGCCAAATCTAATTTGACACCCGTTCTTCCTAATTTGATGAAGTATTGGAAATCTGCTTCTCCCAAAACGTCTCCTCCACCGGTGACACCCTCTTCCACATTAGCGGCAGTAGCAGAGTTTACTGTGTTTGTCCAAATAAGAAATGTCTCTATTTAGTCCGTTGCGAACCCCTTCACGACGTGTATTACCTGTCATGAAGTTGATACGACGGAAAGATAATCAGTGGAGTCACATTCCAGTATAAAAATCAGTTGAGGACAACAACGGGAATCAGTATTTTTTGTGCTACTGCTGAACACTCCAATGATGCCTCCTCAAAAACGTGCACACCATAACCTTCGTCGTTCTTCAGTCCAAAAAGAAAAAGGAAAAAGGCAATCTCGTCATCCTACAAGACGCTTAGCCAAACATCGACGTCATTCATTAAAAAGACGCAGTCGTTTAAAGAAAAAGAAGAGTCACCAAAAAGGAGGTTACTTTGGCGATTTTGGGAAACACATCGTTACCTTTTTGATGAAGCGCTAGAAAAGAAGATAAAAGATGGGTGTGTACCAAGTCTTTAATGTCAGTGTATTTCTGGAACGAACAAGCAAAGATGTCACTTCGCAGAAAACATTCTTATTCACCCCACAAAGGAAATAAAGGAAAGGACTACCTCCTCGTTTAGGCAAACACGGAGACATGTTGTCCGTACTGTCCAAAGTCTCTCCAACCATGCGAAAACAGATAATTAAAACGACCTCCAAAGATGTCATCAATACCGTGTGCGAATGTTGTTTGAATGTATTAAAAGGCACGATACCTTTGTCTCCACACTAGAAAAATGCTTAGCCAAACATCGACACGTTCTTCGTCAAATGGTCCAAAAGAAAATACCCATCCGTCAAAAGTACAATATGTTGGTGCAACGCGGTGGGTTTTTACCCTTTCATGCTGCTTTGTTAACAGGCTTAATACCAGGTTTGATACGAGGGGTGACACAAGGGATGTCCCAAGGGATACCCCATGGAATGAGTAGAAATATGAATGATCCTTCCAGAAGATGAAAGGGCCCTATGGAGCACCACGATCTCAGACGTAACCTTGGAAGCCCATGGAAGAACGAAAACTGACTTTAGTCCCATACAAACAATGGATGGAATACCATCGTTGGCAAGAACAACGAACACCCCATTTACAACCCAATCCTGATTTGATCGAGATGTCCCAATTACAACGCGAATTGCAATCCTTGATGCATCGCCACGATTTGTCCGAAACCGAAAAATCGCAAAAGTACGGTCAACTCTTGCAACGACTGCAACTCTTTCATCGAAAATCTGTGGAACAAACAGCTTTACCCACTCTGGCCAATTTGAAGGCTCTAATGAATAGTTCGTTGCCATCACTATCTACAGCGGACAAGACAGACGTAACCTCACCATTACCCAAGGAAGAAGAACCCCATGATAACTTTCAAACACCCACTGCCACTCCCATTCCGAGTAAGATTGCCGCTTCCTTGTTGACCCCTTCCCCCACTCCCCAACGAGAAGAATTCAAAACTTGGGTTTATAAATAAAGAAAGGAAACCAGAAGTTAGAAATGAAAAAAGACCAAAGCAATCGCATTACCACCTCCACTACTGCCACTACCACCAGTACCCTTGACGTCGACTCCTGTTGCACATCGGACACGTAAAACCGTTTCCACAAGCCCCATTTCGTCCCACCAAAAGCAATATCATCGAAGAGTGGGTATCTTATTAACAAAACAACGAAGAAGGTATTTGCCAGCATTTACTACGATCCAACTCACCCTGCAGGTTACGGAGGTGTTCAGAAATTATATCGGCTGCTAAAACTCGCCTGAAAAAGTTCCGTTTACCTGTAGTACAACGATGGTTACAAGAACAATCTACGTGCACTTTACACAAGCCCATTTGACGAAAATTTCACAGAAGTCGCACTCAAGTGGAAGGCATCGATCATCAATGGCAAGCCGATTTAACCGATGTCACTCATTTAGCCACCTACAATCGCGGCTACAAATATTTGTTTTGTGTCATCGACGTCTTTTCTAAATTTGCCTTGGTCGTACCATTGACTTCCGAAATCGAGCGGAGAGTTAGTACGAGCTTTGCAACTGGTGTTGAAACAAAATGCTCGTCACCCTCTTGGATGGCAAACCGACAAAGGCACCGAATTTCTGAACCAAGCTTTCCAACGAGAATTAAAGAAACGTGACATTTTTTTTTCACAACCGAAAATCCTGAAACCAAAGCCAGCATCGTGGAACGTTTTCAACGTACCTTGAAAGAACGCATGTGGAAATATTGTACGCATCAACACAATCTCAAGTACATCGACGTATTACCGCACGTAGTCCAAGCCTACAATCAATCTTACCATAGAAGCATTAACGTGCCCCACATGCCCCACCCGACAACCAAGTGACTGTTTTGAGCGTCTGTTTGGTACGTCCCGGACGATGGCTGTTCCCAAGAAAGGTGAAGGAGTGTTAACCCCTGGATATTGGGTTCGCATTGGCAAAACCAAAGGCACTTTCGACTAAGGTTACTTACCCAACTGGACCACCGAATTGTTTCGTGTTATTGGACGAGTGCGCGATCGTCATCCTACCGTCTATAAATTGGAAGACATGAATGGAGCAGTATTAAAAGGAACGTTTTACTTGCCTGAGTTACAACGTGTCACCAAAAAAGAAGACGACGTGTACGACATTGAAAGCATTCTCGAACGAAGAGCCCTTAAAGTAGGTAAAAGGCGTGTCAAAGAAGTCAAAGTACGTTGGAAAGGATATCCTCCTAGTTTTGATTCCTGGATTGACGCTTAGCAAGTCATCAACTATAAAAAGAAATGACCATCATGCCCTTCAATACAGCTTCAGTGACCACAGTGACTACTCCTTCAGCCAGTTGTTCTCTGCAAGATTTACAAAAGCATCCCTTGTGGGTGTGGTGTGGAGAACATGTCCCTAAAACTCAAATCGTCTTTTTCTGTCAAACCTTTGTGGTGTATTGTGTCATTGGTGCAACCATTGCTAATTTGAGTTTGCAACAAGGAGACAAACAATTGTGGACCATTTTACTCAGCAGTTACATTGGTTATCTTCTTCCCAATCCTTGCCTGAAATACTCTTACAACGTGATCAACAGGAACAATATTGGGAGCCTTGCGTCCATCGTTGGTCATTCTCCTAACAGGCACCCTTCCAAACACAATTCTCTTTTAGACACTCCTTTAACCTCGAGTGACCCCTCGGACAGAAGAACATTGGAATTATGAACAACACTATTAATCAATTTTACTTAACGTTACCCAGCGACAGTTCCATGGAGGTGTTTCCTAATAACACGTTGTGCTATTACACGGCTAAATTACCATAAGTCATTCATTTGGATCAAGATGCTCATTGGGAAGTGGCTTTATTGGAAATGATATACCCGACACAATTCGAAAACATCGTCGAAAATCAAAACAGTTTTTCAGTAGAAGTGTATGACGAGCAATTGCAAAAAGCCTTAGACGAACGAGGCATCACTGTCAGTGACCCGATGAAAACACAGGACCCCAAAACTAAACGTTCCACCTATCTGTTAACCATTCCTGCAGGTTATTATTTTGTGGAGAACATTTAGGGACTTCATTTGCTACCAGGTTCAATACTTTGTTTGGCAAAGCCACGGAGAAAGTAACAAAAGTGTTACTTTTGAGTACCATAAAGTGGCTCGTCGCCTAATGATCAAATTTTCAGAGTATAAAATAATGGCCATTACCTTTTGTCCTGATTTGTATGATATTTTGTGTGGAGACTTTAGGTTGGTCAAGAAAAAAGAAATAACATCCATAACTACTAACTCGGATTTTGCGAAATATTGCCGATTCCCTGTAGAAATGAACCAAGGACTCAACTTCATGCTTGTGTACTCCGATGTGGTGGAGTACAACGTCGTGGGACTCCTCTGCACCGTTACTGCGTGTCATTCCTTTCAAAGTGGATTCTGCCATGATCGCTGACGAGGAAGGTGGAAATACCTATCATGTTCACCGCGAATTTGTACATCCTCATTATTGTCAGTAAGTCGTTAGTTGACAGTGTCAACATTACTATAAAAGGAGATCTAGGACAAAATATTCCATTTACCAAAGGGAAAGTCACAGTGAAACTATATTTTCAAAAACGATTCTCGAACAACTGAAAATTGATGTATCCTGTGTCCCGAGGAGTCGCTCCACAACGAGGACATGGTTTAGGAGATATGTTTAAATCAGCCTTTCGTTCCGTGGTCCCTGTTTCGAAGCCGATGGTGACACGAGGATTGCACGCCTTAAAAGATGCCGCATTGACTCACGGCAAAGAAATTCTTCAAAATGTTCTCATTGACAAACAAAACCCCAAAGAAGCATTTTTTAGAGCAGGCAAAAATGTCTTGCTTCAAACGAGTAAAGAAATTTTGGGTCGAAGAGAAAGTCCTATAAATGCCCTGAACTGTACCGAGTCTGGCATTCCTGCTTCACTGAGGACACAACAAGGACAAGGCAGAAGACGTCGACGAAGACATCTTTCCAAAAAGCCTCCATAGCTCTAAAGTCAGAAAGACTAAGAAAGGAAGAACCGTTCGAGACTTAGACATTTTTGATTATTAAAAGTAAAACATAGAGACTGAGAGAAAAAAATGATGCACCATGCCAAACACGATGATGACCATGCAAGAAGCCCAATGGGTTGAATTTCATCCCGTCTCCTCTTTGGCGGATTCAGCTCCCATCGAGTTTGGAATCAAAGGGCAACCCGAAGATTACATCGATATGAACATCAGTTACTTGTATTTGAAAGTGAAAGTGATTAAAACGGACAACTCCGTTCCAGGAACCGATGCCCGAGTTACTCCCGTCAACAATTTCCTGTATTCCTTGTTCAGCGATGTGGATTTGTACGTGAATAACAAAGTGGTTAGCAGTAGCATGGATACTTACCCTTACCGAGCGTACCTCGAAAATCTCTTGACGTACGGAAAAGAATCCAAGAACACTCATTTAGATGCTTGCGTGGTATGGAAACCTGACACAGCAGGTTAATAAGTTTAACGAAAAAGCCTTGACCGCAAATGACGATCCTCACAATGTGGGTTTTAACGAGAGTCGAAAGAACATTCTGCAAGGACGTAGTTTAGAACTGTTCGATCGTTCGCATTTAGACATGTGGTTTCAAGAGAAGTATTTGCTGAACAGTGTGGATATTCGCTTGAGACTGAATGGTAGCAGTACTGCTTTCCATTTGATGGATCATGCCAACGAATACAAAACCATTATCCAAGAAGCCAGGTTATACGTGCGTCGTATGGAAGTGTTACCTAAAGTGGGAAATGATATCAGTCACACTTTGAGCAGAACGACAGCCAAGTATCCGATACGACGCGTGGAAGAAAAAGCTTTCACCATTGCCACTGGACTCCGATCTAAGATCGAAGATCATCTGTTCCAAGAACAGTTACCCAAACGTTTATTCATTGGTATCGTCATCAACGGTACCCACGATCAAAATCCTTTCCAGTTTAAGCACTGCAAAGTATCCAAAATCGAAGTCAGTCGCGATGGCAAAACTTTGTGTACCCGACCCTTCGAACCCGACTTTGCCGAGAAGAATTACTTGAGATCATACTTGTTGCTGTACGAATCCACAGGACAGTTAGGAACCAACACCAGGCACGGTATTTCCTACGACGACTATGCAAGGGGTTACACTTTGTGGGCTTTTGATTTCAGTCCAGACCAAGGCAGCGTCGAGGGAAATTTCCACCGTTTAAAATCTGGGCAACTGCGTGTGGAACTTCAGTTTGCAGGGGCTCTGGAAGAAACGGTGAATGTCATTCTGTATGCTGAATTTGATAATACCATAGACATCAACAGTTTGAGAGAAGTCATTATAGACTATTATAAACTATGGAAGCCCCTTGTCCTTCTTTGAACAGTGGAGAATCAATGGAAATGGAATGGGAGGTTACAGAGAAAGCAAATCCCCAAGACCAAAGAGAAGTAGTGGTGATAATGCAGTCCAGATGGCTAGAACAGGAACAACATTTAGTCACCTGTTTTTGCCAAACACTTTGAGGATACAATGAGGGACATGATTAAGAAAGATTGTTATGGATGTCAAATCGATCATCCCAGTCAAATTCAACACGATAAATGTATGATGATGAATCAAGAAGAAAAATTGGACAATTATCTGAACGAAGCTTGGAGTCTCATCTCAGAAGAAACCGTGTTACTTCAATGGTATAAAGACTTGCGTGATCATTCCTCTCCTCCATTGTTTGCTCGAGAAATTGATCGTATCGAAGCTCTCTTGGCCAAGAGTAAGGAGACGAAGCAAACAAACAGTTACTTGACAGACCTTTTGAAGCCAAAAGTCTGGATCGAAATGATGACTTATCATCACCTGTGAAGGAAGGAAAAAAACAAGACCACACAAAAAATGGATATTTGGGAACTTTATTACCTTTTGAACCGTAGTTCGTACACTGTTTCTTCGAATCAATGTTTGTTAGATGAAAAAAATTGTGTTTTGTTAGTTGTTTGTTATTTGAATAAAACTGTCTTTTGAAACCAACGCATCTGTCGTTTTTTTACATTTTTTTAAAATTTAGATGCGCTTTGACGTCTTTCTATCCCTCACATCAAACTATCCAAACATTTCCAACCCTAAACCGTAGAGGGGTGTTTTCTATCGCGTCCGCGCTTGAACCATATAAAGCAGGGGTAGTCTCCGATAGCTCCTTATAGGGGTGCGGCATGACGACCAAATTAAATAGCATACTATGTATGCATAAACGCCCGTGGGGATGTGGCACCATTCCTTCCTCATGGGAAAATCTAAATCACTACCATATTAATTGGTAGTGTAAAATAGTGAACAAATGACCCTTTGTGGCCGGTTTCACTTAAAACCATAATTCATTCATTCAGTCTGGCCATCCATTGTTTGACTCATCCTTCTACGAAGATGTGCTCAAGACTAGCTGAGCTGAACGAAGCTTACGTCACTCTGCATCGTATCAGACACAATCTGATGCCAAAGCATGAAGAGATAGAGAATGTTAGAATGCTACAAGTAACGGAAGACCTCACAGAAGAACTCTTCAGAGAGGAAATTCAAAAAGACAAAAAAGAATGGACTGAGAAGTATAGACTTCAGAAGCAGCAAAGAGAGCAGAGAGAACAGCAGCAACAACAGCAGCAGCAACAACAGCAGCAGGAACCAGACAGAAGTTGTGTCGACTGTTTTGTTGACACGAAAGAGTTCTCTTTCTCTTTCCGAAGAAGCAGACCTTATCCTGTTGCCAGGCGAGGACGCAATCTTAGACGATAAATGATTGTCATCCCTCTTCGTACACACAAAAAACAGCCCTTTTCAGGGCTACCCAATATTCACGAAAAGAATTAATAATTGAATTTGCTAATGTTCACTAGTCATCAGTTGGTGTCATTGCACCTCTAGCTATGCATCCTCCGATTGGTTGATAGGGTTGAGTGCGTGGCTGTTCATGTCGATAGTTCCTTCCCCACGGGAAAATCTGAATCACTACCATATTAATTGGTAGTGTAAAATAGTGAACAATTGACCCTTTTTGGCCGGTTTCACTTAAAACCATAATTCATTCATTCAGTCTGGCTTCATCACTCGCTGCCGCAACTCCAAGAAGATAAGACGTGCCGCACAGCTCCGCTTAGGACTTCACCTCGTGCTCTAGGAACCTATTATCTGATTTCGGAATCCACGCTAATTTAGCCGTCCATATTCTCTCGCTTCCATTCCATCTTCAAGACTACTATTAAGGATTACTACCTCGCCATTTAAACTGCATTAAGGTCGCCAGCTTCCAGCCTTTCATCTATCAACAATAACTTTGCAGGTATTTTCAATAGACCTACGGGTATTCCAAACTTTGTGCTGTTATCACTTTTTACCTTTTACTTTTAACGCTATAGCTCTATCTATCTATCCTTTGACACTTTAAACTCTAAACTTTAGGTGCAACTTAGGTTTCAGTCTGTAATAAATACTCCATTTTTTAACTTAATACTCCAAATTCCATTTAACTTTAATTCAAAATACAACAAAAGAACATGGACTCTAAATCACTTAAGAAGGCATTTAAATCAAGAAGCCGCCTTAATTTGAATGGCAAAGCATTGAAGAAAAAAGTAGAACAACTTTACACCAAAGTAGACAAAGAAGCCATGTCTGATTTGAAAAAAGGCCAAATTGACACCAGCAAAAATGAAAACAAAAGGGAGGTGCAAAAAAAAAAACTCCATGTTATTTCGACGCCAGAACTAAATCTAATTAAAAAAGAAGCGGAGAAACTAAACCCGCTCTCGAGTTTAATTTATACAATAAGATCATTAATGATGAAACACTGGACGCCACTTTGGAACAGTGCGACCTCAGTGTAAACGGTACACCAACCCTTAATTTCAAGATCATGGCCGCCTCATCAAGAAACCGATAGGCTTCAATATCGTCATGTATAACAAGCCTACTTACGCACAAGCTGCTAGCACTAAAGTGAACCATATGCGCAGGCCGAATACAAAGGCCCCCCTGAGAGTTCCTACCATGCCTGAAGGCCATAAACCCAAAGCTACCGTAGTACACTCTAGTCAGACTCCAGGACCATCCAAACAACTAACGGAGGCTGACCATCTCAAAACAAAAAACCCCACTCCCCCCAATTACTCAACAAAAAGACAACATGGAATGGAAAAGGAAAGGGTAAAAAGCCATTAAACCCTAAGAAAATAGCGTACGTAAAAACTCCAACGGTAACACAGGCTCACGACAAAACTAAACAACAAAATAATAATCCCACTCAGGCTGAAACTATCCCCTCCCCCCAAAAAACAGTAAATACTCAAAACCAAACTAGGACAGCAACAAACAAGAAATCCAACTATCACAGACTGGACTTGACGCTGTATATTAAAAGCAAAACAGTTCAATTCAATAATTTATCTTCAAACAGTATTGCTAGGGCCCTCTTAAAAGTTCACTCGGGACAGAGCAAGATAATTAGGCCAAACCAACACTACATTATCATACATTGTAGCACTAGAGCTCAAGTAGACAAATACTTAGAATTAGAGCAACTCTGTGGTATGCTTGTTATAATCGAACCACATAAACAAGTTCAATGTACTATCAACACTCCAAAAAATAAGCAAATTAACCAGAACAATACCAACACCACTACCACAAAACATGTATCGCAAAAGATTACGTACAAAGCGGTACTCAAATTAACTGGCCCACTAAGTGTGCTTAGCAATCAAGAGCTAGCAAATAAACTCATAGAAGGTGACAACCAAATTACCAAAAATTATCAAATAGGACACAAAAAGGCAAGTAAAAACATTACTGTTCTGGAAACTCCCACCCCCCTTCCGACTCTAATCAAACTAGGAACAAAAGGAACAAGGTATAGATTAGAGCCTTACATAAACAAACCTAGGTTTTGCCCCAAATGTCAACACTGGGGGCACTTCAAGGTCACCTGTAAATTCCAGGCCAACTGTAATAAATGTGGTGGGAAACACCAAGGGGAATGCAACAGGAAAACCCCAAAATGTATTAATTGCAGAGGACCGCACCTACCAAATTCACCTAGATGTCCCTCTACAATTAGGGAACAAGCTATAGTAGAGATTATGAACACCAAACACCTAAACTACAAAATGGCTAAAGTTACTTATAACGACTCTATTTCAACTAAACAAACAACTCAAGTAATGAAATTGCAGGACTCCAAATTAAAACAAAAAAAAGGATAAGCTCAATAACAAGAATAGCAGCAACAATAATAATCTACCACAACAGGCTGAAATAATTAAAGAACTGGGTGAAGTCATTACTCGACTGGACAAATTGATTGGCAAATTAAATCTAATAGATCAAAATGCACAAAATAATATACAACTGTCTATCAAGAATGTCAAAACCCAACTTGAACACCAAATTACAGTAAACGATCCTAATAAAAATGGCTAATACACCACAAAGGAACGTTTCTATATGGCAGTGGAATGCACGAGGAATGTCAGGAAATATAAATGAACTTAAACTTAAACTAATAAATACTGTTAACAAACCTGACATCCTATGCATTCAAGAAACTAAACTTTCTGATAACTCGAAAACATTGCCATCAATACAAGGCTACTCCCCGGGCTATTTCCAACATCGAAAGGAAGGCAAGGGGGGTGGATTAGCCATGTTTTTAAATAAAACCTTACCATCTGCTACCATAATACCAATAACATCAAAGGAAATTAGCAATTCACTAATAGAAATTCAATCTCTATTAGTCAATACTGGAAAATGTAAATTACAAATCTTCAATGTTTATGACCCAGGAGAGAATAATAAACTTAAACATCAATTAGCATTTAAGGAATTAACTAAATTAATTAAATCTGAACTTGCGATCATTTGCGGAGATTTAAATGCCCATAATAAGCTTTGGGGTGGGGAAGTGACGGAAGGAAGGGGTAAGTGGGTGGAGAAATGGTTTACAGAATCAACCGTTACTGTCCTCAATGATGGTGCTAAAACCAGACTTAATCCGGTTGACGGCACCCTGTCCGCCATTGACCTCACCCTATGCACACCCAGACTGGTTCAGGTGGCAAAATGGGAGGTGCACCAATCTGACTCCATGGAGAGTGACCACTTCCCAGTAATTACCACCCTGCAAATGGCCGTACAGTACGAATTAAATAATAAAATACCCAGATGGAATTATTCAAAAGCCGATTGGGATACTTTTCAAGAAATAATAAATAATGCCAATCTATCAGATATAGAATCAGATGACATTGACCTTTACTATGACAACTTAATTAACAACACTATACCTAAAACCAGCTGTCAATCAAGAAAACTTAGTGTGCCATGGTGGAACGATGAAATTAAACAAACTAGACAGGCCAAATTTAGAGCTTTAAATAAATTTAAAAGAACTAATATTACTACTCACTTCATAGAGTACAAAATCATGACAATAAGGTCAAATACTTAAAAAAAGCAGTCGAAAGAAAAAACTTGGCAAAAATACTGCAGCAGTATTAATTTTAGAACAAACTCAAAACAAGTGTGGGATAAAATCAGAACCATCAGAGGAAGCACACGAATTGCACCCCAAAAATAAATAATACCAGCAATCATAAAGAACAAGCTGACTCACTAGCAATACACTTTAAAAACATGATCAGCAACAGTAATTACACTACTGAATTTCAAAACCATAGGGCTAAAACTGAAATTAAATTCCACAACCTTGGACCCAAATCCTCATCACTAAATAAAGAAATAACATTATATGAATGGGACCAGGCACTAAAAACTAAACATGAAACCTCACCTGGGCATGATCAAATAGGTTATGTTATATATAAAAACTTACCTAAACCTATAGTTAAATCAATCATCAAAATGCTAAATATAATATATGACACAGGAAAGCTACCTAAAAAATGGAAAACAGCGATAGTAATACCCATACTTAAACCAAATAAGGATCGGAATGATATCAATTCGTACAGATCCATCTCACTTACCAATAACATCTGTAAAATTATGGAAACAATTGTTACTCACAGGCTTAAACACATCCTTGAAAGCAACAATCTGATATCTCCAAATCAATGTGGGTTTAGAAATAAAAGATCCACTACGGACCAATTAATAAGATTAGAATCCGCCATAAAACTTGCATTTAACAACAAAAGAAAAGCGGATAGAAACTTAATTGCGGTATTTATTGATCTGGAAAAAGCATTCGATCTTGTATGGACCAAAGGCCTTATAGCCAAATTAAATCGTTATGGCATTACAGGTCGAATGTTCAACTTCATTGAAAATTTCCTGACCAACCGCAAAATTATAACTAGGGTAGCGGCTACTTACTCTGAAGAATACTCCCTTGAAAATGGAACTCCATAAGGGAGTGTTCTCAGCCCCACTCTCTTTAACCTTATGATAAATGATCTTGACTCCAATCTGGCAACACCTAAAATTGAATTATCACAATTTGCTGATGATAGTGGACTTTGGAGAGCATGCAACCCCTCCAACCACCAACACATGGCTGAAATACAAACCAGCTTAAACAACATAGGAAAATGGGCTGAAAAATGGGGATTTAAGCT
Organism: Unio pictorum; assembly: GCA_030141615.1. Taxonomy (NCBI): domain Eukaryota; kingdom Metazoa; phylum Mollusca; class Bivalvia; order Unionida; family Unionidae; genus Unio; species Unio pictorum. The sequence continues at coordinate 14,245,019 of JARLTB010000377.1, forward strand.
GTCGCACCAAAAAACGGTAGCTGTTCTGTTTACCCCTTGCAAAAAAATCAAAACCTACCCCAAACTTACCATTCAAAATAAAGTTATAACATTTGTAAAAGTAGCCAAATTTCTGGGTATGTACTTTGATGAACACTTAACATGAGCTTATCATATAGATGACCTAGTTAAAAGATGTAATCAGGACCTAAATCTATTAAGAAGCCTAAAAGGCACTCAGTGGGGCGCTAATCAAGAAACTAATCTAATATTATATAGGGCACTAATAAGATCCAAACTAGACTATGGCTGCCAAGTATATACCACGGCATCCACACGTCATTTAAACAAATTAATTAAAATTCAGAGAAAAGCCCTACTTATTGGTACTGGCGCACTGCCATCGACCTCTACAGCCGAGCTGCAGGTCTTAACTGGGGAACCGCCATTACATCTCAGAAGGCAGGAACTCATTTTAAGATATACAACCCGACTGTCGACCCATGACAAAATGCACCCCACTCTATTGGCTATCAATAAATGTAACATACCCTTTAGGAAAACCTTGAAAAATAATACATCAATGGCAAAAATAGTACACGAGTTAAAAAACAAACTTCCAGTAGATATATTCCAAGTAGAAGCTAACATAATATATGATAAAAAACCTTGGAGTAATGTACCAACAAAAGTAAATATCTCCCTTACAGATAACGGAAACAAAGAAAATCAACAACAACATTTAAAAATATTGGCAATGGAAATCATAAATAATCAATATCAAAACTACACAAAAATTTACACGGATGGCTTAAAAATTACAAATCCTTTTAAAACAGCTGCAACCTGGGTCATACCAGAACATAACATACAAATGGGCATGCGTCTTCCTGACCACTTTTCCATTTATACAGTGGAATTTTGGGCCATCCTTGAATCATTAAAATGGATAGAAGAAAACAAACCAAATAAGACACTGATTATTAGTGACTCGCTCAGCGTCCTTACTTTTATCCAAAACAACAACACCAAAACTAGAGAAAATTTTCTAAAAAAAATTAATCAGATATTAAAAATACTAAATTCTCAAAATCTAGTAGTTGAGTTTAAGTGGATTCCATCCCACATAGACATAAAAGGTAATGACTTAGCAGATCAACTGGCTAAAAACAAACTCACCGAACCAAACTATATGCCACTCAAATATAGTCAAACTGAAATATATCATTTAATCTACTCAATGATTAATCAAAAGTGGCAGACTGATTGGGACAAAAACAAACAAGGGAGAATTTTACATAACATCATTAAGGAAGTCAATAGAAAAATCATACCACCTAGGTGGAATGGTTATGAACAGTCTAAACTAAATAGAATAATCTTGGGGGAAAAAAACTGGCAAACAGTTTTGGGAAATATATGGGACCCTTTCCACATAATATTAATTGTTTCAACCGTAACATCCATGAAGATTTATCTCATATCCTTAAAAACTGTAATAAAACGCAAAAGGAAAGGGACATATTCACATCTAAACAATGAAACATTTCTGCACCAAGTACATACCCAGAAGTAATTCAATTAACCGACAGTAACCCTCAAAAAACATTTCAAAATATAATTGAATTACTCAGAGCAACAGGGCTCGTTGATAAAATATAAGATTAAAATAATTCCATCAAGAGCAAAGAACTCACTAGTCCTGGATTTTAACCTTATATTTTAAAATAATTACATCCTCGCGGAATGGGAGTGTACATGATCAGAAGGGATTCCGTTACCCCTCAAGGAGAGCCCACCTACACTACGCTGGGTATAACGATCTCATGATGATACCTGTGCAACCAAACCTAACAGGATGATGTAACACTCTAATGAAATTACCAGGACAAACAAAATAAACATAGAAGTATGTTAGAAATATCAACATATAGGACCATACAAAAATTATAAAACAAGTGTCTAGGAATCCACCTCTCTTCTATTTGCTCCTAAATCTCTCCCTATATACAGCCTCATTGACAGTATTAGTATACAACTAAATTATGATTAACATGTTCAAATTTGAACCCCAACAATCCGGAATATCGTCATGGTCTAAGATGTGACCACTAAATAAAAAAGACTATCAGGCCCAGCGACACAATGTTTCAATATAAAGTCAGATCCTCAAATTAATATTACTGTAAGGCAGTCAAAACCAGACTATCAGGCCATGCAGCACAAGGCTGCATGATAAACTAAGCTATAAGAACTAAGGTCCATAACATGGATATAGGTGGTCAAGACCAGAAGATCTAGCCCGGCAGCACATTGCTGCAATAAATTTCTTTCACTATAGCATTAATTAATTTAAATGTTTACGTTGAATAACTACCAACACGAAAATAGGCTGTCATATGAGGTTGTATACACTATGTTAACAGCACAAAGTATCCCAAATTGTTAGGGAAAAATCGGAAATGATACGATGAAAGGAGGCGAGCGTCAAGATGGAGGATCAACAATAAGCAAGACACCCAAGAAAGACACAGGGACTCGCCGTTCGGAATGAGGGAACATCGTTTACACCCTGTAACCCTCCATCAAAAAAGCCCTTTTAAGGGCTATTACCATTTATACTTACCGAGTTTTCTTTTGGCTCGGAAACTATTCGACAATCTCGTTCTTCAAAAATGAAACTTGATCATTTTTGGCTCTCCACCATCAAAATTAACAATCCACAAAACCTGACATTGACCAACCTTCACATGTCACTTGACATACCTAGTTTAAAAAATTGTTAGGGATAACACCAAATGTACACTGTACTATACAAAATTGGAATGTTAGGAAAAAATATAACTTGGAAGTTTGACTCAATTGCACAGGTGGATTACACAATATCGGTATAAGGTGTCCACTAGCAACGACTGGACTCAATTTATTATGCTAGGGCGTGTAAGACGAACGACATCAACGTGCCAGTTCACAGATCCTTTTCCGCTGCCGGACTCCAACACCAACACATGACTAGAAGTGGAAACCATTTTTCACTAGTCACCATTTGGTGCCATTGCACCTCTAGCTCTGCATCTTCCGACTGGTTGATAGGGTTGAGTGCGTGGCTGTACCAGTCCCACTCACGTTGGTCTTTCATTCATTTCGATAGCCCCTCATAGGGGAGTGGCACCATTCCTTCCTCACGGGTAGAAACAAATCACTATCATATTAATTGGAAGTGTAAAATAGTGAATAAATGACCATTCGTGGCCGGTTTCACTTAAAACCAAAATCATCATCATCATTTGAGCCATTCAATTTTGAACACATCAAGATGAACATCGACTTGTTTATCCAACTTCGAGACAGCTGGTTTGGGATCATTGATGCAGAATATGAAGTGGAAAGACTTGAGGAAGAATTTCAGTGTAACCTGGACTTTGTAAGCAATTTGAAATTAGCGAGAGATCTATTAGAAGGTATGATAGAGGAGGAAGTCAAGAAATTATGAATACTTATTAAAACAAAATATGTAAGAATAGGGGACTTGAAGGAGGCACTTCATAATGTCATCAAAGTCAGGTGCTTTCTAGAAGAAACATTAAATTTGATAGAGTGGGAATATGTGAAGTGGGGACTAGACCGGCGAAAGAAAGCAGAAGCAATGATGAGAAAGGTGATGGAAGAAGAGGTGATCAAGATTAAAGATAACTGGGCTAAGGAGAGAAAGGAACAAAACAACGAAAAGAAGAAAGAGGACTTTGATCAACTAAATCAGAGATGGATCAAAGTTCAGGAAAAGTTTTGAGCTATGGGACATCATAACTGGATTCCCAAGGACGAAAAGAAGAAACCGGGAATCAGTGGTAAAATCAAAAGGTGGTGGAACAATGGCAGAAAATAAAAGAAGAAGTATCCAAAGGCCCTTTTCAGGGCCACTCATATGCCTCGAAAATATATTTGCTTTCTTTGCCTCCATTTTCCTCTTGTCGCTAGACAGACCCATATACAAATACAAATAATATTTCCCATGTTCAATTTCCATTGTCGCTAGACAGACCCACCATGTTCAATTTCCCTTGGGTCCAGAAGGTCCCAAATAATATTCCCATGTTCAATTTCTCTTGTCGCTAGACAGACCCACCATGTTCAATTTCCCTTGGGTCTAGAAGGTCCCAAATAATATTCCCATGTTCAATTTCCCTTGGGTCTAGAAGGTCCCACAACCTTTTGGGCCTAGAAGGTCACAAGCCCTTTTTGACTGGATTTTCCATTGGGCCTAGAAGGTCCCATATTACTGTTACTGATTTTATTTTGTTTTTATTGTTGATGTGTTTGAAAAGGCAAACATTTCGTTTATTGATTTTTAAATCTAAAGATGGATGCATTCAGCCATAGCACTTTAATTTAATGTTCAAGTTAAATGAACTGCTCTTCATTCATAACGAAGAAATATACTACACGGCGGATGAGTGGTGGGTGGATAAATGGGTAGGTGTTAAAACGAATAAATCACGCCGAGATTGCATATTGATATTGTAAAGCGACAATTCCTAATTACCTATATACTTAAATAAGTAAATATAGTTTTGCAGAATATGCTAAAATGATACAAATATATTCAAACATTTATCACAAACACAAAGGTCGTTACATTTTCTCAAAATATAATTACATAGTTTTCAATTATGCTCCTGAAGTCCCATGTCGTTTTCGATTATGACATTTCTCTTAAAACAAGTGCGGCAGAAAATTAATTTATATATCAAAAATTGACTGAGACCAGTTGTTAAAAATCATAAAAAAGACTCAAGCAACAAGCAGTAGATATACTTAAGATAGCCCAAAGAAACTATTTGCAACTAAATAATTACTGTGCTTTGAACAACATGCATCATTCCTTACAACATGCGATCTACTGCCGGTGATGGTTAACATTATCACCAAAAAAAGGTAGGCCATAGTGAAATTGTGTGTATGAAGAGGTAGGAGATAAAACATTACTATACTGTAATATAATACCACTAAACAGGCATTTCCGCTGAAGTGAAAGTTACTATAATTGTTATTCAATGCATTTCGCCAGATCATTAGAAAACTGCATGTGCTTGATAATGATAGTAAAATGCTACGTTTCAAATAAAACGGTAAATATACATTTTAGATGATTGCAGAATGATAAATCTGAAAGAGCATGTCATGGACATGTCAACTCACTTAAAGGGGTCGAGTAAATAGTATAGTGGCAGTTCTGTAACCCTACATACTGACAGCCCTAAAAGGGAATAACTCTCTCTCTCTCTCTCTCTCTCTCTCTCTCTCTCTCTCTCTCTCTCTCTCTCTCTCTCTCTCTCTCTCATACACACACACATATATTAATAGAGCTTATTCAAAACTTCCAAATTCTTCAGCTTTGCAACACAGTTATTATTATTATTATTATTATTATTATTATTATTATTATTATTATTAGTGTTATTATTATTATTATTATAATTATTATTATTATTATTATTATTATTATTATTATTATTATTATTATTATTATTATTATTACCAACATATATGCACAAACTATGTTATTGTGTTTCTTATAAAATTCTTTTTAGGTCTACTTTAGGGACATACTTTCCAGGTTTTCAGGCCTAATCCTTTATTTCCTTTTTATTTTCAGAAGGTACGTTCAGACAAAACAGCTCATTTTAAATTTCCCATTATCCACTTCTCCTTTCCACTTAACGTATTACTTACAGATCAGTATCAGCGACATTTTTTAGTCATTGCAGTCATAGTCTATAGTCATGTTTAGTACGTTAAAATAAGTGAATGAAAATGTAGTGAAATTAAAAGTTATTATTTCATTCAGACACCACTAAGAGGTTCAATATATTATATTAAAGTGAAGGCACTAGAACTTCAATATAACCTAAATAAATAGCCATTTTCTTCGTCCCCCCACCCCGCCCTCCCCGCACTCAATCGTGCATTATTAATAGCCTGTTAAAGTCGTATCGTCTGCATTGTATATGCAGACTCAGCACAGTGCTAGAGCTCAAGTGCAATAAATGAATAATTTGTCAATGGGACTCACATATTGAATTACCATATGTAACTTATGAAGATCACGTCGTATTTTGGTATATGGTATGTGGTAAACACAACGCTCAGAAATAAAGTCACATTTCATAGTTAGAACTATTAATTAGTATGCAACATACACAATTTACTGGATATAAACAGGATTGCATATAGTTCAATATTTGGGTTATAGCGCTGATTCACGATACATCTAGGTTACAATTTTCGTTTCTCGTAGCATAGAATCAAGTCCTGCTTGGAACGAAATTTTACTCTCCACCATATTGATTATATTAATGTGTGTGTGTGTGTGTGTGTGTGTGTGTGTGTGTGTGTGTGTGTGTGCATACACATTGGTTTGCATTATATGGTCGACTAAATTTACATGTCTCACTCATTATTTTATAAAAGCTAAAATCACCAAAATTGGTAGAAAAGGCTTCGTAATACCATCTTTACAATTTTTAGATAAAAAATAATCTTCATTAGCAAAATAAGGTCGATTTAAACAGCAGGAATTTAAAAAAATTGTAATGGACACGGTTCAAAGTTATCGGTTTACACAGAGACAAATATTTAGAAACAAATGAGTGGAATATAATAAATGGTGGTAATAATTTTCACATACCATTTAGATCATTTTTTAATATTAGTATCTAGTTTAAACAGGTTTTTGAGCGACAATTAACTGTTAGACTTTCGTATAGTCGAAGCCCATGTTCAATGAAAGTCCATTGACTTAATATTTTTATTATTACTATTGAATTCTCTCATCCCAGTAGGAATATACGGTAAAATGCCTCAGTTCTTTGTCGGCACACAAGTGCACTTGATTGATGTTTACAGCGATATTCAGGTCAAGGAATGTTCTTTCGTTTTCGTTACCAGGTATTCGTGAAATTGCATGTGTGTTCTATTTATAATGTAAAATCCCAAACTCCATTGTAGGACCATAATCATAATATCTGCATTCGGAGGCCAAACAAGCGTGCAACGTGAGTATAAAATAGTTCTAAACTGCTATTATAAATTTTAGAAACCTAGTTCTTGTGATATATAATTTAATTTTCAACAATTCTGATTGATATCAAACATTTTCCCAGCAACGGAGGGAGCTTCAATTTAAGACCCCACAACTACAGCTTGAATTGATTTCCATTATTGATGTTTCTGTGATTACAAAGATATTGTGTATCAGTTAAGACATCACTACATTGTGATTGAAGATTTGAGATTTTCTAATAAGACATGGCCATCAAAAAGAGATGCGTGGACTATGGAAAGTCTTCGTAATAATTTTTATCAAACTATTTAAATTTTCTCTGTCTGAAATCTTACAGTAATCTGACATATTTCCGTAACTTAAGATAAATCGAACATGCATATACAGACTTTGTGTTGACTGCTCTGGTGGCCTAGTGGTTAGAGCGTCCGACTTGGATGTGGGAGACCGTGGGTTCGATACCCGGTTGAGTCATACCAAAGACGTACAAAATAGTACCTGGGGCCCCGAGTGGCCGAGTGGTCTAAAGAGTTCACCGCTACGGATCACTGTCATCTCACCTATATCCGCGTGGGTTTGAGTCTACGATTCGGCTAATGTAGTTATGTGAGAAAGCTTGCCAGTAGCTTCGCGTTGGTCGGTGGTTCTTTCCAGGGGTTTTCCCGGGTTTATCCTCCACGAATAATACTGGCCGCCATATACAGCCTGTCATGTGCTGAAAAATGGCGTTAAACTCTACAACAACTACAACAACAAAAATAGTACTAACAGCAGCTTCGCTTGGCTTTCAGCATTAGAAGGTTAGTTTTAAGACTAGTCGGCCTGATGTCAGGATAATGGGACTGGGTGGGACATCATGCTACATGTCTGCGACATGATGCCCCAGTGCTAGACATCACTACAAACTCTCACACTGCATGCATCGTAGCTACTTTAGAAATCCAAACCATAAACACAGACTTTGTTCTTTTCAATTTTACAGGAAGCAGTTAATTTATTAACGGCTAGAAATATCTGACATAATCACACTTAACACGCGAATGCCTAATTTACCTGTAAATATAAATATATAATATACCTAAATGGCGTAAAAAAGTGATTATATTCCATATTTGTATTATATCTTAATGTTTCTTAATATGTTAATTCAAAGGTTAGATAATGAATAATTGGTGGAGATAAAAATGAAAACTAGCATCGTCTCAGTAATTTATTGTCTCAGGGATTTATCGGTGGAGAGTAGAATCTGTTTTCATATAATTCTGAAACTCGTGTCCAGGTAAGTGTCTATCTGTTTTCCATAGTACTGAAATATACAGCAAAATCTGGATGACTTTGTCGTTTTCTGAGACAGCAATTTTGCAAACATGGACGGACGGAATGCTATGTAAAGTTGATCTTTAATTAATTAACGTAATTGCATTCTTCCACCGTGTTGCAAATCTACTACCTGTAAATTTCAGCATAGGTACATATTTGCTTTGAATTATATCAGTTTTGTCAATAAAAGTTTTAAAAGTTTTTAAAGTTATGAAAGAGTTTAGTTTTGTCTCCTTAATGCATGATACTTATAACCCAAAAAATTATAAAAAGAAGCTGTTCAATATATATTTTTTATCGGTCTTAACATCATGTAAGCGATAAAAAAATGCATACCTACTGATTTATATGATTGTTCCTATCGTTTCAGTTGATTCTAGCAAACGACAAATGCCGATCAAAGTTTATATATGGAAGTTCCAAGGCTCAACAGAAGCCTGGGGCCACGCCTCAATGTCCCTAAGCGATGGTACACACATTAGTTGGCGGCCTTGTGGTGGGGATGAAAGAAAGTCTGTCAAAGGAAAGGCAGTCAAGGCTCCACCAATACACTGTATGACACTTATTGACGACATACAAGGTGAGGATGGTAAACAACCAGATGTCACTCGTATCATACCACCTGGCTACATCAATGAAGCGGCCATTAGGACATGGTGGCAGTCTTTCAGCAAGGAGGAAAACTGGCGTGCTTTGGATCAGAATTGTTCCACTGTTGTCTATAAGGCTCTATGTGCCGGCTCCGCCCTAAATTTCTTTCCAGCTGTTAAGAAACAAACGGTACGAGTCAGTTTTAATCTGGACACCGAGCAGCGTGGATAAATTTGTTCAGCGTCTTATAGAGTGCATATCCCATCAAGCAGAGCCAACAGTTTCCCCAAAGGGTTTGGGATTCTTCGCGGGGATGTCATGATTCTATTTAGCTCTTGCAGTCAATATTTAAATTCAGGGACAGAATTCTTCTTATCGTTACATTAAACACCCTTGTCGAGATCCATCACTTCAAGCTTAGATACAATACTTATTATAAACTTAACTCGCTTTCAGAAAAGTAATTCTCAAATCATTTTGACCGTTCGTAAACACGATCAATGTGTACGTGTGCATTTGTTATTTTCTGAACAAAGAATTACAGTGGCGGAAGTTTCGTTTGACTCTATACTTACACTTCACATTGGAAAATACGCCTTTTTGCAATTAAACTTTCAAAACGTTGAACGTTTTAGAATCTCATAGGACATAGTCTCTTTCAGGTCTAATTTTGTATTATATAACACATACAAAGGTTTGGTATATCGCATTTGTCTTGGTAGGAATGATAGATCTGATTTATCGAAAAATTATGTTCGTTTTCATGTCCTTTATACGAAAATACTTAGCAAAGCATGTGAGTCAACGCCATAATTTAAAATTTATTTTTTATGAGACGTTTCTTTTTATACGCCTTTCTCGTTGACCTTCATTGATTTTTAATTTTCTGCTTTCACCGGAATGAAAATAGTATGTATGTTGTAATAAAGTTTCCAGCATCAGCACATGTCTATTATTAGTTTTAAATCGTAGAGTATGGACGACTGAAGTCAACCGTCTTCCGTTTGTTTTATTTGGTACTGATAGTGATCCCTTGTGGCTGAGTGGCCTAAAGCGCTTTCCGTTACGGATAACTGCCATCTTACCTTTGTCTGCGTGGGTTCGAGTCTCGGATTTGGCCAATGTGGGTATGTGAGAAAGCTTGCCAGTAGCTTCTCGTGGGTCGGTGGTTCTTTTCGGGGTTTTCCGCAGGTTTTTCCTATACCATTAATACTGGCCGCCATGTATATCCTATCCTGAGCTGAAAAATGGCTTTAAACAAATTTGCTACTGATTATTGGTAGCACGAGGAAAGTTTAACTGAGGGACAAAATTGTTCAGCGTCTTACAGATTACTTACATCCGAGTGCAACTGGTCATGAGTATCCAAAACCTTCCAGACGCGGTTTGGAAAACGTTATGGAGATGATGTCATGATTCCATCTCACCGTTACAATCAAACTAGAAATGTGACTTGAAATGCAACGATAAAATAAATCTTATATTTTCATAGATACATTTGAATACATACATTCTAGCCTCCATAAGACAACGATTCGCATGCCGAACCCCCTTTTATAAAAAATAGTTTTCAAATCGTTCTGGTCCTTCATAAATACGATTGATGCAAAATATGTGTATTTGTGAGGAAAGCAAATTAATTTTGGATTGATGACTTTTATATAGAAATACATACTGAATACAGCATATGATAAATTTGCAAACAGCAATATTTTAAAATTTCATTGATTATGTATCTTTCCTTTTCATATATTGTTCCCATTAAGCTTAGCTGAATTCTATTTGAAAATTATTATCCCTGTATATCATAGGTAAACAATAAAGATATCGCTAAATGATAGGGTACAATAATGTCTTGGATTTAATAAAGTTTAATTTGGAAGCCAATTTCCCTTAATCATCCGCAAATCATAGAGTTTTGACTACTGAAAACAATCGCGTCTTCAGTTTGTTTCCTAATGTAAGGTCTTACAAATGTGCGGACAAAATGCTGTAACGATTTTGAACAAATTTGTTTAAAAAAGTATTATTTTATGCACAAAATAGACCAATAAAGAAAAAAGAATGCTAGGTTCAAGTCTAACGTCAAACCTGCTCAGAACTCTCTAAACTTTCTTGACACATTGTAAATATTTGGTTTTCCCTCTTCGAAGGATTATCATATAATATATATTTAGAAGAACACACTATGAGAGCCAATCCAGATTGATATGTGCTGGAATCGAACCCACAACTCATTGATTGCTTGTCAGTGGCGTCACTAGGGTTGGTGTCACCCGGTGCGGTAACTCATGGTGTCACCCCCATGGACCTCCTTCTGTAATATACCATACAAAAACTTTATAGACAGTTATTTTGGTGTCACCCCATCTGATGGTGTCACCCGGTTAGATCCGCACCCCTCCCCCCCACACACACACCCTAGCGACGCCAATGTGATTGGTTATCCGCTTATGAAATCCGACTAGATCGAGCAGTGTGTGCTCTGTAAAATTTACAATTTTTCATCTTTTGTGTCACCCCTCTGAGATGGTGTCACCTGGTGCGGCCTGCATCCCCCGCACCCCCCTAGCGAAGCCACTGTTGCTTGTGCAGAACAATGATGAAACCTATTGCTAATTGAACACCTATATATTCAAAACGTCCATACTATCACCATTTACAGTCGAACTGACTATACTTTGTTTAGTCTGTACAACAAGAAAATACGTATTTTTTTAAAAGTCAGGTCGATTGCTTTTTGTGTGAAAGAACAATTTGAAAATATCGAGCAAATTAAGACTTTCTTGATATTCCAGTAACATTTTTGCGCACAAATCACTACATTCGTCAAAGAGCATGATTTGTTGTCGCGACTTGATGCGAGTCATTGACACATATAAAATTTGAAAGGATGAAAAATCAAGATGCCATCTGTAGAATTACTGCCAAACATTACGGAAATTTGCAGGACATCGATGCCATTAAAATAACCTTCAACACACAAACAATGCCCATCGTAATAAAAGATGAATTCTTGCAAGATACGTCGGGATATACATCCCAAACCGACTCCGATATTTCAAGTGTCAGAAGTACGACCATCACGAAAACAACTGCTCCAGAAGCCCGGCATGTGATCATCGGGGTTCTCTTCCTATCGGGAATACAAGTGCAAGGCCACTCCGCACAATATGAACCGCTAACAGGAGCACAACGCAATTGCCAAGGATTATGAAACTTGGAAACACAGAAAGCAAATACAAAGAGTGAAATGCTCATATAATATCACCTTTCCAGATGCCAGAAAGATCTTTAAATCAAGAACCTTCCTACCTGGCCCAAACTAATCAACTGTAATGAAGATCAGTCCGAGAACAAGCTGACCTGATTCAGCAACAAGCTCAACCAATCCACATTACCTCATTAAAACGCAATATTCACTCAAAGTTCAATACCACTTCAACACCAAAATCGACAGAAAACAAAAAGCGATAACAATCAGTTAGGCAGAAAAGGGTCTAATGACGTAATACAGCTGCATAATTTGTATGGCGAATTTAAAAATGCTCGATGTGCTCAAAGCGGCTCCAGACTTACAAACAAGACATTTATCCACGTACTTTGTCCTGATTCATAAACATACAAAAGAGTTCCCTCCAAAAAGGTCTTGCTTAACTACTACAACATCCCATCATGGAATTGCCGACGATTTAAACAAGTACAATTATAAGTTTGTACCTTTAAAAGAATGCGTGCACTTCCTAGTTAAAGGTATCGCACAAATTCAGAAGAAAAAAACAAACAGATTGGCATTCTCATACATATCAGTGGGCGAAGAGGGAAACGTCCGGAATTAAAGACACAATAGTGGTGCCATCATATACTTAAGCTTTTTTCTAAAACAATTAAAGTTGTCAATAAGCATTGGATATTCGAAATGTAAAACTGTGTCCAAGACTCAGATTAAGATAAACATGTTTACCTCGAGTGATAATGATCCTAATATTTAATCTTCACTCACATAAAAATATTAGCTATGCATTGTATTGTTTACAAACTAAATATCTCTGGTCAGGTACACCGAGAACTTGATTTGGACTAAGGTCAGTTTCGTTCACTTTAATTTTCTTGCTATATAGTGTACTGTATGTAAGTTCTTTAATGATAAGCTATGTTCCTAACTCTTCTGAATTTACTGAATGAAAGCTCTTATGCAGAGGACATTGTTACGAAATTTTTTGTCGTATATCATCGTTTCCTAATAAAGTCATGCAAATACATCCTCCCATCGCGAGGTGTCGTGATGGCGAGAAGAATGAAGATTTTCTCACGTAACCGGAGGCTGTCACACTATGTACGTTTTGAAATACATTAAACATGCCATGTCTTGATATTACCTATTTAGTTACCTTGATGCATACTCTATTCAATATTAATGTATCTCTTTCGTAATTCTTTGACTAACATGCTTAATTCTTGAAAACTCAGCTGCATTGCGACTCGTGATGACATTTCAATACCACACTCTCCAACGTGGAGGTATTGAAATTACGTCGCGAGGCGGGATGCGTTACGTGTTTTCATTGGTTGACTGAGTTTCATTAGGTACCATATTTGTATATAATTGAGAGATACACACATTGAAACACCGACTTGAGGGCTTGTAGTAAAAGAAACAAAACTCTAAACCATAGCTATGGCAATGTTCCAGGTATCATTGAAGTTGGGATTAAAACCACCTATAACCATTTTAGATGAACTATAAGTTTATCCTGTTTGGAAATACATTTCAAATTATCACATTTCTCCATCTATGGAGATGTACTTCTAAAATCTCTCTAATCCTTTGTAACAGTCCCAAAGCAATTATAATAACTGTAATAACATACGTATGTGCAAAGAAGTAAAGTAATTAAATAAGGAAATTATTCGCCTTACAATCCACAAATATGAAATGTTTTGAAAGTGTCTAAATTGTGTAGTAATGTAATAGACATTATTAACTTGTATCTTTCTCCAGTATTAGGTATTTCAATACATTTCAATGGATAAACCTTATATATATATATATATATATATATATATATATATATATATATATATATATATATATATATATATATATATATATATATATATATATATATATATATATATATATATATAATATATATATATATATATATATATATATATATATATATATATATAATATGATTGTCTGTCCTGTGTGATTCCAGTGTATGTTTCAAATAAATCTACTATGTTTTACTCATCCTGATTTAGTTTTCTTTTGGTCATGTGCTAGGCTGGAACGAACCTTTTTATATGAAAACGTTGACCTTATGTGGATAAAGGAAACGTTACAAAAAAGTCAGTCAGTCAGTCAGTTAGTCTTACATACATACATACATACATACATACATACATACATACATACATACATACATACATACATACATACATACATACGAGACGGACCGATTACGAATGATCTTTCTACTGTAAATCAGTTACATGTATTCTACGTGTTATTAATATGCATTCATCTATGTCATTTAAGAAACTTTCCTATGCTGTGTACATAGGTAAGTTTGTTTCAGGTCTAAACACGTATTTACCCGTTATACCTAGCTTATGTTCTATTAAGGTTAAACCAACAAGATCTACAAGAGAAAAGGACCGGAATACCATTGTCTGCCCAGTTACATTATATTTCAGGTAAACGAATTAAGTCTTATATGGTTTTGTTAGAAGTAACGTATGCGAATGTATTTAGACGTGAAATTTGTTGGGAATGTTTACAGTATGAGTAATTAACACTGGAAAATAAGTGTCTTTTATGTGTGCGTGTTGTGTGGTGGGGGTGGGTTGGTGGCCTAGTTATTTTCTTAGCAGAATTGTAATGTCGTTTATAATCATGAGTATATATGTGGGAATGGGAATATTCATCCATTTCCCTTTCTGGTTATTCGTATTAATTTTAGATCTTGAAATGTTCTGTCACAAGTTAACAACTTTAGATTTGTTCACAAGTTCTTTAATCCACATTGTTACGAGACCTCCTACAAAATCATAGGTAATACTTCATAATAGACCATTGCAACGTCATTAGATCGCAGCAGGTTTTTCATCTTCAGAAGAGCTTTCCGTTGGAATGAGCAAACAAGACTGTTTTTTTTAAAAAAACCTCTGACCACGAATGTGTCTTTAGTTGTTTTTAATAGCAACAGGGGTCGCCGCTAGAGGGCACTGGCGATCAAAATTAACGTTTTCTCAAAATGTCAACCTCATTACTCCTGGTACTTTCTCCGCTTTAGTATGTAAAAAGCCGACATTATTACTTCCGAATCTATTCATGGTTGAAAGGTCAAATGTATATAATTAGCGTATATGACACTGGGACATTTCTACAGCTTATTCAGCGGAAAAAACGAAAACCAAATTTTTCAAAACGCTGAAAAACTAAATAAACGAACATATACGTTCACCTAAGCTTTCTTTTTAAATATTTTGGAGTTCTTTTTACGAGAATAATGGTAAAATATGTGTGAATATTTGCGGAAAATCCACAAATTACGTCTTTTCAAAGGTCAACCATGCCAGCAGGAACGATAACTCTTTACATACAAAATGTAAACGATTACAACAATACGACATAATCTGGATTAAGAAACACACGTAAACTTGATTGTATGATAAGGCAAACGTTTATAGCAAGGAATAGGATTATAGAGACGTACTGTCATTCACGATACCAAACTTATTAATAAATATTTGTACGATGTATGTTGTGTAATATATTTTCGATGCTAGAGACTCGACTGGAGTATCACCCACTGATTCACTGATACTATTGATAATATGTATGTGATTTTGATCACTGAGATATTATCAGAGACACTGGTATTAAAATGAAAATGTTCATGTTTAGTAGAGACGGAAAAGAGGTAATCAAACAAAGTTAAATAATTTTGAAGAATGAAAACAAATACATTTAAAATTTTAATACCATCTTTTGTGAATATCAAAATGAATGTTGTCATCATAAGCCAATGAATAGAGAATCAAACTGTAGTATTTTTCCATTTAAGCAAATAATCATAAATATCTCTTGAGAACCAACTCGGTGTCAGTTTCTTTTCTATCTCTGATACACATTTGTGTTTTATCTTTTGTCATAGATTTTATTTTATAGATATGAAAAGTGAGCAAGTATATCTTATGATAACTAAATTCTAAAATAGCAATTGTTATGTACTAAATTGTGATTTCAGTTTAACGTATATCTGTATAAGAACACTAATGAATATTCAATATTGGTTGTAAGAGTAACATACAATTTCAACTTGGTATGATTCATGATTCTTTTATTACATGCAAAAGTGTTGCGGGGGGTGGGTGGGTTGATAACAAGGCACATAAAGTCTTCATAAGTAAGTGGACAGTACATGTGTTTGAATGCTTCATGTGAATTTATTTGAAATGATGTCATAAACTTGATCTCATTTTTGAAATCTGAACACTCAAATTAAGCAGAAAACATTCCATTTTAAAAGCAAGATATAATTTCAACTTGTGTATGACTCAAAAATATAGAATTTAATGCAAAAATGTTTGGGAGTGTGTGATAAAGAGGCACAGGGGGCTTCTGAGTTACCTGGAACATATAAAAAGTCAATTTATTCTTAAAGCTGAATGTTCACAAAACATTTCTATATAAAATATATGTAAGAAATATGCAAATTTAAGCTTGAAATAGCATGAGGTCAGGAATTTTCAAAAACTGACAAAGACCAATATTAAAAATGGTGGACGGTACATGTGTTTGTATGCTTCCTGTGGATTTATTTGAAAAGATATCATAGAGATGGGTTCATTTTTTAAATCTGCACAATCAAATTATGCAGAAAACATTCTATTTTTATATATTCTGTAATCATGAAAAATCATCCCCTGTTGCTATTGTTAGTATTCTAGAATGATTTGCATGCAATAACTTCTCTTGTTACTGAACTTGTTTAGTAGATATCTGAAAAGTCTATTATGTTAGCTTTATAACTATTCAGGTAAATGGAGTGTTACTAATCTAGTATGTGTAGTAACGATCAGTCTCGGCTTTTGCATCGAGTCTTAACCTGGAATGGAAAAAAAATAAGTAGTACTTAAATTAAAAGCGTAAACCGGCGTCTTTATTCGAGTATACAATAAAAAACATGCCTTAATTGTGTCAGTATTGCCGCCACGTAATAAATATGAAAGTACATAATATGCGTATTTCTAGGCTGTTCGAAAGTAATTAAATGTATATTTTAACATGCAAAATCTACCCAAGTAATCGGATTTAGTATGTTTAACGTTTAGCGGAATGTTCAACGTTTCTGAATACAAAACGTTGTTTATACAAATCGTTAGAGTTTTGACTTAGGCTTAGGTCACGTCTATGCACCCGTACAGGATTGGGATTTATATACATACTATTATGCAAAGCATCTCATAATCTTTATTTTAGTCAACCTCCAGACCCACCACGAGGTCACTAAGAGGAGAACTGCCTGCATTTTATGTCTCGTTGTAATTAAAGGAATCCGGAACGCTTATCGCTGGTCCATCTTCTTTGAAAACTTTCCATTTTCTTTTCACCTATATTATCTTAGACCATGGTGGCCCTAATGTCAGTTTGTTTAGATATCGAGAAATAACGAATTAAATTCTATATCTTAAATACAAAAATGAGCGTGTTGTTTAATATTGTAACGATATATTTCGATTCTGGTTTTGTTCTTTCTTTCCATCAACGATGTTTTCAAGGACGGACACATATGTACTATTTTTGAATTAGATTGTTCAAATGCCGGAATGTACTGTTATATACAAGGAAGTTTAAAAAATTAGAATTTACTGCCGAGTCCTCGTTCTGGGTTGTTTAAGCTGAATTGCGTCTACACATTCATTGTTTAGAGCTATCTCTAATTCATCATAGTTTTGAAATTCATAAGACCTTTGTTTATATACAAGGCAAGACTGGATACATACTACTATTTGTTTTAACGTGAACGGGTTAAAGATATGTATTTAAAATACGCAGACCATGATCTACCTGCCGTTATATGGTAGCTTCCATTTAACATCGTCCTAAGAGGAGTCTAGCATTTTTGGCTCAGCGGTGATGTTCCGATCTGCACGACCGAATAGGTTAGAGTTCGAATATATATATATATATATATATATATATATATATATATATATATATATAGTGATAACATATAATTTGGTACCTGGCGGTGACATTTTCTGTACAGTGGAATGAAAGATAACACTTATTGTACACAAAGGGTATATGCTGATAGAAATATTGAAAGGAATATTCAAAGGTATGACAAAGAGATGGGTTATTAATTATAAAGACGTAGCTCAGTGGTTCATGTGTACATAGCGCCAATAGGTAATGTGTGTATCTTGCGTTCAAGGGAAATGTATATTTGTCAACCAGTGGTATGGTCTATAGTAGAAAGCTACGACTATTGGTTGGACAAACAGAAAGTAGTTACATAAGATGAATAGCCTGAATATAGTTTGTTTTCTTCGAAATCCATCAGGTACAAAGTATGTATGTATGTATGTATGTATGTATGTATGTATGTATGTATGTATGTATGTATGTATGTATGTATGTATGTATGTATGTATGATAAAATATTACAAAGCAGACATATTCACAGTTATTATATTTGAAATTGGAGGGCTCGGGTATGAGTTTATAATCCACCCACACAAAATAATATTAAATTTAGTATTTGTTGCGAGACCTCCTACAAAATGATAGGTAGTACTTCATAATAGACCTGTGCATAAAAATTATAGCAGAAATATGCCCTGGTATTTCAACTACAGAAAAGGCTTTCTTTTGGAAGGGGATAACAAGCCAGTTCTTTAACTCAGGGCACAAATGTGTTTTTAGATGGATGTTTGTAAAATTTGAGATTCAGTTCCATGCAATAACATCTCTTGTTACTGAACTAGTTTAGCAGATATATGAAGAGACTATAACACTTTACACATGTTCCCTTTTAACTTTGTTAACTTTTAACTGAGATGCACTTTCGCCACTTGAAATATATGGTTACATTGCGTGGGTGTTTATTCATACTGCCTAAAATTTAATATGTTTTGAAAACACTGCAGAAAAGGTGGATTTTGTTTTGCTTTGTTTTCTTAGCTTTATAACTATTCAGGTAAACGGAGAGTTACTAATCTAGTATGTGCTGTAACGATCAGTCTCAGTTTTACATCAAGTCGTAAGAAGTAATGTATACAAACTAGGAAGTACTTAAATAAAAGCGTAAGTCTTCACTTTACCGTCTTTATTCGAGTACACATAAAACACATGCCTTAACTGTCAGTTCTCCATTGATTGACTTATCCAACTCTCCTCTATAGTAATAAATACGAATGTACAGAATACACGTATTTCAAGACTGTTCGAAACTAATTAAATGTATAGTTTAACATGCAAAATCTACCCATGTATTCGTAGTTAGTATGTTTAACTTTTGTCGGAATGTTCAAAGCTGCTAAATAAAAAAAGTGTTCATACAAATTCGTCCGATTGGGATTTATATACGTACTATTATGCAAAGCGTCTGATAATCCTTATTTTAGGTAACCTCCAGACAAACACAGAGGTCACTACCAGGAGAGTTCCCTGCATGTTATACCTAATCGTAATTTAAAGTGAATCAAAGATAACACTTATTGCACACAAATGGTAAATTATGTTGGGAATATTGAACAGAATATTCAGAGGATGAAACAGAGAGTGGCAATTACAAAAGAAACAAAAGACATATGTTGTGTTGCTCACTCACTATTTAGTGGATTAGTAGACTGATTAGTAACCTGTTATATGGATAGCATATGCACGTGAGTTCATTACTTGTGTCATTAACTGGGATACGTGCGTCAGCATGTGCTAATTAATGCTAATATGAACATATGAACACAAAGAAATTTAAGTAATGTGTAACTCTCATGTCAATCATTGAAAATATTGTTCTGACTGATTTCCTAACAATACAGAGGCGATAAAGTGATAAATGAATAAAATAGATACCAATGATACCCAAGCTACTCAGGATTCTGATAGTGATATACCGTACGCTTCTCAAATAGAACGCTATATTCTTGCAGAAATAAGAGAAACATATGGCAAATTGGATAAACTGTCATTCAAGCGAGAGTTATCAAGTAATCTTGACATAATGTCCCTTCGTGATATTCGTATTTCTTTGCACGCAATTGGTAGGCTCATCCATCCAGGATATCCTTCTGGTCGACTTGTGGAGGGAACATCGCGTTCTGATAGTGCTCCAGAGAAAGACAAAATAGCAGATGATATATATATATATATATATATATATATATATATATATATATATATATATATATATATATATATATATATATATATATATATATATATATATATATATATATATTTCCAGTTCGTGAAGGAGATGGTAACAATAGCGAAGTAAAGGCATGTTTGTCTAGGTATGGACAAAGAAAACATAAGTAGAATAGACAGTCTGAGTTCCTTTAAGAATCTTCAAGAAACTAGTCAAGACATTTGTTAGTCGAGTGACATGGCTCATCATCATTATCATCATCATCATCATCGTCATCATCATTATCATCAGTCTGTTGACCTAGTGTGGTCGTTGCAGCACTGTGCTGCTGAACATCTAACCAGTTCCCTCCACTTGTCTCAATCATGTGCCAATGCCTGTGTCTCTGCAAAACATTTCCTGGTCCATTCTGTGATGTTGTCAATCCACTTTTGTCTCTGTCTACCTCTCATTCTACCACTTTGGAAACTACCATGCAGTACTGTTTTGGATAGACTGTAAGCTCTAGTGACATGGCCATACTTCTTCATTTGTGATGTGTTCCATGTAAGAGATGCCAAGGATGGTTCTGTAGCATCTCATTTCAAGAGCCCGGATTCTAAGTTGTAAGTCTGCTGTCAAAGTCCAGACCTCACATGAATACAGAAAGAATGAGATGACAAGTACAAGTGCTCTCAATAGTCTTATTTTAGTTTTCAGACAGATATTATTGTCTCTCCAGATGGGTCTTAGCTTTGACATAGCTGCCATTACTTGTGCTGATCGTCACGAAATTTCTGCTCTTGATCCCGCTTCCATGATTATGGAACCTATTTGAATTGGCCCACTGTTTCCAGTTTCTGTCCTCTGACTTTAATCTTGGTTGAAATTTCTTTGCCACTATTTGTCATCAGCATTGTCTTCTCGACACTTATCACCATGTCAAATGTGGACGATTTTTCATTCAGGTTCTTCACTAAGGCGGCAAGCGCATCTTCACTGCCTGCCAACCCATCAATGTCGTCTGCAAAGCGTTGTTTTGTGATGTTACGCCCTCCAATGCTGACTGTGCCACATTTGCTCTCGATGGCTTCGCTCATGATGCGCTCTTAGTAAATGTTGAAAAGCGTGGGTGACAGGAGACAGCCTTGCCGTACTCCAACTGTTGTCTTAACCAGTCCCCAACAAAACTTTGAGCAATTATTGCACTGGTAGCTTTGGCGCACAGCTGCTTGATGCTGGTGGTCAATATGTAACCCATGTCGTTCTTCTTCATTGTGGCCCACAATGCCTCATGCCACACTCTGTTAAAAGCCTTTTTAAAATCTATGAACACATGATATCTGTCATGCTAATATTGTGAGTAATTTTCGCACAGAACCCTATGATTGAATATTTGTTCTGTTGTATGTTTTCCACTCCGGATCCCTGCCTGTTCTTCAGCGATTATTTCTTCTGCTTGTGGGTTCAGTCTGTTCAAGATGATCTTTATCATCACTTTCCTAGCATGGCTGATCAAATAGTTCTGTAATTTTGGCACAGATGGAGACTGCTTTTTTGGGGGAGTGTTATAATCAGTGACTGGGTCCACTGTTTTGGCCATTCGCCTGTCTGCCAGACCTTGTTGCAGATCTTTGCTAGTAGCTCTATCACTGATTCCCCACGATCCTTGATATGTTCACCTGGGATGTTGTCTACTCCAGCTGCCTTCCCATTTTTCAATGCTCTTATTGCTGACTCCACCTCTTGTTTAAGAATGGGGAAATCATCATAATTTGAGTTTGGAACATGAAGCACATCTGGGTCTCCTGTGGACGGATTGTTATAGAGTTCTTTACAATACTCAGTCCATTTTCTGCAATGTCACTTGCTTCTGTGAGGCAATTTTAATTTTCGTCTTGATTGGTACTGACTTTTGTTTGCTTCTGTCTGGTGAGGTCTTTCACAATTTGGAATGCTTTTTTGCTGTCATTCTTTATCAGACTCGTCTCTATTTCTGTGCACTGTTGTCCAATCAAATCTTATTTTGCTTTCTTCAATTTGTTTCTGACATTCTTGTTTATTTATCGATATTCCACTGCAATCTTCGTTTGATTTATTCAAGTTAGTTTTTGGTTTTGTTTATTTCGTGATACTCTACTGCCCTTGTTGTGTGTCTGGTGTTTTTTGAGGTCTCTTTGGGCATCACACAGATTCAGAATCTCTTATGTAACCCAGCGTTTCTTCTTTAGGGCGATAGAGGCCAATGATGTCCTTGGCAGCTGTTGTAATGTCTCTGTTGAAAGTGTCTGTCATCACTTTAACATCAAAATCCATCACAAGGAAAGGTGCAAATTTTCCTCCAATTGTGGCTTGGAATGACTTGCAGATGTTAGGGTCCTTCAGTTGTTCAAGGTTGAATATGAGCCTGATTTTCTTTGGCTTGTTATTTGTCAACCTCACATAGAGGTTCAAAATGACGAGGTCGTGATCACTCCCAACATCAGCACCTGGGAACGTTCTTGTCTTTATTCTATTGATGCCAGATCGGTACCGGTTTTGAACCAGTGTGTAGTCGATCTGGTTATTATGTGTTCCATTGGGTGCGTGCTATGTCCAGTATTGTGAAGCTTATGTTGGCCCAGGGTGTTGGCTAGTACCAAGTTGTAGCTTGCGAACTCGAGCAGCCGTCTCCCTCTTTCATTGGAAATCTCATTGCAAGAAGGTCCACAATGATCATTCCAATCTTTTAGAGCATCTTTGCCAACTTTAGCATTCCAGTCTCCTTTTTTACTTACCATGTGTATTAAACACTGGAGTGTGTTGTAGAAAGCTTCTATTTCGCCATCATCATAATCAGTAGTTGGAGCATAGACTTGTGATGTTTGAGGGAGATGCTTTCAGACGAATGGCAATGATTCTGCTAGATATGGGGCGACGTTCAAGCACAGATCCCTTAATGACCTTGTTTACATTTCACCATGGTGATCAGTTCGTTCCTGTTTGATCACTACATAAATGTTAATATTATCCACAATAATACTGAAATGTTGTCCATTTCGGAATCGTTCCACAAAATTGTTGTAACAATGTTTGCCAATATCTTCTATATTGCTGTTGGCAGTTTGGTAGGAAGTAGTCACACATACTACCTGAAGACGGCCAAAGACTTGGTTTAAAAATATTACAATAATTATTGCCCTGATTATCGTATGCATATTATGTTGTTGACAATTTATGTTCTGTATATACTTGCTTGCAAGTAAAAACTGCACAGACAGAACTTAAACGATCATGCTACATAACACAACAACATAATAATCATGCATTTATCAATAAAATTCCTCTGCCCACAGGGGTTATTTACAAAGAAAATTATGAGTCTAACCTGTAAGAATATAGTATAAGAGAAAACACGAGTCCGCACCCTTCGGTGGTTCCAGACGAATTGTATGGGCCAGACTCCTAAGTCTCTGCATTTCTTAAATAGTCGCATGTCTTCAGAGTGAGAGTTGAAACTGTATTTGTCGATATAACGTTAAAACGATACAAATTTAGGGCGTTATCTTCTTCTCTATAGCTCGAGGTCATCAGTAATATCATTTAATCCATCAATAGCATTTCTCAACGTTTAATGTTGCTTTTTTTGGACTTTAATGTTCTGTGATTGATTATATCGTTTATTTCATAGTTTCTTGCACAAATACTGTGAACCGCATGTGATAATCTTGAACCAATTAATGTCCAAGAACGTTTTGTCGGTTGTCATGTTTCTGTGCATTGGAGTTTTAATTCCATAATATTTATTTCAAAATGAGAATGCTTATACCATCCCTCCATCAGGTTTACCTTCTCTGATAATGTATTCTTTTCGCTAACCTTACTCATTTTATTTTGTTTTTATTGTTGATGTGTTTCAAAACGCAAACATTTTTTTTTATTGTTTTGCAAATCTAAAGATGAGTGCATTTAGTCATAGCATCTTAATTTAATGTTCATGTTAAATGGACTGCTCTTCATTCATAACGAAGAAATATATTACATGGCGGATGAGTGGTGGGTTGACACATGGGTGAATGGGCAGGTGTTAAAACGGATAAACCACGCAGAGCTTACAAAAACGTTAGATCTTATAGACGCTGCAAAAACTGGCAATAAAGCTTTCTTACCCCTTACACGCTTCAATACACTTTCAACTATCATAGCAACCACAAATGTGAAAGATAATTATTGAATATTAATATCTTAAAGCGACAATTCATAATTGCCTATTTGCATGAATAGGTAAATACAGTTTTGCAGAATATGCTAAAATGATATAAATATATTCAAACATTTATCACAAACACAAAGGTCATTATAATTTCTCAAAATATAATTGCATAGTTTTCATTTTTGATCCTGAAGTCCCGAGTCGTCTCCCATTATAACATTTCTCTTAGCACAAGTGCGGCAGAAAATAAATTTATGTAACAAAAATTGACAGAAACCAGCTGCTAAAATCATATAAAAGACTCAATCAACATGCAGTAGATATACTTACGATAACCCAAAGAAAATATTTTATACTAAATAAATAATGTGCTTTGATGAACATGAATCATTCATTACTGCCACTGATGATTAACTTGATAACCAAAAAAAGGTAGGCCATAGTGAAATTGTGTGTATAAAGAGATAAAACATTATCATAATACCACTAAACAACTACAGTTATTTACTGCATTTCGCCAGATCATTAGAAAACTTCCTGTGCTTGATAATAATGGACAAATAATACGTTTATAAAAAAACAAATTGTAAATAGACATTTTAGATGATTGCAGATTGATAAATCTGGAATATGTGAAAGAGCATGTCATGGACATGTCAACTCATTCTCCTTTGTGTAAGGAAAATAGTATAGAGGCAGTTTTGTAACCTTACATACTGAAAGTCCTAAAAGGGGAATAACTCTCTCTCTCTCTCTCTCTCTCTCTCTCTCTCTCTCACAC
Source organism: Unio pictorum (assembly GCA_030141615.1). Classification (NCBI taxonomy): domain Eukaryota; kingdom Metazoa; phylum Mollusca; class Bivalvia; order Unionida; family Unionidae; genus Unio; species Unio pictorum. The sequence continues at coordinate 14,270,314 of JARLTB010000377.1, forward strand.
ACACACACACACACACACACACACATATATATTAATTAAGCTTATTAAAAACTTCCAATTTATTCAGCTTTGCAAGAAACAATTATTATTATTATTATTATTAACATACATGTACAAACTATGTTATTATATTTCTTTAAAGCAATTCATTTTAGGTCTACTATAGGGACCTACTTTCCAGGTTTTCAGGAGTAATCCTTTTTTTTCTTTTTTTGCAGTAGGTTCGTGCAGAAAAAAAACCCAGCTCATTTTAAATTTCCCATTATCATTTATACAAATGCACTTCTCCTTTCCACTTAACAGATTCTTGATCAGTATCAGCGACAGTTTTGAATGTTTGCATTCATAGTCTATATTTATGTTCATTGCTTGAAAATAAGTGGATGAAAAGGTATTGAAATTACGAGTTGTTATTTCACAAACTCACTGCTTAGTGTTTCAAGATATTTTAGTAAAGGCCCTAGGACGTCAATACATACAAAATATATAGCCATTTCTTCAACCCCCTCTTTTTACTGAATTGTTCATTATTAATAGCCGGAAAGTCGTATCGTCTGCAATGTATATGCTGACTCAGCACAGTGTTTGAGCTCAAGTGCAATAAATGAATAATTTGTCAATGGGACTCACATATTGAGTTACCATAGTTTGGTATGTGGTATGTGGCAAACGCACCCCTCTGAAATACAATCACATTTTATATTTAGAACTATTCCTATGTAACATATACAATTTGTTGGATATACCCAGTACTGCATATAATTCAGCATTTGGGTTAGAGCACTGATGCATGATACCGCTAGGTTACAGTGGCTGTTTCTCGAAGCACGGCATCAAATCCTGCTTGGAACAAAATTTTACTCTTCACCATGTTGATTATATTAATGTGTGTGTGTGTGTGTGTGTGTGTGTGTGTGTGTGTGTGCAGAAAACATTGGTTTTCATTATATGGTCGATTTGTCTTACATGTCTCCCTCATTGTCTTATAGAAAACGATTTCACCAAAATCGGTAGAAAAGACTTCGTGATGCCATCTTTACAATTTCTAGGTAAAAAATAATAATCTTTATTTAGCAAAATAAAGATGCTCTAAACAGCAGGAATGTCAAAACAACAGTAACGGACACGGTTCAAAGTGTTCAGTTTACACAGAGACAAGTATTTAGAAACAAATGTGTGGAATATAAGAAATCGTGATTAAAATCTTCACATACCAGTTGGTCATTTTATTGTGATATTATTATCTAGTTTAAACAAGTTTTTGAGTGACAATTAATTGTTAGACCTTCGTCTTTTCATTATTAACACTGAATTCCCTCACCCCAGTAGGCAAATGCGGTGAAATGCTTTGTCAGCATATGAATGCAATTGAATGTTGTTTATAGCGATTTTCAGGTCAAGGATTGTTCTTTTGTTTTTGATACCAGGTATTCGTAAAATTGCATTAAAAAGTAAAATCCCAAACTTCCTAGTAGGACCATAATCACAGCTTCTGCATTCGGAGTCCAAACAAGTGTGCTACGTGAGTATACAATTGTTCTAAACTGCTATTACACATTTTATAAACCTAGTTCTTGGTACATGTAAATTAATTTTCAGCAATTATCATTGGTATCAAACATATTCCCAGCACTGGAGGCTTCAAGTTAAGACCCCACAATTGCAACTTGAATTGATTTCCATTATTGCTTTTATTGTGACTACACAAATATTGTGTATCAGTTGATACATCACTACATTGTGTTTGAAGATTTGAGGTTTTCTAATAAGACATGGCCATCAAAAAGAGATGCGTGAACTATGGAAAGTCTACGGAATATTTTTTATCAAACTATTTAAATTTTCTCTGTCTGAAATCTTACAGTAATCGAACACATTTCCTTAACTTAAGATAAATCGAACATGAATATACAGACTTTGTGTTGACCGCTCCGGTGGCATAGTGGTTAGAACGTCCACCTAGGATGTGGTAGGCCGTGAGCTCGATACCCGGTTTAGTCATACCAAAGACGTATAAAAATAGTACTAACAGCAGCCTCGCTTGGCGCTCAGCATTAAGACGTTAGTGTTAGGACTGGTCGGCCTGGTGTCAGGATAATGTGACTGGGTTGGACATCATGGTACATGTCTGCGGCATGATGCCCCATTGCTAGACATTAATATAAACTGTCACATTGCACTTTAGAAATCAAAACACAGACTTTGTTCTTTTATTTTTTTTACAGAAAGCAGTTAATTTATTAACGGCTGGAAATATCTGACATAATCACGATTAACTATTTAATGCCTAATTTACTTGTAAATGTAGATATATAATGTATCTAAATGGCATCAATATGGATCCTATCTTAATGTTTCTTAATATGTTAGTTCAAAGGTTAGATAATGATTTATTAGTTGACATAAAAATGAAAACAAATATCGTCTCAGCAATTTAGTGTCAATTATAATCTGGTACCTTTAAAAGAAAGTGACCATGCGTGTTATGCCCGCCAAACTTCGGACTCAATCACATTTTAAATAACGCCTTTTAAAACCTACTCTCACAATGCTCACACGACGTCAGTGGGAGCTTCACTAACAATATGGCTCCTCATTATGCCAATCCGTTAAACACAAATCGACACGTAATTGCCGTAAGGGTCACCCACCGCTGAATGATTACAATTTGTTAAATTTATATACCACCAAACACCAGCACGCAGACTTATAAATTAGACAGCCTTGTCTAACAGTTGCGTCACCCATTTGTTCTATTTTAATATTCATTTTATGGGGATCAAGACAAATAAGTGACATGCGAATGACATGGCCAGTCCAACGAAGCTGGGCCTGGATTAATTTTGCATTGATGCTTGTTTTGTTGGCTCTATCAAGGACTTCTTAGTTGGTGAATCGGTCCTGCCTCTTAATCCGCATAATGGATCTCAGGGAACGCTGGTGGAATTGTTCCAACTGACCGATGTGCCTTCGGTATAACGTTAACGTTTCACAGCCATACAAGAGCGGTGTGAGGACAAATGTCGTGTGACATTTATATATGGATGAGTATACGTTTTATTCATCCTGACTTAGTTTTCTTTTGGTCAAGTGCTAGGCTGGAACGAACCTTTTTATATGAAAACGTTGACCTTATGTGGATAAAGAAAACGTTACAAAAAAGTCAGTCAGTCAGTGAGTTAGTCAGTTAGTCTTACATACATACATACATACATACATACATACATACATGCATGCATGCATACATACATACATACATACATACATACATACATACATACATACATACATACATACATACATACATACATGCATGCATGCAATGATGCATACATACATACATACATACATACATACATACATACATACATACATACATACATACATACATACATACATACATACATACATACATACATACATACATACGACACGGACCGATTACAAATGACCTTTCCACTGTAAATCAGTTACATGTATTCTACGTGTTATTAATTTATGCATTCGTTGATTTCATTGAAAAAACTCTCCTATATTGTGTACATAGGTAAGTTTGTTTCAGGTCTAAACACGTATTTACCCGATTATACCTAGCTTATGTTATTTTAAGGTTAAACCAACAAGATCTACAAGAGACAAGGACCGGAATACCATTGTCTGTCCAGTTACATTATATTACAGGTAAACGAATTAAGTATTATATGGTTTTGTTAGAAGTAACGTATGCGAATGTATTTAGACGTGAATTTTGTTGGGAATGTATCCAGTATGAGTAATTAACACTGGAAAATGAGTGTCTTTTGTGTGTTCGTGTTGTGTGGTGGGGGTGGGTTGGTGGGCTAGTTATTTTCTTAGCAGAATTGTAATGTCGTTAATAATCATGAGTATATACGTGGGAATGGGAATATTCATCCATTTCCCTTTCTGGTTATTCTTATTAATTTTTGATCTTGAAATATTCTGTCACAAGTTAACAACTTTACACATGTTCCCTGTTACCTTTGGCCACTTGAAAGATATTGTTACATTGCGTGGGTGTTTTATTCATACTGTCTAAAAATTTAATATGTTTTGAAAACACTACAAGAAAGGTGGATTTTGTTTTGCTTTGTTATCTTAGCTTTATAACTATTTAGGTAAACGGAGTGTTACTAATCTAGTATGTGCTGTAACGATCAGTCTCAGATTTTGCATCGAGTCGTAACAAGGAATGAATACAAACTAGGATGTACTGAAATAAAATGCGTAAATCTTCACTTTGCCGTCTTTATTCTAGCACACAATAACACACATGCCTTAACTGTCAGTTCTCAATTTATGGATCTGTCCAACTCTCCACTATAGTAATAAATATGAATGTACATAATACACGTATTTCTTGGCTGTTAGAAACTAATTAAATGTATAGTTTAACATGCAAAATCTACCCATGTATTCGGATTTAGTATGTTTAACGTTTGGCGGAATGTTCAAAGCTGTAAATAAAAAAAGTTTTCATACAAAATCGTCCGATAGTATGTATTAATACTATCTAGCGACAATCATTAGTTTTAACTTTAGGTTTATGTCAGGTCTATACACCCGTACAGGATTGGGATTTATATACGTACTATTATGCAAAGCGTCTTATAATCCTTATTTTAGGCAACCTCCAGACCCACCCAGAGGTCACTACCAGGAGGGTTGCCTGCATTTCATGCCTAATCGTAATTTTTAAAGTGAATAAAAGTTAACACTTATTGCACACAAATGGTAAATTATGTTGGGTATATTAAACAGAATATTCAGAGGATGAAACAGAGAGTGGTAATGACAAAGAAACAAAAGATATATGTTGTGTTGCTCACTCACTATTCAGTGGATTTGTAGAATGATTAGTAACCTGTTCTATGGATAGTATATGCACGAGAGTTCATTACTTGTGTCATTAACTGGGACAAGTGCGTCAGCATGTGCTAATTAATGCTATTATGAACATATGAACACAAAGAAATTTAAGTAATGTGTAACCGGCATGTCCATCATTGAATATATTGTTCTGACAAATTCCTAACAATAAAGAGGTGATAAATAAATAAAATAGATACCAATGATACCCAAGCTACTCAGGATTCTGATACTGATATACCGTACGCTTCTCAAACAGAACGCTATATTCGTGCAGAAATAAGAGAAAAATATGGCAAATTGGATAAACAGTCATTCAAGCGAGAGTTATCAAGTAATTTCGACATAATGTCCCTTCGTGATATTCGTAGATATATTTCAAGTTCGTGAGGGAGATGGTAACACTAGCGAGGTAAAGGCATGTTTGTCTAGGTATGGACAAAGAAAACATAAGTAGAATAGACAGTCTGAGTTCCTTTAAGAATCTTCAAGAAACTACTCAAGAAATTTGTTAGTCGAGTGACATGGCTCATCATCATCATCATCAGTCTCTTGACCTAGTGTGTTCGTTGAAGCACTGTGCTGTTGAACATCTGACCAGTTCCCTCTACTTGTCTCGATCATGTGTCAATGCCTGTGTCTCTGCAAAACATTTCCTGGTCCATTCTGTGATGTTGTCAATCCACTTTTGTCTCTGTCTACCTCTCATTCTACCACTTTGGAAACCACCATGCAGTACTGTTTTGGATAGACTGTAAGCTCTAGTGACATGGCCATACTTCTTCATTTGTGATGTGTTCCATGTAAGAGATGCCAAGGATGGTTCTGTAGCATCTCATTTCAGGTGCCCGGATTCTAAGTTGTAAGTCTGCTGTCAAAGTCCAGACCTCACATGAATACAGAAAGAATGAGATGACAAGTACAAGTGCTCTCAATAGTCTTATTTTAGTTTTCAGACAGATATTATTGTCTCTCCAGATGGGTCTTAGCTTTGACATAGCTGCCATTACTTGTGCTGATCGTCACGAAATTTCTGCTCTTGATCCCGCTTCCATGATTATGGAACCTATTTGAATTGGCCCACTGTTTCCAGTTTCTGTCCTCTGACTTTAATCTTGGTTGAAATTTCTTTGCCACTATTTGTCATCAGCATTGTCTTCTCGACACTTATCACCATGTCAAATGTGGACGATTTTTCATTCAGGTTCTTCACTAAGGCGGCAAGCGCATCTTCACTGCCTGCCAACCCATCAATGTCGTCTGCAAAGCGTTGTTTTGTGATGTTACGCCCTCCAATGCTGACTGTGCCACATTTGCTCTCGATGGCTTCGCTCATGATGCGCTCTTAGTAAATGTTGAAAAGCGTGGGTGACAGGAGACAGCCTTGCCGTACTCCAACTGTTGTCTTAACCAGTCCCCAACAAAACTTTGAGCAATTATTGCACTGGTAGCTTTGGCGCACAGCTGCTTGATGCTGGTGGTCAATATGTAACCCATGTCGTTCTTCTTCATTGTGGCCCACAATGCCTCATGCCACACTCTGTTAAAAGCCTTTTTAAAATCTATGAACACATGATATCTGTCATGCTAATATTGTGAGTAATTTTCGCACAGAACCCTATGATTGAATATTTGTTCTGTTGTATGTTTTCCACTCCGGATCCCTGCCTGTTCTTCAGCGATTATTTCTTCTGCTTGTGGGTTCAGTCTGTTCAAGATGATCTTTATCATCACTTTCCTAGCATGGCTGATCAAATAGTTCTGTAATTTTGGCACAGATGGAGACTGCTTTTTTGGGGGAGTGTTATAATCAGTGACTGGGTCCACTGTTTTGGCCATTCGCCTGTCTGCCAGACCTTGTTGCAGATCTTTGCTAGTAGCTCTATCACTGATTCCCCACGATCCTTGATATGTTCACCTGGGATGTTGTCTACTCCAGCTGCCTTCCCATTTTTCAATGCTCTTATTGCTGACTCCACCTCTTGTTTAAGAATGGGGAAATCATCATAATTTGAGTTTGGAACATGAAGCACATCTGGGTCTCCTGTGGACGGATTGTTATAGAGTTCTTTACAATACTCAGTCCATTTTCTGCAATGTCACTTGCTTCTGTGAGGCAATTTTAATTTTCGTCTTGATTGGTACTGACTTTTGTTTGCTTCTGTCTGGTGAGGTCTTTCACAATTTGGAATGCTTTTTTGCTGTCATTCTTTATCAGACTCCTCTCTATTTCTGTGCACTGTTGTCCAATCAAATCTTATTTTGCTTTCTTCAATTTGTTTCTGACATTCTTGTTTATTTATCGATATTCCACTGCAATCTTCGTTTGATTTATTCAAGTTAGTTTTTGGTTTTGTTTATTTCGTGATACTCTACTGCCCTTGTTGTGTGTCTGGTGTTTTTTGAGGTCTCTTTGGGCATCACACAGATTCAGAATCTCTTATGTAACCCAGCGTTTCTTCTTTAGGGCGATAGAGGCCAATGATGTCCTTGGCAGCTGTTGTAATGTCTCTGTTGAAAGTGTCTGTCATCACTTTAACATCAAAATCCATCACAAGGAAAGGTGCAAATTTTCCTCCAATTGTGGCTTGGAATGACTTGCAGATGTTAGGGTCCTTCAGTTGTTCAAGGTTGAATATGAGCCTGATTTTCTTTGGCTTGTTATTTGTCAACCTCACATAGAGGTTCAAAATGACGAGGTCGTGATCACTCCCAACATCAGCACCTGGGAACGTTCTTGTCTTTATTCTATTGATGCCAGATCGGTACCGGTTTTGAACCAGTGTGTAGTCGATCTGGTTATTATGTGTTCCATTGGGTGCGTGCTATGTCCAGTATTGTGAAGCTTATGTTGGCCCAGGGTGTTGGCTAGTACCAAGTTGTAGCTTGCGAACTCGAGCAGCCGTCTCCCTCTTTCATTGGAAATCTCATTGCAAGAAGGTCCACAATGATCATTCCAATCTTTTAGAGCATCTTTGCCAACTTTAGCATTCCAGTCTCCTTTTTTACTTACCATGTGTATTAAACACTGGAGTGTGTTGTAGAAAGCTTCTATTTCGCCATCATCATAATCAGTAGTTGGAGCATAGACTTGTGATGTTTGAGGGAGATGCTTTCAGACGAATGGCAATGATTCTGCTAGATATGGGGCGACGTTCAAGCACAGATCCCTTAATGACCTTGTTTACATTTCACCATGGTGATCAGTTCGTTCCTGTTTGATCACTACATAAATGTTAATATTATCCACAATAATACTGAAATGTTGTCCATTTCGGAATCGTTCCACAAAATTGTTGTAACAATGTTTGCCAATATCTTCTATATTGCTGTTGGCAGTTTGGTAGGAAGTAGTCACACATACTACCTGAAGACGGCCAAAGACTTGGTTTAAAAATATTACAATAATTATTGCCCTGATTATCGTATGCATATTATGTTGTTGACAATTTATGTTCTGTATATACTTGCTTGCAAGTAAAAACTGCACAGACAGAACTTAAACGATCATGCTACATAACACAACAACATAATAATCATGCATTTATCAATAAAATTCCTGGGACCACATGGGTTGTTTACAAAGAAAATTATGAGTCTAACCTGTAAGAATATAGTATAAGAGAAAACACGAGTCCGCACCCTTCGGTGGTTCCAGACGAATTGTATGGGCCAGACTCCTAAGTCTCTGCATTTCTTAAATAGTCGCATGTCTTCAGAGTGAGAGTTGAAACTGTATTTGTCGATATAACGTTAAAACGATACAAATTTAGGGCGTTATCTTCTTCTCTATAGCTCGAGGTCATCAGTAATATCATTTAATCCATCAATAGCATTTCTCAACGTTTAATGTTGCTTTTTTTGGACTTTAATGTTCTGTGATTGATTATATCGTTTATTTCATAGTTTCTTGCACAAATACTGTGAACCGCATGTGATAATCTTGAACCAATTAATGTCCAAGAACGTTTTGTCGGTTGTCATGTTTCTGTGCATTGGAGTTTTAATTCCATAATATTTATTTCAAAATGAGAATGCTTATACCATCCCTCCATCAGGTTTACCTTCTCTGATAATGTATTCTTTTCGCTAACCTTACTCATTTTATTTTGTTTTTATTGTTGATGTGTTTCAAAACGCAAACATTTTTTTTTTATTGTTTTGCAAATCTAAAGATGAGTGCATTTAGTCATAGCATCTTAATTTAATGTTCATGTTAAATGGACTGCTCTTCATTCATAACGAAGAAATATATTACATGGCGGATGAGTGGTGGGTTGACACATGGGTGAATGGGCAGGTGTTAAAACGGATAAACCACGCAGAGCTTACAAAAACGTTAGATCTTATAGACGCTGCAAAAACTGGCAATAAAGCTTTCTTACCCCTTACACGCTTCAATACACTTTCAACTATCATAGCAACCACAAATGTGAAAGATAATTATTGAATATTAATATCTTAAAGCGACAATTCATAATTGCCTATTTGCATGAATAGGTAAATACAGTTTTGCAGAATATGCTAAAATGATATAAATATATTCAAACATTTATCACAAACACAAAGGTCATTATAATTTCTCAAAATATAATTGCATAGTTTTCATTTTTGATCCTGAAGTCCCGAGTCGTCTCCCATTATAACATTTCTCTTAGCACAAGTGCGGCAGAAAATAAATTTATGTAACAAAAATTGACAGAAACCAGCTGCTAAAATCATATAAAAGACTCAATCAACATGCAGTAGATATACTTACGATAACCCAAAGAAAATATTTTATACTAAATAAATAATGTGCTTTGATGAACATGAATCATTCATTACTGCCACTGATGATTAACTTGATAACCAAAAAAAGGTAGGCCATAGTGAAATTGTGTGTATAAAGAGATAAAACATTATCATAATACCACTAAACAACTACAGTTATTTACTGCATTTCGCCAGATCATTAGAAAACTTCCTGTGCTTGATAATAATGGACAAATAATACGTTTATAAAAAAACAAATTGTAAATAGACATTTTAGATGATTGCAGATTGATAAATCTGGAATATGTGAAAGAGCATGTCATGGACATGTCAACTCATTCTCCTTTGTGTAAGGAAAATAGTATAGAGGCAGTTTTGTAACCTTACATACTGAAAGTCCTAAAAGGGGAATAACTCTCTCTCTCTCTCTCTCTCTCTCTCTCTCTCTCTCTCTCACACACACACACACACACACACACACACATATATATTAATTAAGCTTATTAAAAACTTCCAATTTATTCAGCTTTGCAAGAAACAATTATTATTATTATTATTATTAACATACATGTACAAACTATGTTATTATATTTCTTTAAAGCAATTCATTTTAGGTCTACTATAGGGACCTACTTTCCAGGTTTTCAGGAGTAATCCTTTTTTTTCTTTTTTTGCAGTAGGTTCGTGCAGAAAAAAAACCCAGCTCATTTTAAATTTCCCATTATCATTTATACAAATGCACTTCTCCTTTCCACTTAACAGATTCTTGATCAGTATCAGCGACAGTTTTGAATGTTTGCATTCATAGTCTATATTTATGTTCATTGCTTGAAAATAAGTGGATGAAAAGGTATTGAAATTACGAGTTGTTATTTCACAAACTCACTGCTTAGTGTTTCAAGATATTTTAGTAAAGGCCCTAGGACGTCAATACATACAAAATATATAGCCATTTCTTCAACCCCCTCTTTTTACTGAATTGTTCATTATTAATAGCCGGAAAGTCGTATCGTCTGCAATGTATATGCTGACTCAGCACAGTGTTTGAGCTCAAGTGCAATAAATGAATAATTTGTCAATGGGACTCACATATTGAGTTACCATAGTTTGGTATGTGGTATGTGGCAAACGCACCCCTCTGAAATACAATCACATTTTATATTTAGAACTATTCCTATGTAACATATACAATTTGTTGGATATACCCAGTACTGCATATAATTCAGCATTTGGGTTAGAGCACTGATGCATGATACCGCTAGGTTACAGTGGCTGTTTCTCGAAGCACGGCATCAAATCCTGCTTGGAACAAAATTTTACTCTTCACCATGTTGATTATATTAATGTGTGTGTGTGTGTGTGTGTGTGTGTGTGTGTGTGTGTGCAGAAAACATTGGTTTTCATTATATGGTCGATTTGTCTTACATGTCTCCCTCATTGTCTTATAGAAAACGATTTCACCAAAATCGGTAGAAAAGACTTCGTGATGCCATCTTTACAATTTCTAGGTAAAAAATAATAATCTTTATTTAGCAAAATAAAGATGCTCTAAACAGCAGGAATGTCAAAACAACAGTAACGGACACGGTTCAAAGTGTTCAGTTTACACAGAGACAAGTATTTAGAAACAAATGTGTGGAATATAAGAAATCGTGATTAAAATCTTCACATACCAGTTGGTCATTTTATTGTGATATTATTATCTAGTTTAAACAAGTTTTTGAGTGACAATTAATTGTTAGACCTTCGTCTTTTCATTATTAACACTGAATTCCCTCACCCCAGTAGGCAAATGCGGTGAAATGCTTTGTCAGCATATGAATGCAATTGAATGTTGTTTATAGCGATTTTCAGGTCAAGGATTGTTCTTTTGTTTTTGATACCAGGTATTCGTAAAATTGCATTAAAAAGTAAAATCCCAAACTTCCTAGTAGGACCATAATCACAGCTTCTGCATTCGGAGTCCAAACAAGTGTGCTACGTGAGTATACAATTGTTCTAAACTGCTATTACACATTTTATAAACCTAGTTCTTGGTACATGTAAATTAATTTTCAGCAATTATCATTGGTATCAAACATATTCCCAGCACTGGAGGCTTCAAGTTAAGACCCCACAATTGCAACTTGAATTGATTTCCATTATTGCTTTTATTGTGACTACACAAATATTGTGTATCAGTTGATACATCACTACATTGTGTTTGAAGATTTGAGGTTTTCTAATAAGACATGGCCATCAAAAAGAGATGCGTGAACTATGGAAAGTCTACGGAATATTTTTTATCAAACTATTTAAATTTTCTCTGTCTGAAATCTTACAGTAATCGAACACATTTCCTTAACTTAAGATAAATCGAACATGAATATACAGACTTTGTGTTGACCGCTCCGGTGGCATAGTGGTTAGAACGTCCACCTAGGATGTGGTAGGCCGTGAGCTCGATACCCGGTTTAGTCATACCAAAGACGTATAAAAATAGTACTAACAGCAGCCTCGCTTGGCGCTCAGCATTAAGACGTTAGTGTTAGGACTGGTCGGCCTGGTGTCAGGATAATGTGACTGGGTTGGACATCATGGTACATGTCTGCGGCATGATGCCCCATTGCTAGACATTAATATAAACTGTCACATTGCACTTTAGAAATCAAAACACAGACTTTGTTCTTTTATTTTTTTTACAGAAAGCAGTTAATTTATTAACGGCTGGAAATATCTGACATAATCACGATTAACTATTTAATGCCTAATTTACTTGTAAATGTAGATATATAATGTATCTAAATGGCATCAATATGGATCCTATCTTAATGTTTCTTAATATGTTAGTTCAAAGGTTAGATAATGATTTATTAGTTGACATAAAAATGAAAACAAATATCGTCTCAGCAATTTAGTGTCAATTATAATCTGGTACCTTTAAAAGAAAGTGACCATGCGTGTTATGCCCGCCAAACTTCGGACTCAATCACATTTTAAATAACGCCTTTTAAAACCTACTCTCACAATGCTCACACGACGTCAGTGGGAGCTTCACTAACAATATGGCTCCTCATTATGCCAATCCGTTAAACACAAATCGACACGTAATTGCCGTAAGGGTCACCCACCGCTGAATGATTACAATTTGTTAAATTTATATACCACCAAACACCAGCACGCAGACTTATAAATTAGACAGCCTTGTCTAACAGTTGCGTCACCCATTTGTTCTATTTTAATATTCATTTTATGGGGATCAAGACAAATAAGTGACATGCGAATGACATGGCCAGTCCAACGAAGCTGGGCCTGGATTAATTTTGCATTGATGCTTGTTTTGTTGGCTCTATCAAGGACTTCTTAGTTGGTGAATCGGTCCTGCCTCTTAATCCGCATAATGGATCTCAGGGAACGCTGGTGGAATTGTTCCAACTGACCGATGTGCCTTCGGTATAACGTTAACGTTTCACAGCCATACAAGAGCGGTGTGAGGACAAATGTCGTGTGACATTTATATATGGATGAGTATACGTTTTATTCATCCTGACTTAGTTTTCTTTTGGTCAAGTGCTAGGCTGGAACGAACCTTTTTATATGAAAACGTTGACCTTATGTGGATAAAGAAAACGTTACAAAAAAGTCAGTCAGTCAGTGAGTTAGTCAGTTAGTCTTACATACATACATACATACATACATACATGCATGCATGCATACATACATACATACATACATACATACATACATACATGCATGCATGCAATGATGCATACATACATACATACATACATACATACATACATACATACATACATACATACATACATACATACATACATACATACATACATACATACATACATACATACATACATACATACGACACGGACCGATTACAAATGACCTTTCCACTGTAAATCAGTTACATGTATTCTACGTGTTATTAATTTATGCATTCGTTGATTTCATTGAAAAAACTCTCCTATATTGTGTACATAGGTAAGTTTGTTTCAGGTCTAAACACGTATTTACCCGATTATACCTAGCTTATGTTATTTTAAGGTTAAACCAACAAGATCTACAAGAGACAAGGACCGGAATACCATTGTCTGTCCAGTTACATTATATTACAGGTAAACGAATTAAGTATTATATGGTTTTGTTAGAAGTAACGTATGCGAATGTATTTAGACGTGAATTTTGTTGGGAATGTATCCAGTATGAGTAATTAACACTGGAAAATGAGTGTCTTTTGTGTGTTCGTGTTGTGTGGTGGGGGTGGGTTGGTGGGCTAGTTATTTTCTTAGCAGAATTGTAATGTCGTTAATAATCATGAGTATATACGTGGGAATGGGAATATTCATCCATTTCCCTTTCTGGTTATTCTTATTAATTTTTGATCTTGAAATATTCTGTCACAAGTTAACAACTTTACACATGTTCCCTGTTACCTTTGGCCACTTGAAAGATATTGTTACATTGCGTGGGTGTTTTATTCATACTGTCTAAAAATTTAATATGTTTTGAAAACACTACAAGAAAGGTGGATTTTGTTTTGCTTTGTTATCTTAGCTTTATAACTATTTAGGTAAACGGAGTGTTACTAATCTAGTATGTGCTGTAACGATCAGTCTCAGATTTTGCATCGAGTCGTAACAAGGAATGAATACAAACTAGGATGTACTGAAATAAAATGCGTAAATCTTCACTTTGCCGTCTTTATTCTAGCACACAATAACACACATGCCTTAACTGTCAGTTCTCAATTTATGGATCTGTCCAACTCTCCACTATAGTAATAAATATGAATGTACATAATACACGTATTTCTTGGCTGTTAGAAACTAATTAAATGTATAGTTTAACATGCAAAATCTACCCATGTATTCGGATTTAGTATGTTTAACGTTTGGCGGAATGTTCAAAGCTGTAAATAAAAAAAGTTTTCATACAAAATCGTCCGATAGTATGTATTAATACTATCTAGCGACAATCATTAGTTTTAACTTTAGGTTTATGTCAGGTCTATACACCCGTACAGGATTGGGATTTATATACGTACTATTATGCAAAGCGTCTTATAATCCTTATTTTAGGCAACCTCCAGACCCACCCAGAGGTCACTACCAGGAGGGTTGCCTGCATTTCATGCCTAATCGTAATTTTTAAAGTGAATAAAAGTTAACACTTATTGCACACAAATGGTAAATTATGTTGGGTATATTAAACAGAATATTCAGAGGATGAAACAGAGAGTGGTAATGACAAAGAAACAAAAGATATATGTTGTGTTGCTCACTCACTATTCAGTGGATTTGTAGAATGATTAGTAACCTGTTCTATGGATAGTATATGCACGAGAGTTCATTACTTGTGTCATTAACTGGGACAAGTGCGTCAGCATGTGCTAATTAATGCTATTATGAACATATGAACACAAAGAAATTTAAGTAATGTGTAACCGGCATGTCCATCATTGAATATATTGTTCTGACAAATTCCTAACAATAAAGAGGTGATAAATAAATAAAATAGATACCAATGATACCCAAGCTACTCAGGATTCTGATACTGATATACCGTACGCTTCTCAAACAGAACGCTATATTCGTGCAGAAATAAGAGAAAAATATGGCAAATTGGATAAACAGTCATTCAAGCGAGAGTTATCAAGTAATTTCGACATAATGTCCCTTCGTGATATTCGTAGATATATTTCAAGTTCGTGAGGGAGATGGTAACACTAGCGAGGTAAAGGCATGTTTGTCTAGGTATGGACAAAGAAAACATAAGTAGAATAGACAGTCTGAGTTCCTTTAAGAATCTTCAAGAAACTACTCAAGAAATTTGTTAGTCGAGTGACATGGCTCATCATCATCATCATCAGTCTCTTGACCTAGTGTGTTCGTTGAAGCACTGTGCTGTTGAACATCTGACCAGTTCCCTCTACTTGTCTCGATCATGTGTCAATGCCTGTGTCTCTGCAAAACATTTCCTGGTCCATTCTGTGATGTTGTCAATCCACTTTTGTCTCTGTCTACCTCTCATTCTACCACTTTGGAAACCACCATGCAGTACTGTTTTGGATAGACTGTAAGCTCTAGTGACATGGCCATACTTCTTCATTTGTGATGTGTTCCATGTAAGAGATGCCAAGGATGGTTCTGTAGCATCTCATTTCAGGTGCCCGGATTCTAAGTTGTAAGTCTGCTGTCAAAGTCCAGACCTCACATGAATACAGAAAGAATGAGATGACAAGTACAAATGCTCTCAATAGTCTTATTTTAGTTTTCAGACAGATATTATTGTCTCTCCAGATGGGTCTTAGCTTTGACATAGCTGCCATTACTTGTGCTGCTCGTCACGATATTTCTGCTCTTGATCCTTCTTCCTTGATTATGGAACCTATTTGAATTGGCCCACTGTTTCCAGTTTCTGTCCTCTGACATTAATCTTGGTTGAAATTTCTTTGCCACTATTTGTCATCAGCATTGTCTTCTCGACACTTATCACCATGTCAAATCTGGACGATTTTTCATTCAGGTTCTTCACTAAGGCGGCAAGCGCATCTTCACTGCCTGCCAACCCATCAATGTCGTCTGCAAAGCGTTGTTTTGTGATGTTACGCCCTCCAATGCTGACTGTGCCACATTTGCTCTACAGGGCTTCGCTCATGATGCGCTCTTAGTAAATGTTGAAAAGCGTGGGTGACAGGAGACAGCCTTGCCGTACTCCAACTGTTGTCTTAACCAGTCCCCAACAGAACTTTGAGCAATTATTGCACTGGTAGCTTTGGCGCACAGCTGCTTGATGCTGGTGGTCAATATGTGACCCATGTCGTTCTTCTTCATTGTGGCCCACAATGCCTCATGCCACACTCTGTCAAAAGCCTTTTTAAAATCTATGAACACATGATATCTGTCTTGCTAATGTTGTGAGTAATTTTCGCACAGAACCCTATGATTGAATATTTGTTCCGTTGTATGTTTTCCACTCCGGATCCCTGCCTGTTCTTCAGCGATTATTTCTTCTGCTTGTGGGTTCAGTCTGTTCAAGATGATCTTTATCATCACCTTACTAGCATGGCTGATCAAATAGTTCTGTAATTTTGGCACAGATGGAGACTGCCTTTTTGGGGGAGTGTTATAATCAGTGACTGGGTCCACTGTTTTGGTCATTCGCCTGTCTGCCAGACCTTGTTGCAGATCTTTGCTAGTAGCTCTATCACTGATTCCCCACGATCCTTGATATGTTCAGCTGGGATGTTGTCTACTCCAGCTCCCTTCCCATTTTTCAGTGCTCTTATTGCTGACTCCACCTCTTGTTTAAGAATGGGGAAATCATCATAATTTGAGTTTGGAACATGAAGCACATCTGGGTCTCCTGTGGACGGATGGTTATAGAGTTCTTTACAATACTCAGTCCATTTTCTGCAATGTCACTTGCTTCTGTGAGGCTATTTTAATTTTCGTCTTGATTGGTACTGACTTTTGTTTGCTTCTGTCTGGTGAGGTCTTTCACAATTTGGAATGCTTTTTTGCTGTCATTCTTTATCAGACTTCTCTCTATTTCTGTGCACTGTTGTCCAATCCAATCTTATTTTGCTTTCTTCAATTTGTTTCTGACATTCTTGTTTATTTCTCGATATTCCACTGCAATCTTCGTTTGATTTATTCAAGTTTGTTTTTGGTTTTGTTTATTTCGTGATACTCTACTGCCCTTGTTGTGTGTCTGGTGTTTTTTGAGGTCTCTTTGGGCATCACACAGATTCAGAATCTCTTATGTAACCCAGCGTTTCTTCTTTAGGGCGATAGAGGCCAATGATGTCCTTGGCAGCTGTTGTAATGTCTCTGTTGAAAGTGTCTGTCATCACTTTAACATCAAAATCCATCACAAGGAAAGGTGCAAATTTTCCTCCAATTGTGGCTTGGAATGACTTGCAGATGTTAGGGTCCTTCAGTTGTTCAAGGTTGAATATGAGCCTGATTTTCATTGGCTTGTTATTTGTCAACTTCACATAGGGTTAAAAATGACGAGGTCGTGATCACTCCCAACATCAGCACCTGGGAACGTTCTTGTCTTTATTCTATTGATGCCAGATCGGTACCGGTTTTGAACCAGTGTGTAGTCGATCTGGTTATTATGTGTTACATTTGGTGCGTGCTATGTCCAGTATTGTGAAGCTTTATGTTGGCCCAGGGTGTTGGCTAGTACCAAGTTGTAGCTTGCGAACTCGAGCAGCCGTCTCTCTCTTTCATTGGAAATCTCATTGCAAGAAGGTCCACAATGATCATTCCAGTCTTTTAGAGCATCTTTGCCAACTTTAGCATTCCAGTCTCCTTGGATAATGAGACTGTTTTTTTTTACTTACCATGTGTATTAAACACTGGAGTGTGTTGTAGAAAGCTTCTATTTCGCCATCATCATAATCAGTAGTTGGAGCATAGACTTGTGATGTTAGAGGGAGATGCTTTCAGACGAATGGCAATGATTCTGCTAGATATTGGGCGACGTTCAAGCACAGATCCCTTAATGACCTTGTTTACATTTCACCATGGTGATCAGTTCGTTCCTGTTTGATCACTACATAAATGTTAATATTATCCACAATAATACTGAAATGTTGTCCATTTCGGAATCGTTCCACAACATTGTTGTAACAATGTTTGCCAATATCTTCTATATTGCTGTTGGCAGTTTGGTAGGAAGTAGTCACACATACTACCTGAAGACGGCCAAAGACTTGGTTTAAAAATATTACAATAATTATTGCCCTGATTATCGTATGCATATTATGTTGTTTACAATTTATGTTCAGTATATACTGGCTAACAAGTAAAAACTGCACAGACAGAACTTAAAAGATCATGCTACATAACACAACAACATAATAATCATGCATTTATCAATAAAATTCCTGGGCCCACAGGGGTTATTTACAAAGAAAATTATGAGTCTAACCTGTAAGAATATAGTATAAGAGAAAACACGAGTCCGCACCCTTCTGTGGTTCCAGACGAATTGTATGGGCCATACTCCTAAGTCTCTGCATTTCTTAAATATTCGCATGTCTTCAGAGTGAGAGTTGAAACTGTATTTGTCGATATAACGTTAAAACGTTACAAATTTAGGGCGTTATCTTCTTCTCTATAGCTCGAGGTCATCAGTAATATCATTTAATCCATCAATAGCATTTCTCAACGTTTAATGTTGCTTCTTTTGGACTTTAATATTTTGTGATTGATTATATCGTTTATTTCATAGTTTCTTGCACAAATACTGTGAACCGCATGTGATAATCTTGAACCAATTAATGTCCAAGAACGTTTTGTCGGTTGTCATGTTTCTGTGCATTGGAGTTTTAATTCCATAATATTTATTTCAAAATGAGAATGCTTATACCATCCCTCCATCAGGTTTACCTTCTCTGATAATGTATTCTTTTCGCTAACCTTACTCATTTTATTTTGTTTTTATTGTTGATGTGTTTCAAAACGCAAACATTTTTTTTTATTGTTTTGCAAATCTAAAGATGAATGCATTTAGTCATAGCATCTTAATTTAATGTTCATGTTAAATGGACTGCTCTTCATTCATAACGAAGAAATATATTACATGGCGGATGAGTGGTGGGTTGACACATGGGTGAATGGGCAGGTGTTAAAACGGATAAACCACACAGAGCTTACAAAAACTTTAGATCTTATAGACGCTGCAAAAACTGGCAATAAAGCTTTCTTACCCCTTACACGCTTCAATACACTTTCAACTATCATAGCAACCACAAATGTGAAAGATAATTATTGAATATTAATATCTTAAAGCGACAATTCATAATTGCCTATTTGCATGAATAGGTAAATACAGTTTTGCAGAATATGCTAAAATGATATAAATATATTCAAACATTTATCACAAACACAATGGTCATTATAATTTCTCAAAATATAATTGCATAGTTTTCATTTTTGATCCTGAAGTCCCGAGTCGTCTCCCATTATAACATTTCTCTTAGCACAAGTGCGGCAGAAAATAAATTTATGTAACAAAAATTGACAGAAACCAGTTGCTAAAATCATATAAAAGACTCAATCAACATGCAGTAGATATACTTACGATAACCCAAAGAAAATATTTTAAACTAAATAAATAATGTGCTTTGATGAACATGAATCATTCATTACTGCCACTGATGATTAACTTGATAACCAAAAAAAGGTAGGCCATAGTGGAATTGTGTGTATAAAGAGATAGGAGATAAAAAATTGTCATAATACCACTAAATAACTACAGTTATTCACTGCATTTCGCCAGATCATTAGAAAACTTCATGTGCTTGATAATAATGGACAAATAATACGTTTATAAAAGACAAATGGTAAATAGACATTTTAGATGACTGCAGATTGATAAATCTGGGATATGTGAAAGAGCATGTCATGGACATGTCAACTCATTCTCCTTTGTGTAAGGAAAATAGTATAGAGGCAGTTTTGTAACCTTACATACTGAAAGTCCTAAAAGGAGAATAACTCTCTCTCTCTCTCTCTCTCTCTCACACACACACACACACACACACACACACATATATATATATACATATATATATATATATATATATATATATATATATATATATATATATATATATATATATTAATTAAGCTTATTAAAAACTTCCAATTTCTTCAGCTTTGCAAGAAACAATTATTATTATTATTATTATTATTATTATTATTATTATTATTATTATTATTATTAACATATATGTACAAACTATGTTATTATATTTCTTTAAAGCAATTCATTTTAGGTCTACTATAGGGACCTACTTTTCAGGTTTTCAGGAGTAATCCTTTATTTCCTTCTTTTGCAGTAGGTTCGTGCAGAAAAAAGCCCAGCTCATTTTAAATTTCCCATTATCATTTATACAAATGCACTTCTCCTTTCCACTTAACAGATTCTTGATCAGTATCAGCGACAGTTTTGAATGTTTGCATTCATAGTCTATATTTATGTTCATTGCTTGAAAATAAGTGGATGAAAAGGTATTGAAATTACGAGTTGTTATTTCACAAACTCACTGCTTAGTGTTTCAAGATATTTTAGTAAAGGCCCTAGGACGTCAATACATACAAAATATATAGCCATTTCTTCACCGCCCTCTTTTTACTGAATTGTGCATTATTAATAGCCGGAAAGTCGTATCGTCTGCAATGTATATGCTGACTCAGCACAGTGTTTGAGCGCAAGTGCAATAAATGAATAATTTGTCAATGGGACTCACATATTCAGTTACCATAGTTTGGTATGTGGTATGTGGCAAACGCACCCCTCTGAAATACAATCACATTTTATATTTAGAACTATTCCTATGTAACATATACAATTTGTTGGATATACCCAGTACTGCATATAATTCAGCATTTGGGTTAGAGCACTGATGCATGATACCGCTAGGTTACAGTGGCTGTTTCTCGAAGCACGGCATCAAATCCTGCTTGGAACAAAATTTTACTCTTCACCATGTTGATTATATTAATGTGTGTGTGTGTGTGTGTGTGTGTGTGTGTGTGTGTGTGTGTATGTGTGTGTGTGTGCAGAAATCATTGGTTTTCATTATATGGTGGATTTGCCTTACATGTCTCCCTCATTATCTTATAGAAAACGATTTCACCAAAATCGGTAGAAAAGACTTCGTGATGCCATCTTTACAATTTCTAGGTAAAAAATAATAATCTTTATTTAGCAAAATAAAGATGCTCTAAACAGCAGGATAATGTGGCTGGGTTGGACATCATGGTACATGTCTGCGGCATGATGCCCCATTGCTAGACATTAATATAAACTGTCACATTGCACTTTAGAAATCAAAACACAGACTTTGTTCTTTTATTTTTTTTACAGAAAGCAGTTAATTTATTAACGGCTGGAAATATCTGACATAATCACGATTAACTATTTAATGCCTAATTTACTTGTAAATGTAGATATATAATGTATCTAAATGGCGTCAATATGGATCCTATCTTAATGTTTCTTAATATGTTAGTTCAAAGGTTAGATAATGATTTATTAGTTGACATAAAAATGAAAACAAATATCGTCTCAGCAATTTAGTGTCAATTATAATCTGGTACCTTTAAAAGAAAGTGACCATGCGTGTTATGCCCGCCAAACTTCGGACTCAATCACATTTTAAATGACGCCTTTTAAAACCTACTCTCACAATGCTCACACGACGTCAGTGGGAGCTTCACTAACAACATGGCTCCTCATTATGCCAATCCGTTAAACACAAATCGACACGTAATTGCCGTAAGGGTCACCCACCGCTGAATGATTACAATTTGTTAAATTTATATATCACCAAATACCAGCACGCAGACTTATAAATTAGACAGCCTTGTCTAACAGTTGCGTCACCCATTTGTTCTATTTTAATATTCATTTTATGGGGATCAAGACAAATAAGTGACATGCGAACGACATGGCCAGTCCAACGAAGCTGGGCCTGGATTAATTTTGCATTGATGCTTGTTTTGTTGGCTCTATCAAGGACTTCTTAGTTGGTGAATCGGTCCTGCCTCTTAATCCGCATAATGGATCTCAGGGAACGCTGGTGGAATTGTTTCAATTGACCGATGTGCCTTCGGTATAACGTTAACGTTTCACAGCCATACAAGAGCTGTGTGAGGACAAATGTCGTGTGAAATCAAAGAAAAAACATTGAACATCTGTACTCTCGTGTACATAGAGAAAATTGCAAGACCTCACAGGAGAACAACCCTAGTCGTTAAGGAGCATTCAACCTAAAATATAGACTGAAGGATTGAGTGAGACCAGATTTGCAGATGAGGGTACTCGGACTGAGTTAGCAAGTGGCTACACCTTGGTCTGAAAGGGAAAGCCCTAAGCAAGGACAGGACCCATGGGGTTGATCTGGCTATCAAATCAAGTCTTCTGAAGCAGCTTCTGAACCTGCCTGTTGGTATCAATTAGAGGCTAATGCAATTGCGACTTCCTAGTGGCCATGAACGCCACGCAACAATCATCAGCACTGACGCCCATACCCTCTCAAGCCCAGGGGAAACTATCGAGCAGTTTTATGCGGATCTCAGCTCTGTCCTGTTCTCAGTTCTAGCTGACGACAAGATCATACTACTGTGGGACTTCAACGCCTGTATTGGCTGCGAATACGGTCAATGGAAAGGTGTGCTTGGTAAGCACGGTGTCGGCAAGATGAACAACAAAGGCCTACTCCTGCTCAGCAAATGCATAGAATTTCACCTCCTCGGGCAAGATACAGAATGAATAAGCAAATATGGAAGATATTGACCAGGTGGTTAGAATTAAATGAGTCATACCGTCAACTTTGTATTTTAAGTATGCAATTTTCGCACATAACGTCGAGAGTTCCGGAGATATACTACTACTACTACTACTACTAATAATAATAATGATTTTGTTCAGCGCCAAACCTTTAGAAGCTCTAAGCGCTATACAACATCTAAAATGATATGACTACAAAACAAAATAAAACAACATGAAATTAGAAAAAATAAAAATGCTGAAAATATGTAAGATAAGAAACATTATTGGGTCTTTAAGTTTGTTATTACAGTAGCAAAAGTTGAGTTTTAAGAGCACTCTTACCTCATTAAAAATGCGATGTCCTCCTATTACTTATTTTGTTACCTTGATGCATACTCTATTCAATATTAAAGTATCTCTTTCATGATTCTTTGACTAACATGCTTAATTCTTGAAAACTCATCAGCATTGCGACTCGTAATGACATTTAAATACCACACTCTCCATCGTGGAGGTATTGAAATTACGTCGCGAGGCGGGATGCGTAACGTGTTTTCATTGGTTGCCTGAGTTTCCATTACGTACCAGATTTGTATATAATTGAGAAATACACACATTGAAACACCGACTTGAGCGTTGTAGTAAAACAAACAAAACTCTAAGCCATAGCTATGGCAATGTTCCAGGTATCATTGAAGTTGGGATTAAAACCACCTATAACCATTTTAGATAAACTATAAGTTTATCCTGTTGAAAATACATTTTAATTTACCATATTTCTCCATCTATGGAGATATACTCCTGAAATCTCTTTTATCCTGGGTAACAGTCCCAAAGCAAATATAATAACTGTAATAATATACGTATGTGCAAAGAAGTAAGGAAATAAGTAAATTATTCGCCTTACAAGACAGAAATTTGGATTAACCTTATATATATATATTTGTAAAACATATACTCATATATATATATATATATATATATATATATATATATATATATATATATATATATATGAGTATATGTTTTACTCATCCTGACTTAGTTTTTTTTTGGTCATGTGCTAGGCTGGAACGAGCCGTTTTATACGAAAACGTTGATCTTATGTGGATAAAGAAAACGTTACAAAAAAATCAGCTAGTCAGTCAGTTAGTCAGTTAGTCTTACATACATACATACATGCATGCATGCATGCATGCATGCATGCATACATACATACATACATACATACATACATACATACATACATACATACATACATACATACATACATACATACATACATACATACATACATACATACATACATACATACTTACATTCATACATACATACATACATACATACATACATACATACATGCATGCATGCATGCATGCATGCATGCATGCATACATACATACATACATACATACATACATACATACATACATACATACATACATACATACATACATACATACATACATACATACATACATACATACATACATACATACATACATACATACATACATACATTACGAATGATCTTCCTACTGTAAATCAGTTACATGTATTATACGAGCTATTAATTTATGCATTCGTCGAGTTCATTGAAGAAACGTTCCTATATTGTGTACATAGGTGAGATTGTTTCAGGTCTAAACGCGTATTTACCCGATTATACCTAGCTTATATGATAATAAGGTTAAAACAACAAGATCTACAAGAGAAAAGGACCGGAATACCATTGTCTGCCCAGTTACATTATATTTCAGGTTAACAAGTTAAGTATTATATGGTTTTGTTAGAAATAACGTATGCGAATGTATTTAGACGTGAAAATTGTTGGGAATGTTTCCAGTATGAATAATTAACACTGGAAAATGAGTGTCTTTTGTGTGTGCGTGTTGTGTGGTGGGGGTGGGTTGGTGGCCTAGTTATTATCTAAGCAGAATTGTAATGTCGTTTATAATCATGAGAATATATGTGGGAGTGGGAATATTCATCCATTTTCCTTTCTGGTTATTCGTATTAATTTTAGATCTTCAAATATTCTGTCACAAGTTAACAACTTTAGATTTGTTCACAAGTTCTTTAATCCACCTCGTCACGAGACCTACAAAATCATAAGTTATACTTCATAATACACCATTGCAACATCATTAGAGCACTGCAGGTTTTTCATCTTCAGAAGAGCTTTCCTTTGGAAGGGGCAATCAAGACAGTATTTTTTTTAAAAAAAAACTCTGACCACAAATGCGTGTTTAGTTGTTTTTCTTTTTAATTTCGAGATTGAGTTGCATGCAATATCTTCTCTTGTTATTGAACTAGTTTAGTAGATATCTGAAGAGACTATAACACTTTACACATGTTCCCTGACAACTTTGGCCACTTTAAAGATATGGTTACATTGCGTGGGTGTTTAATTCATACTGCCTAAAAAATTAATATGTTTTGAAAACACTACAAGAAAGGTGGAGTTTGTTTTGCTTTGTTATCTTAGCTTTATAACTATTTAGGTAAACGGAGTGTTATTAATCTAGTATGTGCTGTAATGATCAGTGTTTTTTTGCATCGAGTCGTAACAAGGAATTTATACATTCTAGGAAATACTTAAATCAAAAGCGTACTTTGCCTTCTTTATTCGAGTACACAATAAAACACATGCTTTAACTGTCAGTCCCGCGGCCACGTAATAAATCTGAATGTACATAATACAAGTATTTCTAGACTGTTAGAAACTAATTAAATGCATAATGCAAAATCTACCCATATATTCGGATTTAGTATGTTTAACTTTTGGCGGAATGTTCAAAGCTGCTAAATAAAAAAAAGTTTTCATACAAAATCGTCCGATAGTATGCATTAATACTATCTAGCGACAATCATTAGTTTTAACTTTAGGTTTATGTCAGGTCTATACACCCGTACAGGATTGGGATTAATATACGTACTATTATGCAAAGCGTCTTATAATACTTATTTTAGGTAACCTCTAGACCCACCCAGAGATCACTACCAGGAGAGTTGCCTGCATTTTATGCCTAATCGTAATTTAAAGTGAATCAAAGATAACACGTATCGCACACAAATTCTGTTGGGAATATGGAACAGAATATTCAGGGGATGAAACAGAGAGTGTTAATTACAAAGAAACAAAAAGACATATGTTGTGTTGCTCACTCACTATTCAGTGGATTAGGAGACTGATTAGTAACCTGTTCTATGGATAGTATATTCACGAGAGTTCATTACTTGTGTCATTAACTGGGACAAGTGCGTCAGCATGTGCTAATTAATGCTAATATAAACATATGAACACAAAGAAATTTAAGTACTGTGTAACCGGCATGTCCATCATTGAATATATTGTTCTGACTAATTTCCTAACAATAAAGAGGGGATAAAGTGCTAAATGAATAAAATAGATACCAATGATACCCAAGCTACTCAGGATTCTGATAGTGATATACCGTACGCTTCTCAAATAGAACGCTATATGCTTGCAGAAATAAGAGAAAAATATGGCAAACTGGATAAACAGTCATTCAACGCGATTATTAAGTAATCTTGACATAAAATCCCTTCGTGATATTCGTAGTTCTTTGCACGCAATTGGTAGGCTCATTCATCCAGGATATCCTTCTGGTTGACTGGTGGAGAGAACATCCGCTTTCTGATAGTGCTCCAGAAAGACAAAATAGTAGACGATACATATATATATGGACAAAGAAAACATAAGAAGAATAGACAGTCTGAGTTCCTCTAAGAATCTTCAAGAAACTAGTGAAGAAATTTGTTAGTCGAGTGACATGGCTTATTATCATCATCATCATCATCATCATCATCATCAGTCTCTTGACCTAGTGTGGTCGTTGAAGCACTGTGTTGCTCAACATCTGACCAGTTCCTTCCACTTGTCTCGATCATGTGCCAATGCCTCTGTCTCTGCAAAACATTTCATGGTCCATACTGTAATGTTGTCACTCCACTTTTTTCTCTGTCTACCTCTCATTCTACTAATTTTAAACTACCATGTGTTACTGTTTTGGATAGACTATAAGCTCTAGTGACATGGCCATATTTCTTAATTTGTGATGTGTTCCATGTAAGAGATGCCAAGGATGGTTCTGTAGCATCTCATTTCAAGTGAACGGATTCTAAGTTGTATGTCTGCTGTCAGGGTCCAGGCCTCACACGAATACAGAAATAATGAGATGACAAGTGTAATTGCTCTCAATAGTCTTATTTTAGTTGTCATACAGATATTATTGTCTCTCCAGATGGGACTTAGCTTTGACATAGCTGCCATTACTTGTGCTGATCGTCACGAAATTTCTGCTCTTGATTCCTCTTCCGTGATTATGGAACCTATTTGAATTGGCCCACTGTTTCCAGTTTCTGTCCTCTGACATTAGCCTTGGTTGAGATTTGTTTGCCACTATTTGTCATCAGCATTGTCTTCTCAACACTTATCACCATGTCAAATATGGACGATTATTCATTCAGGTTCTTCACTAAAACGGCAAGCGCATCTTCACTGCCTGCCAACCCATCAATGTCGTCTGCATAGCGTAGTTTGGTAATGTTACGCACTCCAATGCTGACTGTGCCACACTTGTTCTCCAGGGTTTCGCTCATGATGCGCTCTAAGTAAATGTTGAAAAGCGTGGGTGACGGTAGACAGCCTTGCCATACTCCAACTGTTGTTTTAACTAGTCACCAAGAGAACTTTGAGCAATTATTGCACTGACAGCCTTGGCGCACAGCTGCTTGATGGTGGTGGTCAACGGTTGACCCATGTTGTTCTTCTTCAATTTGGATCACAATGCCTCATAGCACATTCTGTCAAAAGCCTTTTTGAAATCTTTGAACACATGATATCTATTTTGCTAATGTTGTGAGTAAATGTCACACAGAAGCCTATGATTTGAATATTGGTTCTGTTGTGATTTTTTCCACTCCGGAACCCTGCCTGTTCTGCAGCGATTATTTCTTCTGCTTATGGGTTCATTCTGTTCAAGATGATCTTTATCATCACCTTACTAGCATGGCTGATCAAATTGATAGTTCTGTAATGTTGGAACAGGTGGAGATTGCCTTTTTGGGGGAGTGTTATAATCAGTGACTGGGTCCACTGTGTTGGCCATTCGCCTGTCTGCTATATCTTGTTGCAGATCTTTGCTAGTAGCTCTATCACTGATTTCCCACCTCTCTTGATAAGTTCAGCTTGGATATTGTCTACTCCAGCTGCCTTCCCATTCTTCAGTGCTCTTATGCTGACTCCACCTATTGTTTAAGAATGGGGAAACCATCATAATTTGAGTTTGGAACTTACAGCACATCTTGGTCCCCGGTGGACGGATGGTTATAGAGTTCTTTACTATACTCAGTCCACATTCTGCAAGGTCACTTGCTTCTGTGAGGCATTTTTAATTTTTGTCTTCAATGGTACTGAATATTGGATGCTTCTGTCTGGTGAGGTCTTTCACAATTTGAAATGCATTTTTGCTGTCATTCTTTATCAGACTCCTCTCTATTTCTGTGCAAGTGAGTCCAATCCAATCTTCTTTTGATTTATTCAAGTTTGTTTTTGTTTTTGTTTATTTCTTGATACTCTACTGCCGCTGTTGTGTGTCTGTTGTTTTTTGAGGTCTCTTTGGGCATCACACAGATTCAGAATCTCTTATGTAACCCAGGGTTTTTTCTTTGGGCGATAGAGGCCAATGATGTCCTTGGAAGCTGTTGTAATGACTGTGTTGAAAGTGTCTGTCATCACTTTAACATCAAAATCCATCACAAGGAAAGGTGCAAATTTTCCTTCAATTGTGGCTTGGAATGACTTGCAGATGTTAGGGTCTTTCAGTTGTTCAAGATTGAATTTGCGCCTGAATTTCTTTGGCTTGTTAAATGTCTTCAACCTCACTCGGAAGTTCATAATGACGAGGTCGTGATCACTCCCAACATCAGCAGCTGGGAACGTTCTTGTTTTTGTTCTATTGATGCCAGATCGGTACCGGTTTTGAACCAGAGTGTAGTCGATCTGGTTATTATGGGTTCCATTTGGTGCGTGCTATGTCCATTATTGTGAAGTTTTATGTTGGCTCAGGGTGTTGTCTAGTACCAAGTTGTAGCTTGTGAACTCGATAAGCCGGCTCCCTCTTTCATTGGAAAGCTCATTGCAAGAAGGTCCGCAATGATCATTCCAGTCTTTTAGAGCATCTTTGCCAACTTTGGCATTCCATTCTCCTTGGATAATGAGACTGTCTTTTTTACTTACAATGTGTATTAAACCCTGGAGTGTGTTGTAGAACGCTTCTATTTCGCCATCATCATGATCAGTAGTTGGAGCATAGAACTGGAAAATTGTAATGTTAGATGGAGATGCTTTCAGACGAATGGCGATGATTCTGCTAGATATGGGGCGACGTTCAAGCACAGATCCCTTAATGGCCTTGTTTACAAGAAAGCCTACTCCATTTATGGACTTGTCCTACTCTCCACTATAGTATAAGATATGCCCATCTTCAGTTTGGTGTTCTCCTAGGGTCTCAGTGCGTGCCATGTGTTGTGTTCCATCTCATGTGTCAACTCTCGGAGTCTTCCAGTTTGAGCCAGAGGTCTAATGTTCCAGGTGGCGATGGCAACGTTGTCTCCCGCTTTGATTTTATGCAAAGTACCAGTAGCACACTTGTCACTTCCGTTCAGGTGTACAACGGCAGGAGCGGTCCTTGTTGACCCGAGCGACGATCGATCCGGTATGATAACTTCAGTTTTGTCCAGCATTATCGGTGTGTCTTGAGCAAAAGTGGTGTGGCGGAACCCATCCCTCTCCAGACGAAGGAATTGGCAGAAGGGGATGTAGTACATTATCTAACTCCCTTAGGGTCTCCACTCCGGATTTTTTTTAGGGTTTACTCCCTTAGCCTTTGTCTAACCACAGCCAACCTGCAAGGCAGCAGGAGACTCGTGCTTGCAGCCGGTGATTGTGGAAATAATAGAGAAGGCGACAGAGTTGAAACCAGCATTCCCATATTGCAAAATGAAACATGTATTGATCTGAAACAATTTGGAAAAGATGAACTAAAATATCATTTGTGCAAGTATTATGGAAGAAATGAAGAGGATGAAAAAGGACAACGTTCCTTTGGGTGAGATGATACCAGTTATGGATGATACAATTAAAAGACTTGAATCATGCATTGATAAGTCAAGGGAGTCGGAATTGCGTTTGGAATCTGATCTACATGTAATGACAGATATCATAAAGAGTCAGGCAATGATGCTCGAAAAACCACAAGATGTAAACGAAGAACAGATTGGGACAGTAAATGCACATATGCGTGGAATTCAGCTCTAGCTTATAATTTTTTACAGCTGTCTTGCGTTTATGCAGATATGACCAGATCTTTATGCCCAGCTGGAAATACATATTTGTACACCACATACAGTTCCGAAAAGAGGCGTAATTGATAGCCATCTTCTAGAATCCAAAAAGAGGATTTTGTCCGATCAACAAGAATATAGAAGAAATACCGGTTTAAGCGTCTTTAAGGTAGCAACAGACAATAATTGCCCTGTAGATTACAGGCAATCTCAAGTAGCACAAACCCCTAACACTACATCATCTACTGTAATATGTGCAGCAGATAAATGAAGAGCATTGAAAACTAAATATGATGAGAAAGATAATCAAACTAATCATAATCAATTATCGAATGCTAGAAATTCTGCACTGAAAAACGATGACATGAACGATATAAACAATAATAATTCGAAACCAAACCAGGTGCGAATAAGTACTATGACAATCATTAGAAAGAAGAGGATTTCAAAATCAAAATCTTTGTTGTTATCTAGAATTAAAGCAGATTATGGTCAAAAAGAGTTAAATGATGTAAAAGAAACATACATGCTTAGTATCGGAGTAAAGATCATAAATATTAAAATTCTTAAGAAGTGGTCAAATATGACGGGAGAAACTTAAACCGTTCGTGTCACTGTTCCGGAAAATCTGCTTACCAAAACTTTACAGCAGGGATCTTGGCCAGAATTTGTATCAGCTAAAGAATGGCACGAGAGATTAATGTGTCATTGTCTCTAACTTGCACGTGGAAAAGCTTTCGTTTACTTTTTGAATGATGACTACTCTAAACATAATGACTTGGAATGCGAAGGGTATTATGACATTTGTTCATGACTTCATACGGTAGATATTGTATGCATACAAGAGAATTGGCTATATCCAGAGCAACTACAATTTTTCGAAGCATTGACAGGAATTTTACGGTTTTTCGAGACCGGATAGCAGAACTGATACATGTCTATGAGAACAAAAGCTTCCTTCTGGATTTGGAGGAACTGCAATTTTCTATCGGAAATCATTACCGGTTTGTCCTATGAATAACATTGGGAACGACGGAGTTATTGGAGTGGAAACTAGCCTGCGCGCTATTAAATTATGTTTGTTCTGTGTGTGTTTTCCTTCCACAAACGCCTCTTTAGATGATTAAAAAGAAATAATGGACACTGTGGAATGATTTTATAATGTATATAATAAAAATGATTGTGCGATTATCTGCAATGAATTAATGCGGATCTACCCCAAAAAATTATTCCAAAAAGTACAAAAGGTAAATGTTACGTTCTACAATCCTTCTTTAACAATAGGCATCTAAGGTCAACATGTGATATTTTCCCGTGTGAAATACCAGGATCTACATATTGTTCATCTAACGGCAAACATTTGTCCTTGATTGACTACAATTTGATATCCTCATCCAAAATAGTTTTAGTCCGTAGCGCTAATATTGAAGAGTACCATCATCTAAATGTATCTAATCATTTACCTGCACGAGCGGACTTGTTAATTCCAGAACAACTCCTGGAGTCAACATTTTCCAGATATCCAGTTACAATTAACTGGCAAAAGGCTTCTTCAGAACAACAGGAGCGGTACAGAAGTTAAATCATCGAGCACTCAGTGGATCTATTTGTAAATAGCATTTCGAATGTACAAAACACTCTTGTTACTGTTGCGACTGTTTTACGCAACAATCCTGACAAAATTCTTCCTAGCCAAACCTTCCTCCCACTCTTAAACCCTTACTGGACATTTATTAATGTTTCTGAAGTACATTACGAGATGCGATAAAAGATGAACGGCTACGTGGGACACAATTTAAAACATCTGAAGAATATAAACATGGAAAATTAACAATCAGAAAACAATTAAACGAGGCAAAAGAGCAGTACGAACAAGAACAATTCAATGAGCTGCAAAAAGCTGCAGAACTGGATATACGGTGATTTACAGAATAGTAAGACTTCATAAGAAGGGACAAAGATAAGATGTTTTTGAACTAAAAGTGGAAGGAGAAATAATACGGGATCCTGATTTGATTCTTTACGTGTGGCGCCAACATTTTAAAATGTTAGGTACTGAAATGCTAGATATTACTTTTAACGAATCGTTTGCAGCTGAAATTGGAAACACAATGAAACATTTTGTGGATTCAAATATTGAGGACGTAACACATAATGATATGCGTGAAACCATACTACAGAAAGACATTGAAGAGGCTGAACGAGAGCTGAAGAAAAATACGTAATGTGGACAAGACAAAAGATGTGCAGAGCAGAGCATTTAATGTGTGCCTGTCAATCGATTAGTTATATTTTGTGCAAAGTGTACGAAAGCAATATTTCCTTGGAAACGTGACCAGACTACTTCAAAATTGTGATTGTTATACCTATCTTTAAAGGCGGGACAAAGGACAGGCTAGATATGGATATCTATAGAGATATCTCAATCGTTCCCGTTTTTCTAAACGTATTTGATAAACGATTGCTCAAAAGGCTAATTTGTTTCAGCGAAAAAAAATCAGTTTCCTTTACCGATTACAATAAGGATTTTGACCAGAATGCAGTAGCATCACTGTCACAGAATTAGGCGAAAATTGAACTGATTTTAGTTGTTCTTGAATTGCAAACGAAACTCATCATTTTCTTGATTTCGTCGTACACGCATTACCTTGGGTGATTAAGTGCTTTTTTCCAAGGTAAGCGGCGTGTAACGATTTGCATGTGCTTGATGTTAATTTACATGTAATCCGAAATACTCGTTTCACGTGGTGCACAATAAGCTCGTTGTGATTTATGTTCACCTATTGAGAGTATATAAGGCGAAGTATTTCTCATAATTATTTACGGGAACCAAAATATCTAATCAAAGGATAGATAACCTCGTCTTGCAATCTCCAGCCAAAGGGGTGAGTGTTAAATTTACATTTCGTTTTATTGTGAATTTTATTCAGATTATCATTTCGTATAATGATGCCTTTATTGCAATGAACGTGGAATATTTGGAAATATTAGTCACTTTTAGACTTTAAATGAAATATCGTAATCTACAGCTTAGATTATTTTTGAGACAACTATTATTAGTCTGCTTTTATTTATTATAGCTGATTCCGTAGATCTGATAACATCTGACAATAGCTGTCACCGTCTGATTCCGTCGTTGATACCGTAGAAGTACATCACTGATAGCGCATCTAATAACATCGTTGATACCGTCTCTGATACCGTAGCTGCTAACGTAGTTGATACCATTTCTGATACCGTAGCTGTTAACACATCTGATACCATCTTTTGATAAACGTCTTTGATATCGTCTGATTTGTTGTGGGACATTTATTGTTTGTTCTGGAACATCTCTGTATAAATGTCTGAATGTGCTTGTGCCGTTAATTTGTGCAAACGGAATTGAAGTATCTGTCTGTGTGTCGAACTGTCTGTTCGTCAACATCTGTGTAACGTGTAAATATCCGGAAAGCTAGAAGTCCGAGTGTCGGAGCTGTCTTAGAGTTGTAAAACGTCCGGGTCGACATCTAGGCGAGTGAGGAACCGTTGGTTCTGGTAGATGTTGTATGCTGTCTGAACGTATAACTGTGGTGGATCCGTGTAGGGAAACGTCCGATAATAGTATTGGTCAACCCTCGGTTTTCGGGGAAACTGGGAGACGATTCAACTGTTGCTGAATCGTGCGGTTATACAGGGGAGACACATAGGTGTATTGAAATTGTAATATAATTTAATACATTGTTGTATTTGCATGCTTATGTCAGATCACAATAATATTTCAAGTGATCACATAGATATCAATAAAAGCTAGCAACTTGATTGAATACAAGCATATGATCGTGCTAGTTATCGCAATCCATCGTGCGATAGATAGTTTGTCGTTTGTGTTTATTTTTTTCGTAAATCATACTTGCATTTATTTAACTTTCGTAAAGGATCCTTGAATCTGTGTATAATCCAAGAGATCCCTTTACATCTGAGATTCCTTTTGTATTAATATTTAATTTGTTCATGTATTGTGAATGATTGTGAGTGTAATTGTGGGTTGAGTGCATGAATTATTGTGTTGTTACATATGTATTTTTTCATTTATAATTTATTACATAAATTTATATTTTCTTTCACAAATTGTGTTTGTATTGTTCATTTAGTCCACCCTCCTCTCGGTAACAATTCTGTTACAATGGTGTCAGAAGTGGGATCGTTGGATTAAGTGAACTGTCAATCATTTTTGTGAAGGTATACATTTAATGTTTATATTTGAGCGTGACCTTCTGTTAAGATAATACTCTAGTTGGAGTTTATTTTTGTTTAGTTTACCTAGGTCCGTGTGTCCAGTATAAACGTGTTTAAAGTATTGGTTTGGTTATATATCTATATTCATATTACAATTGTCATGTCATCCCTTAAGGACTTGGTTGCCTTAGGCAAAGAATTTGGATATGAAGGCGAAAGCTTAAGAAAATTTATTCAAGAAGAACAAGCCCGGGAAAGGGAAGAAAGGGTAAGAGAAAGGGAATTACATAGGGAATTAGAAAAGGAAAAAGGGGAGGCCGAAGAAAGGAAACTGGAATTAGAAAGGGAATCCGATGAAAGGAAACGGGAATTAGAAAGGGAATCCGAAGATAGGAAATGGGCCTTTGAGAGGGAAAAGATAGAATTAGAGAAGCAGGCCGAAAGAGAAAAGATAGAATTTGAGAGGGAAAAGATAGAATTATAGAAGCAGGCCGAAAAGGATAGGATAGGATGGGAAATGGAAGCGGAGCAAAGCGAATAGAGTTAGATGAAAAAGATAAGCAACGGGATCATGAGCGTAAGGTGGAATTAGCGACATCTGGAAGAGAACACGATTCTACCTTTAGCAAATTAAGGGGCCCCAAATTACCTCCCTTTGACGAAGAAAAAGATAACATGGATAGTTATCTTCATCGGTTTGAGCGGTATGCCGAAAACCAGAAGTGGAGTCAAAATGACTGCGCACTCAATCTTAGTGCTCTATTAAAAGGTAAAGCACTGGATGTATACTCGCGACTTCCTAGGGACGATGTGTTTAAGTACGACGTCCTAAAGGAAGCACTTCTCAAGAGGTACAAGCTCACTGAACAGGGTTTTCGTAAAAAGTTCAGGTATAGCAAGCCCGATAAGGGAGAAACCTTTGGTCAGTTCACCGTCAGAATTGCGAACTATTTTGAGCGGTGGATTGAATGCGGCAAAGCGGTGATAACGTTTGAAGGGTTGACTGATTTCTTGCTCAGAGATCAATTATTTAATACAGTTGGGCGAGAATTAGATCAATTTCTGAAGGAGAAAGTCTTCACGAACGTAAAAGATATGGCTAAGCAAGCCGATTTATTTGCCGAAGCTCATGGGGGAACCCAGAACGTGGTTTTAAAAGATTTTAAGTCTGGAAACCAGTCTGTAAGACCTATGCCTAGGGAGCCTGTAAAATCAGCTGAGGTAAAAAGGTCAGTTGGGAATCCAGTTTTTCAGCGTGTGCGGTGTTTCTTGTGTAATGCATTGGGTCATGTTCAAAAAGACTGTCCTAAAAGAAAGGCACTTTTACATAAGGTAGCAGTGGCTATACAAAGTAAAGGTATAACTGATAACATCGTACAGGTAGAACCTTGTATTCATTCGCTTGGCACGTGTTTATTTCCTGAAGCGCGTGTACCAACCGCGAGAGGGTTTGTCAACGGTCGAGAAGTCGTGGTATTGCGTGACACTGGTTGTACGGGCGTAGTGATCAAACGTAGTCTCGTGCAGGATAACCAAATGCTTTGGTGGGAATCCCCATGTATGTTACTTGATCAGACGATGGGTCGCATTCCCGTAGCAAGGATCACAGTAAAAACACCTTTCTTAACGGGAACTGTTGATGCACTTTGTATGGACAATCCTATATACGATCTGACGATCGGTAATGTTGAAGGTTCCCGTCTTCCAACCATGGCCGATTTTAAAATACCTTTGGCCCAGGCAGTCGAAACGCGAGCGCAAACACGGCGAGAGAAAACCGCGTTTCATAAATTAATAGTCCCTGAATCGATCTCCGGAATTTCGCGTGATGATTTCAAACAAGAGCAAGAACGTGATGAATCCATCAGAACAATGGTTGAGAAAATCACGTCCGGCGCGATTAAACATTGCAAGCGTGGGGGTAGCTCGAGATTCGTACGCAAGAACGGATTAATTCATAGGGAGTTTAGCGCTCGGGAGGGTAAGAAGTATTGGCAAGTGGTCGTACCCCAGAGATATAGATCTCAAGTACTTAGGGTGGCGCATGAGTCAAGCATGGCAGGACACCTAGGTAAGGCTAAGACCACTAGCAGGATAGTCGCTGAATTCTACTGGCCAGGTGTTAATGGCGATGTCACACGGTTCTGTAGCTCGTGCGACGTATGTCAGAAAACCGTCTGTAAGGGAAGGGTCACAAGGGTGCCCTTGGGACAGATGCCATTAATAGATACACCGTTTAAAAGAGTGGCAGTAGATATTGTAGGACCAATACACCCAGTTACCGAAAGAAAGAATCTGTATATTCTTACTCTGGTTGACTACGCAACCAGATACCCTGAAGCCGTAGCGTTACCAACTATTGAAACGGAAAGGGTAGCTGAAGCATTAGTTGATATCTTCAGTAGGGTAGGGGTGCCAGAAGAAATCCTCACTGATTGTGGTGCCCAATTCACCTCTGACCTCATGGGTGAAATAAGTAGGCTGTTATCCATCAAACAGCTGAACACTACCCCATACCATCCGATGTGCAATGGACTGGTAGAGAAGTTTAATGGTACCCTCAAAAGCATGCTACGAAAGATGTGCGCGGAACGTCCGCAAGACTGGGACCGTTATTTAAACGCTGTTCTGCTCGCGTACCGTGAAGTACCGCAGGAAAGTTTAGGGTTCTCACCCTTTGAACTGTTATATGGTAGAACAGTTTGAGGCCCGATGCGGATACTACGCCAACTATGGACTGGTGATGTCGCGAACGAGGAAATAAAAACGACTTACCAGTACGTGTTAGATTTAAGAAACAAACTTGAGAGTACATGCCAGATGGCACGTGACGAATTGATTAAATCGGGGCGCAGATATGCCAAGTATTACAACCGCAGAGCGCGTAATAGGAAATTTCTTGTGGGAGATCAGGTGCTATTGCTTCTTCCAACGAGTTCGAATAAGTTATTAGTCCAGTGGAAAGGTCCATATGAAGTTAAAGAAGTAAAAGGTGACATGGACTATAAAATTGACATGGACGGTATTGTAAAAACATTCCATGCGAACATGTTCAAGTTGTACATCAAGAGACAGAGCGACAATTTCAATAAGGGGAGTTGAAAATATAGGCGCAGACTACTTGAGTAGGGCGTGATGGGAAATTTGTATGAATTTGCCCAGTAATAAAATCCAGTTTGTAGTATAACCAGTGTAAATGTTGTAAGATATCATCAGTAGTTACTTTTCTTCTATTCTGTGTTAGTTTTAAAAATGTGTACATTTTTATTCTTAGGGGGGAGGTATTGTCACAGAATTAGGCGAAAATTGAACTGATTTTAGTTGTTCTTGAATTGCAAACGAAACTCACCATTTTCTTGATTTCGTCGTACACGCATTACCTTGGGTGATTAAGTGCTTTTTTCCAAGGTAAGCGGCGTGTAACGATTTGCATGTGCTTGATGTTAATTTACATGTAATCCGAAATACTCGTTTCACGTGGTGCACAATAAGCTCGTTGTGATTTATGTTCACCTATTGAGAGTATATAAGGCGAAGTATTTCTCATAATTATTTACGGGAACCAAAATATCTAATCAAAGGATAGATAACCTCGTCTTGCAATCTCCAGCCAAAGGGGTGAGTGTTAAATTTACATTTCGTTTTATTGTGAATTTTATTCAGATTATCATTTCGTATAATGATGCCTTTATTGCAATGAACGTGGAATATTTGGAATTACTAGTCACTTTTAGACTTTAAATGAAATATCGTAATCTACAGCTTAGATTATTTTTGAGACAACTATTATTAGTCTGGTTTTATTTATTATAGCTGATTCCGTAGATCTGATAACATCTGACAATAGCTGTCACCGTCTGATTCCGTCGTTGATACCGTAGAAGTACATCACTGATAGAGCATCTAATAACATCGTTGATACCGTCTCTGATACCGTAGCTGCTAACGTAGTTGATACCATTTCTGATACCGTAGCTGTTAACACATCTGATACCATCTTTTGATAAACGTCTTTGATATCGTCTGATTTGTTGTGGGACATCTATTGTTTGTTCTGGAAAATCTGTGTATAAATATCTGAATGTGCTTGTGCCGTTAATTTGTGCAAACGGAATTGAAGTATCTGTCTGTGTGTCGAACTGTCTGTTCGTCAACATCTGTGTAACGTGTAAATATCCGGAAAGCTAGAAGTCCGAGTGTCGGAGCTGTCTTAGAGTTGTAAAACGTCCGGGTCGACATCTAGGCGAGTGAGGAACCGTTGGTTCTGGTAGATGTTGTATGCTGTCTGAACGTATAACTGTGGTGGATCCGTGTAGGGAAACGTCCGATAATAGTATTGGTCAACCCTCGGTTTTCGGGGAAACTGGGAGACGATTCAACTGTTGCTGAATCGTGCGGTTATACAGGGGAGACACATAGGTGTATTGAAATTGTAATATAATTTAATACATTGTTGTATTTGCATGCTTATGTCAGATCACAATAATATTTCAAGTGATCACATAGATATCAATAAAAGCTAGCAACTTGATTGAATACAAGCATATGATCGTGCTAGTTATCGCAATACATCGTGCGATAGATAGTTTGTCGTTTGTGTTTATTTTTTTCGTAAATCATACTTGCATTTATTTAACTTTCGTAAAGGATCCTTGAATCTGTGTATAATCCAAGAGATCCCTTTACATCTGAGATTCCTTTTGTATTAATATTTAATTTGTTCATGTATTGTGAATGGTTGTGAGTGTAATTGTGGGTTGAGTGCATGAATTATTGTGTTGTTACATATGTATTTTTTCATTTATAATTTATTACATAAATTTATATTTTCTTTCACAAATTGTGTTTGTATTGTTCATTTAGTCCACCCTCCTCTCGGTAACAATTCTGTTACAATCACTGCAGCGGTTATTATAAAAGAGGGAATATCCCATTATTTAGAATATCAATGAAAGGTTTATGCTGCATTCCTGGACAATGCGAAGGCTTTGAATACGGTGTGGCATGATGGCCTCTTTTATAAGCTATTATATCTTGGAATTAAAGGAAAACTGTGTAGATTAATTAGAAATGCGTTGGGAGAAGTTAGGGCTCATTTTCTGCTCAACGTGCATAAAGTTGAATGGAAAGGAAGAACGCTATCAGCATGGCTATTCTTAGTCATGTTAAATGACATATTATCCTTGCTGGAGTGCACAAAATCTGGAATACATGTTGGCACTCTGGGTTTCCTCTGTGTTTTACATGCACATGACACATGCTTATTATCTTCGTTATTTAATGGTATGTGTGTTTTACTTCGCAGCCTCAATGACTATGTATCGAAGTGGAGACTCCGGTACAATGCTAATAAAAGCAATATTGTCATATTTTCGAAGAAGAAAATCTATGTGCACCCTCGGAGGTAAAATGATTCCTATATTTTCTTCTAGAACCTAGTGCTGGGGTCTCCACAGATCTTTCCAATACTGCTGCAGTAAAATAAATGGTACTACCTGCAATGACATATGGATGCGAATTGTGGTCCAACTTGAGACAGTCACAAGTATACGATCTGGAAGTATGTCCAATAAAAGCGGCAAGACGAATTATAGGTCTTGACCAGCGCTCTTACACAGTAGCAGCCATTAGCAGTCTTGGACTGTGGACCATTGCGGGTTATGTGGATAAAATCAAATTAGGTTTCTTCAATAAAATCTGCAGAGATAAAGGTTCACTTGCATGGAAAATTATATTCAACAGAAGAATCCTTGACCTCCTTATACACGAGAGCGAGAGCGTTGGTTTAATTAAAGACATATATCGTGTTCTTTTGAAATACCATCTTGTCTGTTTTTACAACCATACGTGAACACCCTATATTCTGTCACGAAATCAGTCTGGAGAAAGAATATTGAAATGGCAGTTAACTGCTGCGAAAAATCATTGTGCAGATCTATATTTGAAATGAGACTTGGACTTTTACATTATGCAAGTGTCCATACAAATCTTCAACCACATGTAGTTTCGAAATTTGGTAAATGTTTTTCCTAATAAAACGTGGACTTTCGATAATATTGCTTATTGTAATATGTGTTCCGTTGCAACAGAGAATGAATATAACTGTACACTCTGTAATAGATTGACTACAGACTGAGTCAAATATATTTTACTCAACTGCCAAGCCCTAAACGAAGAGCGTAACACTATGTTTGAAAAAGTAATAGATGCAATAGATATCAACGATGCGCACTGGCTTTTATGTCAGGACAATGACACATTACTTCATATCCTTTTAGGCAGGAGAGTGGACATCTTTGAATCTAGGGTTGATCAATCATGGCAGACATCCATGTGTGTGGTGGCTGATGAAATAGACACGGTTTACAGATGACCAAATGATCTTGAAAACAATATCTCATAGTATGCTTGATCAATAAATTAAGTAAATGGACCGAATTCATTTATACCTAATAAATAACTCACATGTGTTCTAAGTGACAGAGAAAATGATAATCAGTTTAAATCGTTTCATTAACTTGTGAATAATTCCTTATCCTTTATTTTTCCCCTCATGATCTATGTTGCATACAAAACTCGTTTGCAAGAAGTTCTCTCATGTATGTGCTCTGATATAGCGTTCTCTTTACTTTTGTTGCTATTTTACTGTATGTAAGTTCTTTAATGTCCGGCCTAACGTTTTTGTATTTGCGAATAATTAACTGAATAAAATTTCCTCTGAATAGGAAATATAGAAAGTCAGTCAGTCAGTCATACATACATACCATATATATATATATATATATATATATATATATATATATATATATATATATATATTTTGTCAGGTTACTCGTGGGTTATGAGCGTTATTCATATACTTTTGTACAAGCCCCACCTGTCAAAGGGTAAGTGTTAAGTCCCACATGTCAAGGGGTATTGTACAACATATAATAATACTAACTATAACCCACTCCCTTTTGATACTCGTTATTTAAGAGATGACCGCCCTCGATATAATTTCCCGGTTCGAGTATGAGAATAGATATGGTAAACTGAGCAAGTATATTGAACAAACAACAACGAGCCCCCGTAAAGATAAATAAACAATTTAATCAAATACATACACACTTATGAAACTTCCTTACATTAGGAATACACGTGGTTGAGAAATACAACTTCCACCGAATTACAATAAGATTTGAAATAGATTTAAACATATTAGCCGTTCTATTACTGACAGTTTAAAATCATTATAGGATGGAGTGGTACAATCGAAGTCAATGCGTTGTGTGATTTTATAACCTGTTATTCTCGGTTCACGTTCACGGTTCAATCCAATGCTATTCTAGAAGTACCTTTCTCTCTAGATAAT
Organism: Unio pictorum; assembly: GCA_030141615.1. Classification (NCBI taxonomy): domain Eukaryota; kingdom Metazoa; phylum Mollusca; class Bivalvia; order Unionida; family Unionidae; genus Unio; species Unio pictorum. Next base: position 14,312,189 of record JARLTB010000377.1, read on the forward strand.
ATGCACTCGTGGATGTTTCCGCTTGATTCCGGACTTGTCCACTGTATCATGCGTACACTGCAATTTCCGTTTCTCAATTATTTTTTCAACGTGTACGTCGTTATTTCCGTACTTCGCGAACTTCCCAACAAAGCTATTTTCTTCCTTTCAAACGAAAATTAAAACAACCTAAGTCTCTCGTTACCATGGTTACTGTTGAGACTTTCCATTATTCCTGGTTCGAACAATCAGATATTTCTTTCAGTGATAACAACTTTACGGCTAGTAATTAACTACACGTGTCCTGAAATGAATGTAGTTAAACAAATGTTAATTCGTTTCGCCTTGACCTAATACATTAACGTACTACAGAGCGAGGCGTTGAATTATGGATCTGCTTTAATTTTCCACAGTACATACATCGTATACACTGTCGCTAAATCATCTATGAAATCAAAATTCGATGAATTCACATGTATTCTTGTAAATTCCTTACTAAAGTAATACATTAAATTCTTTGAACACAATTATTATTCAAACAATATAATAAATTCAAAAATTGACGTAACATTCTCTATTCGTAACTCAGCATAGTGTTTTTACGACATAAATTAACACTACGTCATTCTTAAGTAAGGTAAGAATTCCAATTTATAATTCAAAAGCACATTGTTATACAAATGTATCAAATGTATTCATACACGTATTTCCGATTCATAATACAAAACTCATTATTGTACAAGTGTATCAAATTAAATCAATAATACAAATGTATCAAACGAAATCTTGCAGACCTGTAAACTATGCAAACATCATATAAATTTCATCAATAATATACATGGAATTGTGACAGTACCTTTGTGTTTTGGTGTGTCTCCCTTAGTTTGGCGGTTTTTCCTGGATCACTAATCTTTAACGGACCTATTATCTCAAATAACGTACTAAATAATTATACCCTTGGCTCTCTTACAGTGCAATATCAAGACCAAACTTTAATGATTATGTTCTGCGAATTTTCGTGTGAAAACAACCCTTTTTTAACCGTGACCAATCAGAATCAAATGTATTTTCTCCCGCTTTCCGCTAAAAGTCGCTTTCGTCATCGTCAATACGACATAGTTGGTTTTAAGTAACAGAATCTCTGCATTTTCTCACTTCTGACACATTCCGTGAGAATTGAAACTTTAAAATGTCGCCAGCTGTCAGCCCAGCTGCTGAATAAACAACGTTTAATTAGTACAACGGTCACATCCTACACTACAGATCCCTCTTTTGGCACGATGTGCCTTCATAAATCTAACTAATGGCTATCTAGTCTCACCTAATTGTTTACTAATAGTTCGACTGAAATTTGCCACTTCACACACACACACACACAGATATATATATATATATATATATATATATATATATATATATATATAGTCAGATTAAGCGCCACATTTCGCAAATTTGTCTTCTCAAACTAAATAACGTTACTAATCCTTGCATAATATATAACGGGTTCTGAAATATTAAGATTCTAAACACATGTATATAGCATCTAAGTATTGAAATACATGTATGATCCATTCATGTCAAAGACAATAACTTCATTCTTATGTTTAAAACATGAACATTAATCCCAAATGATACATATATTCGAGGTACAAACAAACATGAGAGCAGCTATATAATATGCACAAACTGTTATTGAATCTCAATTTCATCATGATGTTCTATCAGCATCGTTCATTATACATACATGTACATGTTCGCACACTTGAAAACACACACACACACAAGACCGCGCACGCACGCATACATAACATCACTTAAGATATCGTATGAATAGTTTAGATCTAGAAATGACAGCTCAATAGAGTATCTAGGGAGAGCATTTTAATCCAATAATAATAATAATAATAATAATAATCATAACAATAATAAACAATCAATAATAATAATAATAATAACTTGTTCGGAACATACATTATCACACTGCTGCAAACTGGGTATATTTTCCCCAGTCCTTCCTTATCACTGCAAGATGTTGATTGAGTATGCAAGTAGAACCTTCTAACTACAGGTGTCAGCTTTAAATATTATAAAAACATATATTGTCAAAAACCTTGCCTGAATACATAATGTTGAATCGTCCAAATTGCTCAAGAATTTGTTGCTTTTTTACCATCCGCAATACTTTACCTTCTCTACTCTTTAGGGCGACACATGAAGAAAATGCCAATCAAAGTTTACATATGGGAGGGCAGGTATGGCAATTCCGTTTCCTTTGGCCACGCTTCAATCTCTCTTAGCGATGGCACATACATTAGCTGGTGGCCCACTCCTAACAGCAACTTGATGAGCAAAGCATTTGGTACAACAGGGACATATACTGGGTCACTTCAGGAAGATATTACATTAGAAGAAAATAGACAACCTGATGCAGTCTTTACAATAACTAGCTGTGTTGATGAATATGCTATTCGAAGATGGTGGAGATCGTTCAGAACCAGTTCTTCGTACAGTGGAATTTATAAAAACTGTTGTTATGTTGTATTTAAAACCCTAGTGAACGGATCTGTCTTGCAATTATTTTCAAACGATGAAAGGAGGCAATGGAGAACTAAAGGTCTATGGAGACAAAGTCATTTAAAACGCTTTTTACAAGAGTTATGCCGGCGTATGGAACAACACGAGGAGAGAAAGAGGGAAAGATTTATTGGTTCAATTTGTCTTATTGTCCTGGTTGGGTTGTTTAGTTTAGCATTATCCAAAATATTAACGTTTGTCATAGGCTTATTTTATTCTCGAACTTGAGCGTGTGATCATACAGCCTTTCAAAACTCTTCAGTCGCTGGACAATCAGAAAATAATTTCACGGGACAATCATAAAATAATTGTTAAATATTTTTAAATCATTTTATATGCACATCACAAATGAAGAAGTGCTAAACCAGTGCCTGTTTGCCACGAAAATGGAAAATGACTCACAGAAGCGAGTGACATTTCAGAACGATGAACTGAGTATTGTAAAGAACTTTACAAACATCAGCCCACAGAAGCCCCAGAGGTTCTTGAAGTTCCAAACGCCACAAATGATGATGATTTCCCCATTCTTAAAGAAGAGGTGGAGTCAGCAATTAGAGTAATATATTGGCAGACTTAATGATTTGTTCAGTTTTTTTAATAAGGGACATCGTTATCTTGATTCTAAACACCCATAAGATTTGTAAGTTCTTCTAACTGCATTATATAAGTTCAATAGAATATATCCTTTAAGATAAAATCTATTTCTTTAGGTCGAAAGAAAGAAGTTGAAGAAATGATTTCTATGTCTTGTGAGATTTTTCTTCTGAAAATCTGTCCCTCACTATCAAAAATAGCAATATAGTTTAATGCCTGAAAAAGTCTTAAGAAGTTAGTTGATGCATTTAATAGAATTGAAGTGGGGTTGCGGGCGTAACAGCCATTTAATAACAAGAAAGGTAGCTTAAATCCTGTCGTATCAGTAATATCTTCATGTTTATCTCCATGGAGATTTGTATTGATGGTCTTTATGTATGATTACCTTCTTAAAACGTTTTATTTTGAACAGCAGGCAAAGATAAATGGACTGATTACAACAAGGCTAAAAGCGTTCCGTCTGGAGAGACACAAGATATCAATTGAGTTAGTCTTAAACTGATGCATATATTATCTGATATAATCTATTAAATACTTCGAAGTCTAAGGTTGTACTCCTACCAAGGATATAAAGTAACTGTTGCACAAGACACATGTTGCATTCGAAGTATTCGAGGTGGAACAAATGTATAGCCAGAACATTTATTGAAAAATAAAACACCATTATAGTTGACATATTGTTTAAACTGTTTTTTCCAAATATTCATGTAAGAGTCACTTAAGATAGTAGACCACCTAATCAACTTCACCCATTATGTAGTAGACCGGGCAAACTAACTCCCTCTTTCTCACTATTAATCTGTGGAAAAGCCATCAGTTCTAGTTTTATAATTCTGAGGATGCTAGTGCGTTATTTTTATCAGATATGAGTTAGGTAGTATAGAGGTTTTGGAGTTGTATTTATTCTTTAATTAGAGAGATTCTTTTGAGGAACTGTCTTTCCCATTGGACAAAAGGTATAATATAATATCTGAAAACTGTACCCGCCCCACTCTACGTAAATTGAATGGAGTAACTTACAGATATAGCTCATTCCCGAGAGTTTAAAAGCAAACATATTTATATTAGGTTTGTTTCCAGTATCAATGAGGATATAATTATAGATGTACTTTTGTGTCCTTATTCGGTACTTTCTGAGATGTTCAATATGCTTCTTCCAAATTGTTGAATACGGAGGTAAGTACAGTGTCTTAGAAGATGATCTGCATTCTAAGTTTGATTTCCATTCATTTTGGAAATCTGAAATTTCAAACGTCATTAGATAGGTTTCTCACCATTCCAAATATTTTTAAAATCACCAATATGTTACATCAGAAAATGTGAATATTAGTGTTTGGAAGATATTTATTTTCCTAGATAATGTCGTGTAAATACGTTCAAAATTTTAAGTTTGTGTGCGTTTTAGTTCTTGCATGTGTAGTCTTTGTGTTTATCATCTCTTTTAACCAACTCAGTTCGTCCAGTTTTAATTGTCCTGAATGTTTTCCATTCTGCACAAGTTGTGAGACCTTGTAAAAATCGTCTGGGTAATCTTTGCATCAATTCGAAATTATACCTTGCATCCGCACTTGTAAATCCTTCTTCGGTCTTACCTTTTATTGTGTCTTGGTTAACTGCCGTTAGTGTTTCCGTCACGTCAATAACAATAGTCGCAAGATCGCACCTTGCATAACCCATAATCCAATTATCATAACCTGAATGACCAATTACAAACTCGGGAATTTTATCCCAGGGAATGTGTTTGTTGGTTATAAAATAGTCTTCAGAATAAATAGAATGCAAGGATCCTCGAGATCTCGCGGATTCTTTGATGCCATTAATTTTTCTAACTTCCTCATTCGTCACATTGAGAACATTGACTCTTTTCCCAACTATAAGAATACTGGCATTCAAAAACTGGTCTGATATGCTCGAAACGTATTCTAGGGTATCTATAATGTCTTCTGCCAAAAGTATATCCCCATGAAAATATCCATACCAATGTGTGTTGTACAGTTCTTTCACTTGGTTTTACATTGCTTTCCACTGTCAGAGTATAATAAGATTGGAAATATATTCCGATGAATAAAATTTACCTTCTTAATTACGGAAGTATTATTTGTAAACAAAATCAACTGCCCATGCGGCTTGAAAGTCTGCCAATTATACAGCGTGTTATTATAAACCAATACTTTCTCCGAAGCTATATCATACTCTGTTTTAAAAGACGTAAAAAGAGTTATAATTTGTCGATTTTCTAACCCATTATTCATATCATTATACACGGATATATCAGAAACCATGTCAGAAATTCTCCTTGGCAGGACAGGTAGCCTTGCCCTGCCTAGAATCATTTTGTAATGTTGTTCATTGGTTAATAAATATTTTCCTTTTTTGAGAAGTACATCACATTCACTAATCATTCCTGTCACATATGTGTATTTCACTTGGAAATATAAAACCACGAACAAATAAATGCACAAGAGTACAAGAAACGGTCGATACAAGCGAATTTTCATCTTAACAACTTCTTCTCACTTCCATTTCAAACTTTCTTTCATTCTTGTTAAAATGCTGCAAAAAAGAAAACATATGACATTTACATATACAATATGTAGCATAGGACTTTGAGTGAGAGACCATCTAACTAGTAGCATAGGACTTTGAGTAAGAGACCATCTAACTAGTAGCATAGGACTTTGAGTAAGAGACCATCTAACTAGTAGCATAGGACTTTTAGTAAGAGACCATCTAACTAGTACCATAGGACTTTGAGTAAGAAACCATCTAACATGTAGCATAGGACTTTGAGTAAGAGACCATCTAACTAAAACCATAGGACTTTGAGTAAGAAACCATCTAACTAGTACCATAGGACTTTGAGTAAGAAACCATCTAACATGTAGCATAGTACTGTGAGTAAGAAACCATCTAACTAGTACCTTAGGACTTTGAGTAAGAAACCATCTAACATGTAGCATAGGACTGTGAGTAAGAGACCATCCAACTAGTACCAAAGAACTTTGAGTAAAAAACCATCTAACTAGTACCATAGGACTTTGAGTAAAAAACCATCTAACATGTAGCATAGGACTGTGAGTAAGAGACCATCTAACTAGTACCATAGGACTTTGAGTAAAAAAACATCTAACATGTAGCATAGGACTTTGAGTAAAAGACCATCTGACTAGTAGCATAGGGCTTGGAGTAAGAGACCATTTAGCATTGTACTTTGAGTAATGTTACGTGCTTAGGCTCGAATAAGCAGCAACATAGAAAGAAGTGAAAATAACAAGCTTGTAAAATTTAACAAACATTTTATTGAGAACAAATATTTTCATAAAAGAAAATATTTAAACTTTTTAGAGAATCAAGTCCAAAAATTAATCCAAAAATAATTCACAATATAATCCACTAGTGGAATTACAAGAGTCCTCATAATAAAATGTCCTAATAGTTTCTGGTTCAAATCTTGACGATGTAATCCAATATGGACGTCACGTGATGAAGTCAGTTTTAGTTTCATAATAATCCAAATGAACACAAGTAATTTCTAGATAAATAGAACAATAAATTCCTCTTGATCCCAAACGAATTGAAATGATTTACACTCAAATAAAACACACAACTTTGTATTCCAAAGCCTAGACTAACTACTAAATATCTCGCTCCAAAACATCACTTATATACCTGTTTTTACGTAAACAAGAAAGGGATCACGACCTTCCAGAATCTCTCAGAACAATCTCACGCTCAAGAAATCACGCAAACATCCTATGACCCAACTAAATTAGAAAGATGTTTATACTTTACTTCATTTTGTCCTTGGAATCAGCCAATCATTTTTAAAGTATAGCTCTATTGTCCTTGGAATCAACCAATCAGTTTAGAAGCTTGTTTACACTCTGAAGACAAGGTCAGAAAATGAGGTTAACATCTGTTGTTTACTGTAGAGTGAAAATTTCTAGAAAAATTTCCCAAAGAATGAATTTTTAATCCAAAATGTCAAATTTGAATCTGAGAAAAATAAATAAATTATTTAAATCAAATATACGTAACAGTAAGAGAACATGTAGACTGTAGCATGGCACTTTGAGTAGGAGACCATTTAGCATTGGTACTTTGAGTAAGAGAACATGTATACTTTAGCGTGGTACTTTGAGTAAGACAACATGTATACTTTAGCGTGGTACTTTGAGTAAGAGAACATGTATATTTTAGCGTGGTACTTTAAGTAAAAGAACATGTATATTTTAGCGTGGTACTTTGAGTAAGACAACATGTATACTTTAGCGTGGTACTTTGAGTAAGAGAACATGTTGACCTGTAGCATGGTACTTTGAGCAAGAGAACATGTATACTTTAGCGTGGTACTTTGAGTAAGAGAACATGTATATTTTAGCGTGGTACTTTGAGTAAGACAACATGTATACTTTAGCGTGGTACTTTGAGTAAGAGAACATGTATATTTTAGCGTAGTACTTTGAGTAAGACAACATGTATACTTTAGCGTGGTACTTTGAGTAAGAGAACATGTATATTTTAGCGTGGTACTTTGAGTAAGAGAACATGTATGTTTTAGCGTGGTACTTTGAGTAAGAGAACATGTTGACCTGTAGCATGGTACTTTGAGCAAGAGAACATGTATACTTTAGCGTGGTACTTTGAGTAAGAGAACATGTATATTTTAGCCTGGTACTTTGAGTAAGACAACATGTATATTTTAGCGTGGTACTTTGAGTAAGACAACATGTATACTTTAGCGTGGTTCTTTTGTAAGAGAACATGTATACTTTAGCGTGGTACTTTGAGTAAGAGAACATGTATACTTTAGCGTGGTACTTTGAGTAAGAGAACATGTATACTTTAGCGTAGTACTTTGAGTAAGAGAACATGTTGACCTGTAGCATGGTACTTTGAGCAAGAGAACATGTATACTTTAGCGTGGTACTTTAAGTAAGAGAACATGTAGCTTGGTACTTAGAGTACGATAACATGAAGACTGTAGCATGGTCCTTTAAGTAAGAGAATGAATATTTTGCATCTAGCATGCTACTTGTAGTAAGGAACTTTGCAGCATCTAATATTATTCTTTGAGTTAGATAACATGCAGACTGTAAGAAAACATTTAGAATGGTCCGTTAAGTAATTAAGTATGCGATCATGAAGCATGGCACTTTGAGTAAAAGTTAAATGACATGTAGCAAGGTGATTTGGATAAGAACATGAACCATGTAAAATGGTATTTTAAGCAAGTGAACATTTAACATGTAGCATAGTACGTTCAGTAATATAGCATGTAACAAGGTACTATGAGTAAGGGAACATATAGTAATATAGCATGTAACAATGTACTATGAGTAAAAGAACATGTAATAATATAGCATGTAACAAGGTACTATGTGTAACAGAATATGTAGTAATATAGCATGTAACAAGGTACTATGAGTAAGAGAACATGTAGTAATATAGCATGTAACAAGGTACTATGAGTAAGAGAACATGTAGTAATATAGCATGTAACAAGGTACTATGAGTAAGAGAACATGTAATAATATAGCATGTAACATGGTCCTATGAGTAAGAGAACATGTAATAATATAGCATGTAACAAGGTACTATGAGTAAGAGAACATGTAGTAATATAGCATGTAACAAGGTACTATGAGTAACAGAACATGTAGAACAACTAACTGAGCGTAGACGTATCGAACTACAAGTTCAGGATACAAATAAATATTTCTTATCCGCTGAGGTGTTTTTTGAAGTGGAAGGTAAAGTTATAACAAATGTGGCATCTGATACGCCATATGCAGATAATTTGCATGTCGGCTTTGTTAACAATGGAATGATGGCATTGTTTAATATCGCTGCATATATGACTGATGGAATAAATATTGAATCAATGGAGCAACCGATAACAACATAGCTGTATTTGATACTAATGGAACAATTAAGTCTGGTGTTATTACGTCAACGAAATGAGGTAATATTCGCAATCGAGTACTAAAAATCCGGTATACAATGAATGGCCCTGTCATTATGACTAATAATAAAACTACTGGTCGTGGATAACCAGAATTAAAGGAAGAAATACGTCGATGATAGAGACTTACCAATGATCAACTCGTTAACAGCAGTTAATAATGAAGTAATCAATCTTAGATCTGTTTATAATGCTCAAATTAACACCTTCTTGAATTTTCGTAAAACGTTAATACGTAACCAGAAACATGAACGAGTGTTGCGGCAGTCCCGCAATCGTTTCTATTAAGCTCGTTGACGTAAAAAAGATCACTGACAACGTTGTGTATAAATTAACTTATGTATCAATATTATAATCACCACCTATAAATTGACTAAACATCGCGCTGAGTTTATTGGTATTTGCAGGTTCTCAGTACTAGGTGTTATAGTATTTACGGTACCGACCACAATATCACCGTATTATTCACTAACAAAATAAAAAAAAGACTCCGCTGGATCTACTATTGGTGTCATGAATTAATCGCTAAACTACAAACTATTTAAGTAATGAGTTGTCCAATCAACCAGTAACAGTACAGGTTCAATCAGGTGCGGGAATGGCAAAATAAATAAAGAACTATAGTTGAGAAGTATTCAGCAAAAATAAAAAAATATCGTAGACGTGTAGTTGTTGTTGACATAATTGTATATTCTGTGTCAACTGTTATTTCTCGAACCGGTGTATTGTTATCAACAATAACATCATAGTTATTGCATCAGTAGTTGGAACAATTTATGTTTCAGCTGCAGCAACATGCCGGTGCTTCTTAATATCACTGAAAAACAAATATCAACATGTAGCAAATAATAAAATTACACACTCCATAGATAACATGATCCAAACTTATCTTCACTGATATCTGCAGGTCTTAGCGACGGAATAATATCAGATAGCGAGTTCACATTTACGACGAGGCTGCGTCCTATTTAAATAATAATAATAATAATAATAATAATAATAATAATAATAATAATAATAATAATAACAATAATAATAATAATAATAATAATAATAATAATAATAATAATAATAATAATAATAATAATAATAATAATAATTATTATAATAATAATAATAATAATAATAATAATAATGTCGACATCGCAAAAAGTACTGGAACATATCATCATTAATACAACACCGTTGAAAACAATGATGATATCAACAAGCTCTACCAATCCTGGATATAACGTCAATGTTTCAACTGTGAATCCAGTAAAAGAAATTTCGCTTGCATAATTACGAGGATATCATAGTTGGCCGAATATTATGTCAACGTCGTCTGGCGGGTTACCGTCGAATAATTCGTTCATAGTTGCGTATAACAATAAAGATGACGGAACTTGGCTAGATTTAGGTATTCCGATAGGTAATTATTAAATGTAATAAATCAATGATGAGTTCCAGCGTAACATGAAGTCAGTTATTGGGCGAGAATATACAATAGCTAAAACAATCCACGAACCAACCTTATTGACCACGATAGAGATACATTCATCAGATTACCATGTTGATAGTTATCAATCATCGATTAGAAGTGTATTAGGCTGCCCTGAAGTAGCCACTCTGTATCAAACGCAGCCTGAACCTACACAGGGCTGAGTTTTAGTTCAGACAAAGAATCAACCTCGCGACAGGTTTATTATTATTATTATTTATTATTAGGACTACTTGCTTATTGAATTAACAAGAAATGTTACAAAGGGTGGTGAGTTTGTATACACCACAAATAATAGAAAGCTGTTGAAACAACGTTACTCAACTTTTAGTAATGGATCAGAATTTACATATACTTATTGGGAAGATGTAATCAGAGATCTTTTGATAAGATTAATCATGCGCACGATGATATACTGAACAAATTACAAGGTCTTACCGAATATGTAATGTAACGTCTGCAAGTGATGAAGTTATCAAACAAGTAGAAATAATTAACGAAATATCATCCGATGCTAAATTTATTAACCTAATTATTATTCAAACAGTGCTTCAATTCGACAGATAGATACAAATTATAATTTTAAAAAATATTCAGTAACAGATTTACTTACATTTAAGTATCCATGATATAAACCAGATGAGATTTTAAAAATCAGTCAATGACAAGATCGATGAATATTTTTATAAAATACTTGAGAAGTGGAAGACAAAATATCCATCGGTAGATATTCTTAAGTATAACAAAATCAGTATGGTTGTGGCCGTCATAATAACGGGAATTGTAAATATGACATCAACAATCGCAGTCAATCTCGTATGTCATGTAATTCAAGCTAGTGTTCAGAAAGATGTTGAAAAATCAAATTAGGCCCAGCATATAGTATATAGTGTCACAATCTGTTATTATCAAGAATAAATTATAAACTAATTGACAAGACTGGCAACTTCCTTGATCTATGTGTGGTGAGACTATGAATATACATATATACGTAGTATCGTACTGATATATTATATAATATATGAAAACGTGAAGGTTTTTATACACAACAAGCAGTTACATGAAAACGCCATCAAAACAGTATTTACACCGCCCTCTGTCGGAACAGAATAATTTAACGTTGACATAATTTTTGATGAATACGGCAATGAAAACATTTCGTTATGGCACGACATTCATTTTATGAGGATCCATTCTTTCCTTTTGTGCCCTTCCATAATGTTCCCGCCAAAAGAGGCCTTTCTTATGGCCCGACATTCCTTGTTATTTTTTTATTTTTCTGTGTACTTTACGAGGCATCCTTCTTGAAGCTTTTCTTTTTAGCTGACATTTATTCTGAAGTTTTTTTTATAAAGGTATCATTTATTTTTCTGTTATGCGGTATGCAGCCTCCGTCAGCGAGGCTTTACATTTTTGCTGATATTCTTTCTGAATGTTTTGTATTGGTATCTTTTATTTTTCTGACTGCTGCATGGGGCATCCTTCATGAAGCTTTTTGTTTTAAACAACATTTTATTCTGAATCTTTTCGAATAAGATTACACTTTGATGAGATTAGGAGTTCGTGCACACACACACACACACACACACACACACACACACACACACACAAACACACACACATTTCAAACCCCGGGAATGTAAAGGCACACTCACATACGTTGTGAGAAAAGTAGAGTTCTCAATTATTAATGAAGATCGCGATTATCTCAACCGTCGGTAGTTGTCAGGCACGGAGATTCAAACACCGATCTCCAGTATGAGAATCAGCCGCGTTAACAATGCAATATATTCAAATCTTACAGATATTCGCTTCAAAATTATTATTAGCTGGACTGCTACCGATGATTATTATACTGAGTAAAATTACAGCGTGGATCTTGTATAAAATAATAGTGTAAACATCTTTCAGCCTTGACTTTGCAGGTTAAAAAATATATTTGTACTTTGGTATAACAGATCTAAAATAGCTAAACTGTATTGTACATGTATAAGTATGTTCTGCCTTGATTTCATTTGTAAGCTACAAATCAGAAATATCCATCTACTAATTAGAACTATTATAAAAGTATTTTACTTCACTGATATTAATTATCATACAGATTATTAATCAATTAATTATAATGACAAAAATAACTACGGTCTTCATTGTACAAATCCTTACGTGAGCAGGAACAAGATATGCTATAGAGTTACCGGTATATCCCTTCTTTGAAGGAATTCGAAATAACAAGCGGGAACTACTGAATTACTCAAAGGAACGGAGACAGAGTTATCTCTCTTTGATACTACTGTAATTTCATATAAATAAATAATTATTTACAAAATTAAAGATAATTAGTATTACTCTACCGGAGATAGCTTAGCTCGAAAATTATCTGTCTTAAAATAATGGAAAGTTGTTTTTGTTTATTCCTTTGCGCTGTGTTGGAAATCTCAAAGTGGCTCTGTATGATTTTCACTATAATTTTGTAAAGAACAAGTGGATAAGTGAAAAATTGTTGTTTAGAGATACCGATTCTCTTGCGTATAAAATTGATGGAGTTTATTGCGTTAACGAGGATCTTTTTGAAAATATTTATAACAAAGAATAATTTGACTTATCCAATGTCTCGTCAAAAACTGGATTTCATGACTCAACAAATCAGAAAATATAATCGGTAAGACGAAATACGAATGTTTGTTCGAGGCAATTATCGATCGAACTTGTAGGATAGTATAGCAAGAAATATTTATATTTAAACGTCAAAATCACGAAAGCATAATAGAGGAGTTTTATGCTGAAATAAAAGTTGCTGCATGGACAATTACGGAAATGTGCTCATAGCCCCTCATTGCCATACTACTCATGCGGTTCTGCACATTAATACAAGCATACAGTAAGTGGCGGTACAATCTGCCACATGAATACAACAAATGGTACTACACCCGACTACATGTATATTCAATTTATGATACATCCTTTTACATGATGCTGAAAATGGTACGGCACCATACTACACAGATTGAGGTAGAGAAACTACACCTTGCTTTATGCCTACATCAATTGGTACTGTACCTTTCTATACACCTGGCTTACAGTACATTTCCGTTTAACAGTTTATTAGGCATTGTAAGGTACGATTGTAAGAATACCAGCCAAAGTAACCTATTTACCTTTATCAAGGTGAACTTCACCTCATGTATCAAAATCTGATGCAAAAGGTTTATAAACTAAAACGAATAGATTATAAACAGGGGATTCCGAAGTAGATTTAATCGATGCTTTGTAACTGTACTCCAAACATGCAGTCTTATTTATCATTCATGTGGTGACAGTACAACATTGATATATCAGTACAATCTAGTGCTATTCATTGAATACCAATATCACTAAAAAGAACTGGTACACACAAACGTTGTTTATCTTCTTCGAACAAATTAGTCGCGTTTGATTTATTTCAGGAATGTATGACCAGTATTAGATATTATGTAAATAATGGGTGACAGTTCGTAATACATGGTTTGCTTGGAGGTTCAGGATATATTGGAGAGACGAATTGAGAGATCTCTGTATGATCAGTTAAGTACACGTACAAATGTCAGTATGTCCCGAGAACTCTCAGGTTAGAAAGTTTGAAAGGCATTTTAATCGTAATCTTAAACATACATCTGTAATAGTATCATGACATTTCCGTACAGATGCATCCCATTGCTAATTTCCTATTTCGACAGTATATGGACCGTCCAGGATTAATAAAGAGTACGGACTTTGAAACATTTGAAAAGGATCGTTGTCCATGAAAACTAGCCCATGCATAAAATTATATATACAATCCTCGCTGCGGATGAGACATTCAGGTCTTAACAGATTACAATGAACTTGCTTCTCATCAAGTGGAAAGTAATTAATGAAATTTTGTCGTTCCAACATATGCTGGTACTTTTAACAAATGACAGGAGAACCAGAACATGATGGGCAGCCAACATATTTTGTTATATATAAGATTAAGTATGTCTTACCTTCATCAACTATAATATACAATACCAGTTGATAAAACATTCGTGCCAACACAGGTCAATGCCAACGATATTATGTAATATGCAAGATCCACTATTGTATAATTCGAGTCAAAACTGTTGGGCGTCTGGTCACATTGAAACTATCCAATCTTCATTTACTTGTGCTGTTGCTGTATTACTTTGCGTGCTGTTTAACAACCTTCCCCATCCAACACCGCCCTATGCTAATTTTCAATACAATCAGCATCAGGACTGTCTCGGATGATGAAGGATTAGATTTAGTTGCAAAGGATGGTCGGAATGAGGAAAGAGGTTCTCGCATTGTTTGACATATGCAATAATGGGTAATAAAGCAATCAGGTCCGAGATGATGAAAAGCAAACTTACTTATCCTCAAGGCGAAATTAATTCATAAAGTTTAGGCCTCGCAATATTGACTTTCCTCTTTACAGATGACAAATTGTGATGACAGTACAAGACTGACATATCAGTACAATCTAGTGCTATTCATTCAATACCAATAGCACCAAAAAGTTCTGGTAGACTCAAAATTTCTTCCTAGTCCTCTAGAAAATTAGTCGTGTTTCATCAGTTGGCATAGACACCACACATATTTTGTTTGTAATTAAACAATGTTGTTATAATAGTACTCAAAAACATAATAATGATAGTAATGATAATAACAGTAATAATGATTTCAAAAGCTCTGTAACCATACTCACGCTCCATTGAACCTTTAATAGCACAGTGTAACCATGATTACATCTCACTAAACATGACGCCCACTATCGACCCAAACAATAACTAATTATATTCTTAATAATTGTGAGAATAACAGTGCTAATTTTGCATATTCATTTGTATCTAAATATCGGCCATAAACAAAGTTAAATTTGTTTTTCAGTTTTACAACCATGGATATCTTATCAAAACAAATTAAGCATAAGCATGTAGAAAGCAATATCGTAATCGTAATCATTCCACTATAATCGTAATCGTAAGCAGTTCCAAAAGAAAGCATAATCGTAATCGTTTTTGAAGAAAAAAAAGACATGTAATTCTAATGGTATATCGCTAATGCCACCCATGCCCCAATCAACATCAGTATGGGAAATGCGTCAAAAATTGTATAACTTCAAATCAGGGGTGGTTTCTTGGTAAGTTCAATGAAAAGGGTGAAAGTTGATAAATGCCATCTTGCCAACACATGACAATGCAAACAATAATAAATAATATGCAAGGTTCACCGTTGTATAATTTGAGATAAAACTGTTGGGAGTCTAGTAACACTGACATCATTCAAACTTGTACTACTTGTGCTGTTGCTATATCACTTTCCGTGCTGTATAACGACCTTTCCCATCCAATACAGACCTATGGTAATTTCCAAAACCATTATCATCAGGACTGTCTTGGATGATTAAGGATTAGATTCATTTGGAAAGGATTGTCGTCATGAGGAAAGAATTCATTCCTTTGTATTACATATGAAATAATGGTTGATAAAGTAATCAGGTCCGAGATAAACGTGCACTTACTTATCCTCAATGCGAAAGTCATTCATGAAATTTGTGTCTTCCAATATTGACTGGTGCTCTTGACAAATGACATATTCGCTAGTGTTTTATCTGCAGCCATTATCTCGATTTAGGAATATTTCCTCTTCTTCATCAGACTTCATCTAATGTCAAGTATTGTCATTTTCACAACAGTATAGCATGACTATGGATAACACATTGTGTATATATTGAGAGTCGGTTGGTAATACACGGATTGCATGAAAGGATATGATGTGATGAAGTAGCGGTATTGAGAGATTTGTGTTGGACCATAAAAGTACATGGTCAGTCATGGTACACACCCTATCGTTCAGCATGCGTTTACAAATTATTCCAAGTAGAATAGTCATTTTAACTGAATTAAAGTTATATGCGTTAATTATGATAACTGGATAAATTATAGCAATTTTGAACAGTATGTTGCACGTATTTTATCAGTACTTGTAATTTTGATATATTCTCAAACTATTGAGATTTGGAATAGATTCTAAACTGGGCAAGGATATCTAATGGATGCTTTCGAACTGTACTCCAAACATGCGGTCTTATTAATCGTTGATGTGGTCATTATACAACCTTGATATATCAGTACAAGCTAATGCTATTCATTGAATACCACTAGCACCAAAAAGTACTGGAAGACGCAAACGTTGTTTATCCTCTTCTAGCAAATTAGTCGCGTTTGAGCTATCTCGGGAATTTATGACCAATATTACATATTGTGTAAAGAATGGGAGACAGTTCGTAAAACATGGTTTGCTTGGAGGTAACTTACATTGGAGACGCGAATTGGGAGATCTGTGTAGAATCAAATAAAAACATTGTCAGTCGTGGCACACTTATAATGTTAATAATTGTGGAAATAACTGCTCATTTAGCATGTTAATTTGGGTGTAAAAACTTGTCGGTATGTACCTAGAAAAATCAAAGTTAACTAATTGGATAGGACTTTAAATCGTGATCATCCAACTGGAATTGTATCATGCCTTTTCTATTCCAATACATCCCAGTTTTACTTTCCAACAACATCAGCATCTGAACCGTCCTGCGTGATTAAAAAGTACGGATGTCGATCCGTACTGATGAATACGAACTTGGTTCTCATCCAGTGGAAAGTAGTTAATGAAATTTTGTCCTGCCAACAAAGGCTGGTACTCTTCACAAATGAACGGAGGACCAGAATATGATGGGCAGCCAACATTTCTTGTTATATATAAGATTAAGTATTTCTTACCCTCTTTAAATATAATAAACAATACTAATTGATAAAACATTCAATATTCAAATAAAAAAAAAAAAAACACGCGTCTACTCTTTTGGATAGTTGTTGTTGATGAAAGTATTAATAACTAATCCCATCAGGAGGTATAGATACAACCATTTTGTTTGTAAGTGATTAACGTGTGTACTATAATCTTGCTAATAATTGATTTCAAAAGCAATATAATCCTAATAACGCTATATTGGCTTTATAATATCCTTGTGTAACCATGATCATATCTGACTAAACATAACAGCCACAGACGCAACCAAACAGTGACTAATTATATTTATAATACTTGTGAGAATAACAATGTTACTTTTGCATGTTCCATTTCATCCAAAGAACGGACATAAACAGTCACAGTTAAATTTAAAACTTATTTTTTCTTCAGTTTTTCATCCATTGATATCTTCTCAAAACAAAAATTAAAGTAAGCAAGTAGAACCCAATCGAAATCGTAATCATTCCACTGTAACCGTAATTGTAAGTTGTTCCAAAAGAAATAGAAATCGTCATCGTTATTGAAAATTCTGTAATTCTGATGGTACAGCTGTAATGAAACCCCTGCCCCCCCCCCCCCTCCCCCAGTGTGCGTCTGGTCACATTGACAGCATTCAATCTTCCTATACTTGTTCTGTTGCTGGACTAATTTGCGGGCTGTGTCACGAACTTGCCCATAAAATACAGCCCTTACAATACCGTCAGCACCAGGACTGTCTTGGATGATTAAGGACTGATTACATTTAAAACCGGTTGTCGTGATGAAAACAAGAAGTCCTTGCTATTTATTACATATGCAATAATTATTCATAAAGAAATTAGATCCGAGATGATGAAAGTGAACTTATATCTCCTCGAGGCGAAAGTAATTCATGAAATTATGGCTTCATAATATCGACTGGTGCTCTTCACAAATGACGCGATCGCAAACGTCTTATTGGCATACATTGTCTCTCTTCAGAATTAGTTCCTCTTCTGCATTAGGCTTTATCTAATGTCAACTATAATCCATTTCACAACTATAAATCATGGTTATTGATAATATATTGTGCATATATTGAGACACTGTTGCTAATCAAGGATTGCATTAAAGTTCATGATCTGCTGATGGCGCGATATTGAGAGCTTTGTGTTGGATCACAAAACTATATTGTCAGCCGTATTACACAACCCTATCGTTCAAGGTGCGTTGGCAAATTATCCTAAGTAACATAGTCATTTGAACTGAATAAAAAGTACATGCCTTTATTTTGATCACGGGATTAATTAAAGCAATTGTGGAGAGTATGTTTCACGGACGTTTCCCAGTTCGTGTGATTTTGGAATACTCTCAAATAATTGAGATCTAGAATAGATTCTAAACAGGGGAAGAAGATCTAATAAATGCCTTGGAACAGTACTCCAACCATGCAGTCTTATTTATCGCTGATGTGGTGACAGTACAACATGCATATATCAGTACAATCTAGTGTTATTCATTGAATACCAATAGCACCAAAAAATACTGCTAGACGCAAAAGTTGTTTATCCTCGTCGAGCAAATTATTCGCGCTTGATTTATTTCGGGAATGTATGACCAGTATTAGATGTTGTGTAAATAATGGGTGACAGTTCGTGATACATGGTTTGCTTGGAGGTTTAGGATATATTGGAGAGACGAATTGAGAGATCTGTGTACTATCATTTAACTACTTGTACAATTGTCAGAGTTAAAAAGTTTTAAAGGCATTTTAATCTTAATCTTAAACATCCAACTGTTATAGTATCATGACCTTCCCCTATAAGTGCACCACAGTGATAATTGCCCATAGCATCAACATCTGGATCGTCCTGGATGATTAAAGAGTACGGACTTTGAAACATTTGAAACGGATCGTTGCCCATGAAAAATAGCCCCATGCATAACATTATAGATACAATACTTGTTGAGGATGAAACACTAAGGTTCTAACTGATTACAATGAACTAGGTTCTCATCAAGTGGATAGTAGTTAATGAAATTTTGTGCTGCCATCATAGGATGGTACTCTTCACAAATGACAGGAGCACCAGAATATGATGGGCGGCCAACATTTATTGTTATTTATAAGATTAAGTATTTCTTACCCTCATGAACTATAATATGCAATACTAGTTATGAAACCAAATACGCGTCGACTCAATTTGATGGCTGTGACGAAACTTACAAGCAAGGAGAAAGTATTAATAGCTAATCCCATCAGAAGGCTTAGACACATCTAATTCGTTTCTAATTGATTAATGTGTATTATAATCGTATTCATAATCATAGATTTCAAAAGCCCTGTAACCATACATGTTCAATAAAAATGATGTTAGTTGATAAAATGTAATCTTGCCAACACAGGTTAATGCAAACGATAATATATAATATGCAAGGTCCGCTATTGTTTTATTCGAGTCAAAACTGTTGGGCGTCTGGTCACATTGACAGCATTCAATATTCCTTTACTTGTGCTGTTGCTCTATTACTTTACGTGTTGTGTAGCGACCTTCCCCTTCCAAAACCACCCTCTGTTAATTTTCAATATCATCAGCATCAGGACTGTCTCGGATGATTAAGGATTAGATAGATTTGGAAAGGATTGTCGGCATGAAGAAAGAGGTCCTTGCATGGTATTACATATGCAGTAATGGTTAATGAAGTAATCTGGTCCGAGATGATGAAAGTAAACTTACTTATCCTCAAGGCGAAATAAATTCATGAAATTTTGGCATTGACTGGTACACTTCACAATTGAAAATTGTGGTGACAGTACAACATTGATATATCAGTACAATCTAGTGTTATTCATTGAATACCAATAGCACCAAAATGTTCTGATATACACAAAAGTTGTTCCTCGGTCTCTAGCAAATTAGTCGCGTTTGATTTACCACAGGAATTTCTAACCAGTGTTGAATATTGTGTAAAGAATGGGAAACAGTTCGTAATACATGGTTAACTTGGAGATTTGGGATACGTTGGAGACGCGAACTGGGAGTTCTTTGTACAATCATATAAGAACATTGTCAGTCATGGCACACTTATAATCTTAATAATAGTGGCAATAACTGCTCATTTAGCATGTTGATTGGGGTGGAAACGATTGTGCATATGTCCCTATAACAATCAGAGTTAACAAATTGGATAGAACGTTTAATCGTGATCTTAATCATCCAGCTGGAATTGGATCATGACCTTTCCCTTCCAATACATCACAGCGTTAATTTACAACAGCATCAGTCTCTGGACTTTCCTGGATGAGTAAAGTTTAATGACATTGAAACATTTAGAAATAATCGTTATCCATGGTACATTTAGGATACGTTGGAGATGCAAAATGAGAGCTGTGTCCAATCATGTAAGTACATTGTCAATTATGGCACACTTATACTCTCAATAATTGTTGCAATTAGCATGTTGATTTGGATGTAAACAATTGTCAATATGTCTCTAGGATAATCAGAGTTAGCAAATTGCAAAGGAATTGTACTCGTAATATTTATAATCGAACTGTAATTGTATCATTACCGTTTCTTTCCAATACCTACAGCTGCTACTTTCCAACAACACCAACACCTGGACAGTCCTGGATAAATAACGTATAGGGACCTTGAAACATTTAGAAAGGATCGTTGTACAGGAACAATAGCCCCATGCGTTATATTATATATAAAATAATAGATGACGACACAACACTGAGACCATAATGGATCAAAACGGACTTGATTCTCATCAAGTGGAACGTAGTTAATAAACGTTTGTCCGGCCAACATTTGCTGGAACTCATAACGAATAACAGGAGCACCAGAACATGATGGGCGGCCAACATTTCTTTTATATATATAAGATTAAGTATTCCTTAACCTCTTGTACTATAATATGCAATACTAGTTGATAAAGCAGTTGAGTCTGAAATAATGAATCCAAACACTAGGTATATATGGTGTTGGTGTAAGTATTAATAACAAATCCCATCAAGAGGTATAGATACAGATATTTTGTTTGTTAGTGATTAATGTGCGTGCTAAAATCGTACTAATAATTGATTTCAAAAGCTATATAATCGTAATTACGCTGCATGTTGGCTTTGAAATATTGTAGTGTAACCATGATTATATTTGACCAAACATAACACCTACCTACGCAACCAAACAATGACTAACATATATATATATATATATATATATATATATATATATATATATATATATATATATATATATATATATATATATATATATATATATATATATATATATATATATATGTATATGTATATGTATAATTGTGAGAATAACAGGGCTAATTTTGCAGGTTCCTTTGTATCTAAATAACGGACATAAACAGTGACAATTGAAATTAAACTTATTTGTCCTTAAGTTTTACATCCATGGATATCTTCTCAAAACAAAATTAAACTAAGCAAGTAGAACACAATTAAATTGGCAATCATTCCAATATAACAGTGATCGTAAGCTGTTCCAAAGGAACGGAAAATCGTAATTATTATTGAAAAACCTGTAATTATGATGGTACAGCTGTAATGAAACGCATGCCACCACCACCACCACCACCACCTCCAGTGTGCGTCTGGACACATTGACATCATTCAATCTTCCTATACTTGTCATGTTTCAGGACTTATTTGCGTGCTG
The DNA here is from genome assembly GCA_030141615.1 of Unio pictorum. Taxonomy (NCBI): domain Eukaryota; kingdom Metazoa; phylum Mollusca; class Bivalvia; order Unionida; family Unionidae; genus Unio; species Unio pictorum. The sequence continues at coordinate 14,334,264 of JARLTB010000377.1, forward strand.
TGTAACAACCTTCCCCATCCAATACAGCCCTATGATAATTTCCAATACCATCAACATCAGGACTGTCTTGGAAGATTAAGGATTGCTTACATTTGAAAAGGATTGTCGTCATGAAAAAAAGGTCTTTGCTATTAATTACATATACAATAATGGTTGATAAAGAAATTAGATCCGAGATGATGAAAGTGAACTTACTTATCCTCAAGGCGAAGTTAATTCATGACATTTAGGCCTCCCAATGTTGACTGGTGCTCTTCACACATGACACATTCGTCAGTCTATTATTTCCAGCCATCATCTCGATTTAGATGAAGTTCCTCTTTATCATCAGGGTTTATCTAATGTCAAGTATTGTCATTTTCACGAATGTACATGGTTATGAATAACATATTGTGTATATATTTAGAGACGGTTGGTAATACTAGGATTGCATGAAAGTAGATGTGCTGAAACCGCGGTATTGAGATATTTCTGTTGCATCATATACGTTCAATATCAATCATGTTAAATAACCCTATCGTTCTGCGTGCGTTGGCAACTTATCCCATGTAACATAGTCATTTGAACTGAATAAAACTTACGTGCGTTTATTTTGATAACTGGATAAATTATAGCAAGTTTGGAGAGTATTTTGCAAGTATGTTTTCAATTTTTGCAATTTTCGAATCCTCCCACGTTATTGAGATTTGGAATAGATTCCAAACGGGGAAAATATATCAAACTGCTGCTTTGGAACTATACTCCAAACATGCAGTCTTATTAATCGTTCATGTGGTGACAGTACATTAAAAAGAACTGGTAGACACAAACGTTGTTCATCCTCTTCAAACAAATTAGTCGCGTTTGATTTATTTTCGAGAATGTATGACCAGTATTAGATATTATGTAAATAATGGGTGACAGTTCGTAATACATGGATTCCTTGGAGGTTCAGGATACGTTGGAGACGCGAATTGAGAGATCTGTGTACGATCATTTAAGTACACGTACAATTGTCCATATGTCCCGAGAACTGTCAGGCTAGAAAGTTTCAAAGGCATTTTAATCGTAATCTTAAACATCCATCTGTAATAGTATCATGACCTTTCCGTACAGATGCATCCCAGTGCTAATTTCCTATTCCGGCAGCATATGGACTGTCCAGGATTATTAAAGAGTACGGACTTTGAAACATTTGAAAAGAATCGTTGTCCATGAAAACTAGCCCCATGCGTAACATTATAGATACAATCCTCGCTGGGGATGAAACATTCAGGTCCTAACTGATTACAATGAACTTGATTCTCATCGAGTGAAAAGTAGTTAATGAAATTTTGTCCTGCCAACATAGGATGGTACTTTTCACAAATGATCAACTATAATATGCAATAGCAGTTGATGAAACATTCGTGCCAACACAGGTCAATGCCAACGATATTATGTAATATGCAAGGTCCACTATTGTATAATTCGAGTCAAAACTGTTGGGCGTCTTGGTCACATTGAAACTATCCAATCTTCATTTACTTGTGCTGTTGCTGTATTACTTTGCGTGCTGTATAACAACCTTCCCCATCCAACACCGTCCTATGCTAATTTTCAATACCATCAGCATCAGGACTGTCTCGGATTATTAAGGATTAGATATAGTTGGAAAGGATGGTCGGAATGAGGAAAGAGGTCCTCGCATTGTTTGACATATGCAATAATGGGTAATAAAGCAATCAGGTCCAAGATTATGAAAAGCAAACTTACTTATCCTCAAGGCGAAATTAATTCATAAAGTTTAGGCCTCGCAATATTGACTTTCCTCTTTACAGATGACAAATTGTGATGACAGTACAAGATTGACATATCAGTAGAATCTAGTGCTACTCATTCAATACCAATAGCACCAAAAATTTCTGGTAGACTCAAAATTTCTTCCTAGTCCTCTAGAAAATTAGTCGTGTTTGATTTACCATGGCAATTTCTAACCAGTGTTAAATATTGTGTAAAGAATGGGAGACAGTAATACATGGTTTGCTTTCATGTTTCGCATACGTTGGAGACGCGAATTGGGAGATCTGTGTACAATGATATAAGAACATTGTCACGCAAGGCACACTTATAATCTTAATTATAGTAGCAATAACTGCTCATTTAGCATGTTGATGTGGATGTAAACTATTGTCAGCATGTCCCGAGAACAATCAGGTTAGAAAATTTTAAAGGAGTTTTAATAGTAATCATAGTCATACAACTGTGATAGTAGCATGAGATTTCCCTTCAAATACATCCCAGTGTTAATTTCACATACCTTGGATGATTAAAGAAAATAGCCTCATGCATTATATGATATATACAATACATGGTGAGGATAACACAGTCAGGTCCGAACTGATGAAGACGAACTTGCTTCTCATCAAGTAGAAAGTAGTTCCTGACATTTTGTCCTGCCAACATATTCTGCGACTCCTCACAAATGAGAGGAGCACTATAATATGATAGGCCGCCACCATTTCTTGTTAAATATAAAATAAAGTAGTCCTTAATCTCTTGAACTATAATATGCAATACTAGTTGATAAAACATTCCGGACTGAAATAATCAAACCAAATACGCGTCTACCTACTGGGAAAGCTGTTATGAAAATTGGAAGCACCGAGAAAGTATTGATAGCTAATTTCATCAGTTGGCATAGACACCACACATATTTTGTTTGTAATTAAACAATGTTGTTATAATAGTACTCAAAAACATAATAATGATAGTAATGATAATAACAGTAAAAATGATTTCAAAAGCTCTGTAACCATACTCACGCTCCATTGAACCTTTAATAGCACAGTGTAACCATGATTACATCTCACTAAACATGACGCCCACTATCGACCCAAACAATAACTAATTATATTCTTAATAATTGTGAGAATAACAGTGCTAATTTTGCATATTCATTTGTATCTAAATATCGGCCATAAACAAAGTTAAATTTGTTTTTCAGTTTTACAACCATGGATATCTTATCAAAACAAATGAAGCATAAGCGAGTAGAAAGCAATATCGTAATCGTAATCATTCCACTATAATCGTAATCGTAAGCAGTTCCAAAAGAAAGCATAATCGTAATCGATTTTGAAGAAAAAAAAAACACATGTAATTCTAATGGTATATCGCTAATGCCACCCATGCCCCAATCAACATCAGTATGGGAAATGCGTCAAAAATTGCATGGGTTGTTTCTTGGTAAGTTCAATGAAAAGGGTGAAAGTTGATAAATGCCATCTTGCCAACACATGACAATGCAAACAATAATAAATAATATGCAAGGTTCACCGTTGTATAATTTGAGATAAAACTGTTGGGAGTCTAGTAACACTGACAGCATTCAAACTTGTACTACTTGTGCTGTTGCTATATCACTTTCCGTGCTGTATAACGACCTTTCCCATCCAATACCGACCTATAGTAATTTCCAAAGCCATTATCATCAGGACTGTCTTGGATGAATAAGGATTAGATTCATTTGGAAAGGATTGTCGTCATGAGGAAAGAATTCATTCCTTTGTATTACATATGAAATAATGGTTGATAAAGTAATCAGGTCCGAGATAAACGTGCACTTACTTATCCTCAATGCGAAAGTCATTCATGAAATTTTTGTCTTCCAATATTGACTGGTGCTCTTGACAAATGACATATTCGCTAGTGTTTTATCTGCAGCCATTATCTCGATTTAGGAATATTTCCTCTTCTTCATCAGACTTCATCTAATGTCAAGTATTGTCATTTTCACGACAGTACAGCATGACTATGGATAACACATTGTGTATATATTGAGAGTCGGTTGGTAATACACGGATTGCATGAAAGGATATGATAAGATGAAGTAGCGGTATTGATAGCTTTGTGTTGGACTATAAAAATACATGGTCAGTCATGGTACACATCCTATCGTTCAGCATGCGTTTACAAATTATTCCAAGTAGAATAGTCATTTTAACTGAATTAAAGTTATATGCGTTAATTATGATAACTGGATAAATTATGGCAATTTTGAACAGTATGTTACACGTATTTCATCAGTACTTGTAATTTTGATATATTCTCAAATTATTGAGATTTGGAATAGATTCTAAACTGGGCAAGGATATCTAATGGATGCTTTCGAACTGTACTCCAAACATGCGGTCTTATTAATCGTTGATGTGGTCATTATACAACCTTGATATATCAGTACAAGCTAATGCTATTCATTGAATACCACTAGCACCAAAAAGTACTGGAAGACGCAAACGTTGTTTATCCTCTTCTAGCAAATTAGTCGCGTTTGAGTTATCTCGGGAATTTATGACCAATATTACATATTGTGTAAAGAATGGGAGACAGTTCGTAAAACATGGTTTGCTTGGAGGTAACTTACATTGGAGACGCGAATTGGGAGATCTGTGTAGAATCATATAAAAACATTGTCAGTCGTGGCACACTTATAATGTTAATAATTGTGGAAATAACTGCTCATTTAGCATGTTAATTTGGGTGTAAAAACTTGTCGGTATGTACCTAGAAAAATCAGAGTTAACTAATTGGATAGGACTTTAAATCGTGATCATCCAACTGGAATTGTATCATGCCTTTTCCATTCCAATACATCCCAGCTTTAATTTCCAACAACATCAGCATCTGGACCGTCCTGCGTGATTAAAAAGTACGGATGTCGATCCGTACTGATGAATACGAACTTGGTTCTCATCCAGTGGAAAGTAGTTAATGAAATTTTGTCCTGCCAACAAAGGCTGGTACTCTTCACAAATGAACGGAGGACCAGAATATGATGGGCAGCCAACATTTCTTGTTATATATAAGATTAAGTATTTCTTACCCTCTTTAAATATAATAAGCAATACTAATTGATAAAACATTCAATATTCAAATAAAAAAAAAACAAACACGCGTCTACTCTTTTGGATAGTTGTTGTTGATGAAAGTATTAATAACTAATCCCATCAGGAGGTATAGATACAACCATTTTGTTTTGTAAGTGATTAACGTGTGTACTATAAACGTACTAATAATTGATTTCAAAAGCTATATAATCGTAATAACGCTATATTGGCTTTGTAATATCCTAGTGTAACCATGATCATATCTGACTAAACATAACAGCCACAGACGCAACCAAACAGTGACTAATTATATTTATAATACTTGTGAGAATAACAATGTTACTTTTGCATGTTCCATTTCATCTAAAGAACGGACATAAACAGTCACAGTTAAATTTAAAACTTATCTTTTCTTCAGTTTTTCATCCACTGGTATCTTCTCAAAACTGAAATTAAAGTAGGCAAGTAGAACCCAAACGAAATCGTAATCATTCCACTGTAACCGTAATTGTAAGTTGTTCCAAAAGAAATAGAAATCGTCATCGTTATTGAAAATCCTGTAATTCTGATGGTACAACTGTAATGAAACCCCTGCCCCCCCCCCCCCCCCCCCCCCCCCAGTGTGCGTCTGGTCACATTGACAGCATTCAATCTTCCTATACTTGTTCTGTTGCTGGACTAATTTGCGGGCTGTGTCACGAACTTGCCCATAAAATACAGCCCTTACAATACCGTCAGCACCAGGACTGTCTTGGATGATTAAGGACTGATTACATTTAAAACCGGTTGTCGTGATGAAAACAAGAAGTCCTTGCTATTTATTACATATACAATAATGATTCATAAAGAAATTAGATCCGAGATGATGAAAGTGAACTTATATCTCCTCGAGGCGAAAGTAATTCATGAAATTATGGCTTCATAATATCGACTGGTGCTCTTCACAAATGACGCGATCGCAAACGTCTTATTGGCATACATTGTCTCCATTCAGAATTAGTTCCTCTTCTGCATTAGGCTTTATCTAATGTCAACTATTGTCCATTTCACAACTATAAATCATGGTTATGGATAATATATTGTGTATATATTGAGACACTGTTGCTAAATCAAGGATTGCATTAAAGTTCATGATCTGCTGATGGCGCGATATTGAGAGCTTTGTGTTGGATCACAAAACTATATTGTCAGCCGTATTACACAACCCTATCGTTCAGGGTGCGTTGGCAAATTATCCTAAGTAACATAGTCATTTGAACTGAATAAAAACTACATGCGTTTATTTTGATCACGGGATTAATTAAAGCAATTGTGGAGAGTATATTTCACGGACGTTTCCCAGTTCGTGTGATTTTGGAATACTCTCAAATAATTGAGATCTAGAATAGATTCTAAACAGGGGAAGAAGATCTAATAAATGCCTTGGAACAGTACTCCAACCATGCAGTCTTATTTATCGCTGTTGTGGTGAAAGTACAACATGCATATATCAGTACAATCTAGTGTTATTCATTGAATACCAATAGCACCAAAAAATACTGCTAGACGCAAAAGTTGTTTATCCTCGTCGAGCAAATTATTCGCGCTTGATTTATTTCGGGAATGTATGACCAGTATTAGATGTTGTGTAAATAATGGGTGACAGTTCGTGATACATGGTTTTCTTGGAGGTTTAGGATATATTGGAGAGACGAATTGAGAGATCTGTGTACTATCATTTAACTACTTGTACAATTGTCAGAATTAGAAAGTTTCAAAGGCATTTTAATCTTAATCTTAAACATCCAACTGTAATAGTATCATGACCTTCCCCTATAAGTGCACCACAGTGATAATTGCCCATAGCATCAACATCTGAATCGTCCTGGATGATTAAAGAGTACGGACTTTGAAACATTTGAAACGGATCGTTGCCCATGAAAAATAGCTCCATGCATAACATTATAGATACAATACTTGTTGAGGATGAAACACTAAGGTTCTAACTGATTACAATGAACTAGGTTCTCATCAAGTGGATAGTAGTTAATGAAATTTTGTGCTGCCAACATAGGATGGTACTCTTCACAAATGACAGGAGCACCAGAATATGATGGGTGGCCAACATTTATTGTTATTTATAAGATTAAGTATTTCTTACCCTCATGAACTATAATATGCAATACTAGTTATGAAACCAAATACGCGTCGACTCAATGGGATGGCTGTGACGAAACTTACAAGCAAGGAGAAAGTATTAATAGCTAATCCCATCAGAAGGCTTAGACACATCTAATTCGTTTCTAATTGATTAATGTGTATTATAATCGTATTCATAATCATAGATTTCAAAAGCCCTGTAACCATACATGTTCAATAAAAATGATGTTAGTTGATAAAATGTAATCTTGCCAACACAGGTTAATGCAAACGATAATATATAATATGCAAGGTCCGCTATTGTTTTATTCGAGGCAAAACTGTTGGGCGTCTGGTCACATTGACAGCATTCAATATTCCTCTACTTGTGCTGTTGCTCTATTACTTTACGTGTTGTGTAGCGACCTTCCCTTTCCAAAATCACCCTATGCTAATTTTCAATATCATCAGCATCAGGACTGTCTCGGATGATTAAGGATTAGATAGATTTGGAAAGGATTGTCGGCATGAAGAAAGAGGTCCTTGCATGGTATTACATATGCAGTAATGGTTATGAAGTAATCCGGTCCGAGATGATGAAAGTAAACTTACTTATCCTCAAGGCGAAATAAATTCATGAAATTTTGGCATTGACTGGTACTCTTCACAATTGAAAATTGTGGTGACAGTACAACATTGATATATCAGTACAATCTAGTGTTATTCATTGAATACCAATAGCACCAAAATGTTCTGATATACACAAAAGTTGCTCCTCGTCCTCTAGCAAATTAGTCGCGTTTGATTTACCACAGGAATTTCTAACCAGTGCTAAATATTGTGTAAAGAATGGGAAACAGTTCGTAATACATGGTTAACTTGGAGATTTGTGGTACGTTGGAGACGCGAACTGGGAGTTTTTTGTACAATCATATAAGAACATTGTCAGTCATGGCACACTTATAATCTTAATAATAGTGGCAATAACTGCTCATTTAGCATGTTGATTGGGGTGGAAACGATTGTGCATATGTCCCTATAACAATCAGAGTTAACAAATTGGATAGAACGTTTAATCGTGATCTTAATCATCCAGCTGGAATTGGATCATGACCTTTCCCTTCCAATACATCACAGCGTTAATTTACAACAGCATCAGTCTCTGGACTTTCCTGGATGAGTAAAGTTCAATGACATTGAAACATTTAGAAATAATCGTTATCCATGGTACGTTTAGGATACGTTGGAGATGCGGAATGAGAGCTGTGTCCAATCATGTAAGTACATTGTCAATTATGGCACACTTATACTCTCAATAATTGTTGCAATTAGCATGTTGATTTGGATGTAAACAATTGTCAATATGTCTCTCGGATAATCAGAGTTAGCAAATTGCAAAGGAATTGTACTCGTAATATTTATAATCGAAGTGTAATTGTATCATTACCGTTTCTTTCCAATACCTACAGCTGCTACTTTCCGACAACATCAACACCTGAACAGTCCTGGATAAATAACGTATAGGGACCTTGAAACATTTAGAAAGGATCGTTGTACAGGAACAATAGCCCCATGCGTTATATTATATATAAAAGAATAGATGACGACACAACGCTCAGATCATAATGGATCAAAACGGACTTGATTCTCATCAAGTGGAACGTAGTTAATAAACGTTTGTCCAGCCTACATCTGCTGGAACTCATAACGAATAACAGGAGCACCAGAACATGATGGGCGGCCAACATTTCTTATATATATATATATATATATATATATATATATATATATATATATATATATATATATATATATATATATATATATATATAAGATTAACCTCTTGTACTATAATATGCAATACTAGTTGATAAAGCAGTTGAGTCTGAAATAATGAATCCAAACACTAGGTATATATGGTGTTGGTGTAAGTATTAATAACAAATCCCATCAAGAGGTATAGATACAGATATTTTGTTTGTTAGTGATTAATGTGCCTGCTATAATCGTACTAATAATTGATTTCAAAAGCTATATAATCGTAATTAAACTGCATGTTGGCTTTGAAATATTGTAGTGTAACCATGATTATATTTGACCAAACATAACAACTACCTACGCAACCAAACAATGACTAACATATATATATATATATATATATATATATATATATATATATATATATATATATATATATATATATATATATATATATATATATATATATATATATATAAATAAATAATTGTGAGAATAACAAGGCTAATTTTGCAGGTTCCTTTGTATCTAAATAACGGACATAAACAGTGACAATTGAAATTAAACTTATTTGTCCTTAAGTTTTACATCCATGGATATCTTCTCAAAACAAAATTAAACTAAGCAAGTAGAACACAATTGAATTGGCAATCATTCCAATGTAACAGTAATCGTAAGCTGTTCCAAAGGAACGGAAAATCGTAATTATTATTCAAAAACCTGTAATTCTGATGGTACAGCTGTAATGAAACGCATGCCACCACCACCACCACCACCTCCTCCAGTGTTCGTCTGGACACATTGACATCATTCAATATACCTATACTTGTCATGTTTCAGGACTTATTTGCGTGCTGTGTAACAACCTTTCCCATCCAATACAGCCCTATGATAATTTCCAATACCATCAGCATCAGGACTGTCTTGGAAGATTAAGGATTGCTTACATTTGAAAAGGATTGTCGTCATGAAAAAAAGAGGTCTTTGCTATTAATTACATATACAATAATGGTTGATAAAGAAATTAGATCCGAGATGATGAAAGTGAACTTACTTATCCTCAAGGCGAAGTTAATTCATGACATTTAGGCCTCCCAATGTTGACTGGTGCTCTTCACACATGACACATTCGCCAGTCTATTATTTCCAGCCTTCATCTCGCTTTAGATGAAGTTCCTCTTTATCATCAGGGTTTATCTAATGTCAAGTATTGTCATTTTCACGAATGTACATGGTTATGAATAACATATTGTGTATATATTTAGAGACGGTTGGTAATACTAGGATTGCATGAAAGTAGATGTGCTGAAACCGCGGTATTGAGATATTTCTGTTGCATCATATACGTTCAATATCAATCATGTTAAATAACCCTATCGTTCTGCGTGCGTTGGCAACTTATCCCATGTAACATAGTCATTTGAACTGAATAAAACTTACGTGCGTTTATTTTGATAACTGGATAAATTATAGCAAGTTTGGAGAGTATTTTGCAAGTATGTTTTCAATTTTTGCAAGTTTGGAATTCTCTCACGTTATTGAGATTTGGAATAGATTCCAAACGGGGAAAATATATCAAACCGCTGCTTTGGAACTATACTCTAAACATGCAGTCTTATTATTCGTTCATGTGGTGACAGCACATCATTGATATATCAGTACAATCTAGTGTTATTTATTGAATACCAATAGCACTAAAAAGATTGCATGAAAGGTTATGATGTGATGAGGTAGCGGTATTGAGAATTTTGTGTTGGACCATAAAAGTTTATATGTTTAAAAGTGATATATCAGTACAATCTAGTGTTATTTATTGAATACCAATAGCACTAAAAAGATTGCATGAAAGGTTATGATGTGATGAGGTAGCGGTATTGAGAATTTTGTGTTGGACCATAAAAGTTTATCCTCTTCTAGCAAATTAGTCGCGTTTGAGTTATCTCGGGAATTTATGACCAATATTACATATTGTGTAAAGAATGGGAGACAGTTCGTAAAACATGGTTTGCTTGGAGGTAACTTACATTGGAGACGCGAATTGGTAGACGAAAACGTTGTTTATCCTCTTCTAGCAATTTAGTCGCGTTTGAGTTATCTCGGGAATTTATGAACAGTATTAGATATTGTGTAAATAATGGGAGACAGTTCGTAAAATATGGATTTCTTGGAGGTTTGGGATACGCTGGAGACGCGAATTGAGAGATCTGTGTAGAATCATATAAGAACATTGTCAGTCGTGGCACACTTATGATCTTAATAATAGTGGAAATAACTGCTCATTTAGGATGTTAATTTGTATGTAAAAAATTTCGATATGTCCCTAGAAAAATCAGAGTTAACAGTAAACTAATTGATCTGCAAATCATAAACATATTAATTGGTTTCAGAAAATATATCATCGTAATCGTAATTCATTAGCATTGTAATAAGTTATGGATGATCACACCCCCACCCCTAAAATCACTACTTGAGATATTTTGGTCATTTTGCATGTTAGTTTGTATCTCAAAAATAATAATAACATTCTCACCTATACTTTTGTTGCAGTAGTTCTTTTTAAATGCTCGTTGGCATTCTCCTTTCTGCTTAGGCCTAATCTAATGTTTCTACTAAACATTGGTCATCAATAATAGTTTCATCGAAATATAGGCACATCACAGCTAGGAAGATCGGTGGACAGTCTAAATCGTGAGCTATTGTATTTATTTTTATTACATTACTAGATGTATTTAGGCATCTAAGGAACCGAATAATATATTGCGTTTGGGTTCAGTTCACACAGCCATTGCCCTTGACACGAAGATTATATAGAAAATTGTGGGGACTAAGGTAGTGTGATCTCTATGGACAATTTGTCGCTATAGACAGGAGGGTGGGTGTAATAACCGATCCGCTGGCATGGTGGTTAGTGTGTCCGCCTCAGGTGCGGTAGATCGTGTGTTAGCTCAGCTTTCTTCTCATAATTCAAAACATTTTAATACAAATAATCACTCTCTACTCTGTTCACAAGTTAGACACATAACATCCTAGTGGCCGTAATAGCATAGCACTATATAAAATGTTTTAAAATGTTTAATTATAAAGGTGATATATTTTATATCCTTTATAAAAAATATAATTTTATAAATTATGAATTTTCGGTATATATATTTAGAATTTTGTTTCAAAGAAGCCTTTATGCAATCCGTCAAGATGTAAATGAATTATGCATAAAGGTTTCATCGAAAGAAGCAATGAACTAATTTTGTAGCATGTTAAATTTTCAAAGAGCATGAAGTTATTTACTAAACTTTCCAACTACACCTTTCACCCACATACATTAATATTCAATAAACTGAGAAAATAGGGCAAGTTATAAATGAAACGTGAAACTATTTCAACTTGATTTTGAAATGAAAGCTAAATATTTAAAGTCTAAATAATCTTACCTTTTCTCTTGTATGGCTACATATTCCAGATCAAATAAAGTGTCCATGCATCAAACCAAATTGTTTAACTATCCAAAGAATAAATACGCATATGTATGATAACTTGTAAAAATCCAAAACATTTAAGTACATAATTGAGAAACGAACCTATATATGCCCCAAGATTGAAAGATCTTCTTGTGACAGGACTCAGAGTAAGTGACGACTGTTGAGTAATTAACTCAAATCAAAAAGTGTCAAGATCTTCTTGTGACAGGATTCAGAGTAAGTGAAGACTGTTCAGTAATTAACTCAAATCAAAAAGTGTCAAGATCCTTTTATTCTCACCTTCGGCTCTGTAAGCAAGTTACCCTTTGATTGTGAATTGTAGTACGTCCGTTCCAGGTGATAATTGGTGTGTAGCAGGGTCCAAAGCTAACTTGGCTTCTATTCATTGATATCAGAACAAAGGGACAATTATTACTCCAAGCTTATTAATCTGCTGTGTAGGTAAAATTATTTTGCAAATCTTTATCCAAATTGGAATCTAGGAAGCATGCACAATTATACAAATAATTAGCTGCAAGTACATCCCCTGTCCTTACTAGCTATTGAGTAGATATGTATAACAAAAAGAAACTTAGGCAGGAGAATAGAGATCGTTTGAACAGATTTTCTTATTATTATAAGGTTTAATGGAAGCTTAGAGTACTTCCTTATATGACAAATAGACACAGCCAAATATAAACAAATTCATTAACAAAACTTAAAGAAATATAAAATGTAAATATGTATGAACTTTCTAAAGGAAATAATACTACTATTACAACAAATAATAATAATAATAATAATAATAATAATAATAATAATAATAATAATGATAATAATAATAATAATATTGTTGTTATTATTATTGTTGTAATTGTTATTATTATTGTTATTATAATTATTATTATTATTATTATTATTATTATTATTATTATTAAGTAGTAGATAGGTAATAATTTGTTAAGATAGTGGGTCACTGACTACTGTCTATATAATATTTAGACAGTAATTTACAGATATTTTCATGCAAGAACTGTCTGATGAGATTTATGGAATGAATTGATTACGTTTTATAAGCATTGTATGTGTATCTGTTGATTTTGATATCGTGATGGGATATAAGAATTTCTCACGTATAACATTGCTTAAAATTTAGAATTTAAGAATACGGTACTTAATGCATATTCTAGGAATTATCATTAGTTAAAATTCAGTGTCTTATCTAATTGTTTTCATTATTGATTAGAATGTTAGAATTAAATCCTTATATACTTTTTAAATATTGATATTGTTGGTGTAAATTAGTTGTTTATTATCTACTAATCAATACTTAGTCTTAATTTCATCTTTTAACGCCTGTCTTTCTACTGCTGTGTTTAGAACACGTAATAATTAATGAGTCTTAGAATCTATAAATTTTCCACACAATCTGCAATTAGGTAAAATATTTACTAAATGCCTATTAAAGGCAATCTCGCCCGTTGATTATTTATTGTGTTTTAGGGGCACCAGACAGATACCTCACCCCTATGTTTCCAAATAAAAATATACATATATACATTCCATAGGACCCCACTATTTAATAGGTTAATTATTACGATTTCATTTTAAAACTTGTCAAAACCTACTTTTAGGTCGTATGTAATCTTCAGGGACGCACTGAAACTGAAAGATATAATGCATATATCATTAACATGCTAATTGTCCATTCGCTTATTTTAGTTCTCTCTCTCTCTCTCTCTCTCTCTCTCTCTCTCTCTCTCTCTCTCTCTCTCAATGCATCCACGTAACTACACACACACACACACACACACACACACGTCTTTAAAACGTGCATATCTCCGTTTGATATCAAAATATTTTTCTTTCTCAAGGAATTTGTATATTTATCACTATGTAAATATATTAATTATGGAAAATTTGAATTTGTTCTTTCATGTGAGTTGAGATTAAGGCAATAATATAAAATGCAATCAAATTGATACGAGCAACTATTCAATTCTTTTCATTTTATATGTATGGTCTGGGTAGGGAACATTTAACATGAAATGTTTGAGTAAGTAAAATATCTTCCCCTTGTATATATATACACATACTCATGTATTTATGTATACCTTTTCGGTTCATTTGGGGATGTGCAATATTACTAAGAACAGTATATACGTGTCAAGGATATGTGTATGTCAGTACAAACGGCATATATATCTATGTCTGTCTGTCTATATATATATATATATATATATATATATATATATATAGAGAGAGAGAGAGAGAGAGAGAGAGAGAGAGAGAGAGACAGAGAGAGAAAGAGATCTATCTATCTATCTATTTATCTATCTATCTATCTATCTATCTATCTATCTATCTATCTATCTATCTATCTGTGCATACATGCTGTCTGCCTCTGTCTTTTTAACAAATGTTCTTTGCTTCCTGTGATGAAATATCAACAAGGATGCAATGGTACATCTAAAGAATTTTAAGTGGGTTGTTTCCTCTCTTGAAGTTTAAAGGTTCACATTTTACAACTAAATTACTGGTACAAAAGCTTGCATTTTCTGTAGCATGTGCCAATGTTGTTTACAGTGGGAATTTAGATGTGAATTCTGGCGTTTCTACCTTTCCGAATTGGAACAGTATAACTTTCTTGGAAAAACAAGACCACGCACTTCTCATTAGAATAAATAGTATCCAACTGCAAACTGAATAGACCCAGTTTTGCTGTTGATCTGGTTGTTAGGAGTAATCAGTAACAAACAATATAGATCCTCACCTGCTGGGGTATTATGCGGCGGAAGATCAAAGTATATGTTAGACTTAGACGCAGTACAAACTGTATGTTTATTTCCTCCGCATTCCGTATAAGATTTTCTTTTTCGAAGATTTATTAGTCATATTATTAAGGAACCGTACAACGAATTATTATATTTATGAAACAAAAATATGAATGTGTCTTTGTCTAGAATACAGTCTCCACAATTACTGATAATAGAGAACATCAAAGAAAATATATTGAATGGCAAACAACTTTAACTAGTCATACGAAGAGCAGCAGAGCGGATGAACAACCTTTTGGCTAAAACGTCAAGTTTGAAAAAAAAATAAAGCATGCTATGAAAATGACAAATATAAGGTCAATAACCCCAAAAGAAGCCTCTAATTACCGATACTTTCTCTAAATGGGTTACTTTATTTTGTTACTGTATCGTGTCGTGGATTTTTTCTTCAAATTTTATATGCGGAGTTTGGTTTACCCACCTGAAGTTTCATTGAGGTCGTACCCTCTTAACTGATGTAATTAGATCATTATTAAACGAAACATTTATCAAAACCAACACGATATCTTCATCTAGGATCATACAAATTTATCGGTATAAATCCGTGTGGGGGTAGCTAGTGCACGTGAAAAGATGTTTTTGAATTTAATTATATCCATATCTCCTGAACAAGTCTGATGAATATTACTAAGTGTATGTTTATCAACTCCATTAAATACAGCGTGAATATTAGAGTTATCTCTTACCACTTTAAATATATGCGTGTATCACTGAGTTAAATCAGTACTGGTAAGCCTGTCTCGATAAAATATTCTTGTTGAATTTGATTGTTTATGCATATTACATCATCATTAACAGCTAAATTATTAATCAATCCATCAAATAAAAACGATAGTATTAAAATAATTTGACAAACTCTGTCAATATATTGCGATCACACGAGTTGTTTTACCTGAACATCCCAGTCCATTGAGATAAACTGTCTTCTGCCTCATCAGATAATAATAAACGGACGGAACAGTTGATAATCTTTATATCTGATTTTTAAAAAATAAATATCCTTGTTTTCTTCTCCATTTGCCCCATGATACATCGTAAGCATTACTTATAAAAAAAAGATTGTTCTTGATGCCCACTTATCTTTAAGATAACTTCCGATACACATATATTGTCAAATATCATATAAGTATGTGCTTGTTAATGTATTCGTTCAGTATTTTGAAAGCAATAGATATATGTTGTGGTGCGGAAACACCTTGATGTAATGCTATCTGCCATGTAAATAATCCATTAATATTACATTGAATAATATCTGTGGTCATCGTCAACCATGCCAATATTAACTTACCACCTTAAACCAAAAAAGCAAGCAAGTTTTGTTCTTCAGGAATCGTTTGGAGTCACTAATAACATCCACAATGAAATTTTTGTTCATATTATTTTACCAGCATCAATAACTGCCACAGGTCGCTAGATTGCATCATAGTCAGTAACGTTTCTTACAAGTACAACCGTTTGTTTAGTTCCAATAATCCGAAGGTGTGGGACAGTGGCATTGCACATGAAATGTTTTATATTTCCATCTTTCAGCATTAATAGATGTGCTGTAATTTGGGTTGCTGATATGAACAACAGGCCATACATCAGCATCAGAGCCGTCGGCAAATTTTAATGGCCGTGCTATATTTTATGGGTTATTATCAGGGTGGTTGGAAATATACCTGACGAACATCGTTGATGGCCCATTTGACCTGGAATAATCATCGGAATATCTTGCTAGACCCAATATCATCGTGGCAACGTCGACGTCTTTCCGAATTGATTCAATATTTCTTTCATTGATGATATATTGAGCGCTGTTAATTAACGCCATAATTCCATTATTAACAAAACAAACCATAATATCAGTCCCATCTTCAGTGTTATCATTTTTAAAACTTCACCTTTTGCTTTAATAAACGTTTAAGCGGGTAATATATATCTACTTGTATCTTGAATTTATAGTTCTATTCTTAAACACAGATTTGGTGTCCACGCATCGTAAGAATTCTTGTGAAAATCGCCTATAGATTCATCTTTGAGAACTGGAGCATCCATGTTGAACGCTGGATCAGACACAACTTTAAACATTTTATTATAATTGTTATCATCTAACACGATAACCACTGCCTGCTATCAATCTGGTATTTATAGTTTTCTGCTTCACCAGCCAATTCTGCTAGTATTGATTTACAGCTTGATTTATTATTTTGCTCACATTTACGGGCATAACTTCAGTGCTTGGTAAATTTTCTGGTTGAGGTTGGACCGCTGTGGTTTGTGTATTAATCGTGCTAATCTGTCCTTTGTTGCTGAAAACGCATTACAGGCAAAATTACCAATAACACAAGAATCTATATCACGAACAACGTCAATAGCGATCATTCGGTATTGTTTTTGGAGCTGTCCTTCTAAATGCCGAGTCCATCACCAATGATTGCTTTATAAGTAGCTAATCGCGAATTTATTTATCACTCTGACCATGTTGGGTCCAAGTTGATCATCGTATATGATATCATTTTATTTAATCACTGTGATAATTATCAACAATTTTAAGAATGAGAGATCAATAAACATTAATATTCATGATGCCGCCTGTAAATAATTGTTGACAGCTGCTTCATTAATAATTTCAGGTGAATTATGTCCAGCACGTTTCTGTCAATCAGAATTTATAATCTCTTTAAGTCAGAATGAATATTATTAAGATAAGCAATAAGACCACATCCTTAAGTAGAAAATATGAATTTCAGTAGCGCCAAGAGTATCATAACATTTCTTTTTCAGCCTCTTCCTACATTCTCAAGAAATACAGAAAATGGTTTGTCATCATCATCGAGAACGTTTCCTTTATTTATTGAATATACATCTTTAGCCCAATCAATTTTGCCCTTCCAAAATCTTCGTATTTAGATTTTACGTATATTGATATTGTAGGATACATTTTTGCAACATTAATCAATCCCCTGTTACTTGAAGTTTCCATAACCGAAATACTTTCAGGTCTAAATATTTCTTCGATTTTACGTAACTTTTCTAATTGTTGTTTTCGAACGTCTTGTGTACTAAATTATGGCTGAGGAATTCTTGAAGATGCTGGTTCAGTAATGGATTACATCTGTTTATAATAACAGGGCTTCATTATTATCATATACTCATATTTAGTAGATCGTGTAGTATAGTAGTAGTATAGTAGTAGTAGTAGTAGTAGTAGTAGTAGTAGTATAAGAGTAATATAGTAGTAGTAAAGTAGTAGTAGTAGTAGTTTAGTAGTAGTATTACTAGAGTAGTTGTGGTATAGTAGTAGTGGTAGTTTAGTAATAGTATAATAGTAGTAAGTGTATAGTAAGAGAATAGTTATAGTATAGTAGTAGGTGTATAGCATTAGTATAGTAGTAGTAGTTTAGTAGTAGTAGCATAGTAGTAACATAGTAAAAGTATAGTAAAGGAGGTAATGTTAGTAGCATTGGTATTATTCAAGTTCTATATTAGTAGTATAGTACTAGCATATTATTATTAGTAGAAGTTTACAAGTAGCATGGTAGTAGTAATATTTTATTAGTAGTATAGACGTTGTTGGTGTTTTTGTTGTGTTTAACGCCATTTTTCAGCACACGATAGGCTATGCATGGCGGCCAGTATTAATGGTGGCGGAAGAACCCGGGAAAAGCCCTGGAAAGAACCACTGACCCATGAGAAGCTACTGACAAGCTTTCTTTCATACCCACATTGGCCGAATATGAGACTCGAACCAACGCAGACAGAGGTGAGATGGCAGTGATCCGTAACGGAGAGTACTTTAGCCCACTCAGCCACTCGGGCCCCTAGTAGTATAGATGTAATAATAATAGTAGTAGTAGTAGTTGTAGTAGGTAGTAGCAGTAATGTGGTAGTATGATAGTGGTATATTATTAGTATTAGTATATTGATAGCAGTAGATTTGTAGTATTATGGTAGTAATATTAGTATAGTAGTAGTAGTAGTTGTATAGTTGTATTACAACAGTAGTAGTATAGTAGTAATTGTAGTAGTATAATAGTAGTAGTAATATTAGTATAGTAGTTGTAATAGTTCAGTAGTAGTATAGTATGAGTCTTATACTAGCAATAGTAGTATAGTATCTGTAGCGGTATATCAGTATTAGTAGTAGTAGCATAATGGCAGTAGAAGTGTCTAAGTAGTATAGTCGTAGTAATAGTGTATTAGTAGTATAGTCGTAGTAGTAGTGTATTAGTAGTATAGTCGTAGTAGTAGTCTATTAGTAGTATAGTAGTAGTAAAGTAGTAGTATTATGGATGCAGTAGTGTATAAATAAAAGTAGTAATTCTATGGTAATAGTAGTACTAGTAGCTTAGTAGTACATTGGGGTGGGATGCTACCAGTATTATTTTTTAAGTATTACAGAAGACCCAAACTGGCTCGTTCTTTTAGAAACTGAAGTAGTGATAGAGAGATTTTAAAGATAAGAGCCCCCAGTCAGCGATGTAGACAGTTAAATTACTGAATACACAAAAAGATGAAATTTATATAAACGACAAGTTTAATAGCATTCAATAACTGATAGGCATTTCTCAAATGAAATTCAAATGCAAAGCCCTATCACACGTATTTCACTCGACCAAGTGAAGGTATGTTTCGTCATCTGACGTAGTGTTATAGATTTTCCCTATGCCATGCGTTCCTACGCATGTGTATAATGCTTTCTCTGTACTGATACTCCAGTTCCCCTCCAGTCCTTTAACTTCTGCCTCCGTTCTCTACTTTTCTTGTCTCCAAAACGACTCTGGATCAACAGCTAAGCTCTTTCCCTCTGTCTCCTACAGCACATCCTGTCCCTACAAACTTTCGGTAGGAACAGACAATAACATTAGCATATTCCTCTAGCTACCTAGACTAACACTAAACAACAATCTATCATTAGATGAGACATTACCTTCTTTGGTCACGCATTCTTTCACATCGAAATACCCTTACTTTCTAATATGGTGTACATGGTATCAGCTAATCATCACATCCGTATATATATATATATATATATATATATATATATATATATATATATATATATATATATATATATATATATATATTCTCAATCTTATTATACAGAACACATTACTCTTCATCAAAGTGTACACAGATATCCACATGTCCATGCGCTTATATATTTTTACACACATGACACTCATACAAAATATACACAAATATTTAAATATCCCTAATAAATAATTTTGCACACTGCAACCATTATACATAGTTGTAACTCAATGTCACATTTGTTAGTCTAGAATATCACATGAATAAATGCATTTGGTTACTACCAATTAAGAGAGAGAGAGAGAGAGAGAGAGAGAGAGAGAGAGAGAGAGAGAGAGAGACGCGTCGATGATCATGTGCAACATGTTTAATTTATTTAGAAAACTTGCATTATTTCTATTTTTCCGCTATTTTCTTATTGTAGTAATGACTGACAAAAGCTAATACCCGTTTTAGAGAGAATTGAATCAGTATGGAAATTAAAAAGTTTTGTATTCGCCATGGATTAATTACATTTGAGATAAACTTCAGTACACGCGTATCAAATTGTTTTATACAAGCACTATTAAGGATGTGTAATTTTAATATATGCGGTATATTGATTTAATCAATTAGTCATCAAATAAGTGTAGTAAAACAACGCGTATGTTTTAACGGTTTAAATATATTTTAAGCTGGAAAGAATATTATATGGTGAATCGAAAATGACGCGAAAACTAAAAGTTCACTACATAATCCGGGTATTTTTCAGTCATGTAAGAATTATAATTGATCGCTCCCACGTCTGATCAAGCGTTTAATACATAATAAGAGTGTATAGCAGTCATGTATGATTGGTCGCGTCCATGTTCTATCACGATCTTTAATGTTTGGTATTGTATATGCTTATTTATATCATTACATCTTGATTCCCACGGATATTAATAAAGATCGTATTTAGCGTTTAAGTTGTAGGTAGAGTTGTACATCAACAATGTTAATGTTCGTAACACATACATTTACTTATCATGAAAGCACAAGATCCCGCATTCAAAAACATCTCAACGTTTAATACAACAAACCTAAATGTTTGCACATTGGTTAATTTATTTTTTTTTATAAAATATTTTCAGTAAACACACATTATGAATTAAGCATGTCTAAGTTTAGCATTGCGATATGTACATTACATTTGACTTCGTGCAATTATTTATAGAAGGACGAAATTCAAATTTATTTAGTCCTGGAATTTCTCTTTATGAAAGTATAGTCGTATACGGATTGTGGTCAGCAAATGTTTGGACTTTGATAAATATAATTTAACTATAGCAATGATAATCTTACTTATATTTAGCATGGATTTTTGTATTTGAAGGTCCCTTGTATTTTTTGAGATAATGGGGTGCCAAAATCATCAGTAATTTACAGATATTGGCCTCAACTCGAATGCGATGTATTATAAATGGAAGAAAAGGTATAGTTATAACATCAGCACTAGTAATAGTAGCGACGATAATATAAAAGTAGATGTCGTACGATGAGTAATGCTAAGAGAGGAAACGAGTAATTGCGCGTATAGCCTTAACATTACTTCAGACACAATATCAATAACTGGAACAAAGTAAAAATGCAGCTGAAACTACTTTATTTATAAAACATTGTTTAAAGTGATGGTACATACATTGTACATAGATAATATACAATGTCAAGTCATACACTTTCAAAAAGGGATTCAATGATAAGGAACTAGAACAGTAATTCTTCAATGCTACTAACGCCATATAAAGTCTAAGAAAGATAACTCTTTGGTCTCTGTGCGAGCTGGACCAGAATTTGAGGCCTTTATACAACCTGACGCGTGTTTTGTTAATTTTCATATAGTAGACAAGGATATAAGCAAGTATTCATCGATAATGAACTTCTATGTCGTGATAACAGCTCCTCTCCAATGACTTCAGTGTGTCCACCTTTTGGGCAAAGTGGGCTTAAGGTGCTCCGTATATTATCGTCAGCTTTCACAGGGTGTGTTGTTAATCGTACTGAAAATCCAAGACTGTCATGAAATCAAATGAAATCAAAGGATAAGAGAAAACCATGACTGTCATGAAATCAAACGATAACAGGAAACCAAGATTGTCGTGAAATCAAGTGATAACAGAAAACCAAGACTGTCTTGAAATCAAGTAATAACAGAAAACAAAGACTGTCGTGAAATCAAGTGATAATAGAAAACCAAGACTGTCTTGAAATCAAGTGAAAACAGAAAACCAAGACTGTTGTGAAATCAAGTGATAACAGAAAACCAAGACTGTCTTGAAATCAAGTAATAACAGAAAACCAAGACTGTCGTGAAATCAAGTGATAACAAAGAACCAAGGCCGTCATGAAATTAAGTGATAACAGAAAACAAAGAAACACATGAAATCAAGTGATAATAGAAAACCAAGACTGTTGTGAAATGAAGCGATAACATAAATCCATGACTGTCATGAAATCAAATGATAACGGAAAACCAAGACTGTCATGAAATCAAGTGATACCAGAAAACCAAGACTGTCATGAACGCAAGTGATACCAGAAACACAAGACTGTCATGAAATCAAGTGTTATCAGAAACACAAGACTGTCATGAAATCAATAGATAACAGAAAACCAAGACTGTCGTGAAATCATATGATAACAGAAACCCAAGACTGTCATGAAATCATGATACCACTTGACACCTTGTACAACACTTTACATATCTTTCCTTTTGGAACAACATAAACCTGTATATTATAAAACGACGATTTCACTAGCGTTTCCAGGAAATAAATGGCATGCAAATTGGCTTTAACTGCATTCAGTCGAAATCATTGGGACATAGAAATTACTGAATCAGCTGTAAGATGTCCTAACAAGGAAGAAATAAATTTAAATAATTGGATCGTCAATATGTTATTGTTGTATATTCCTAAACCATATGCGTTGAATTTATTCATTAAGTACAACTATTCGATGCAAAGCAACAAATGGACAAATTACATAAGAAACTTTTAAAATGTCTTTATTTCCTGGACTTCATCAGCTGATCCCCACAGGCTAGACGTATCTGCTCCACGGTGGCCGGACAGTCTAGTCGAAAATATCCTGACAATCCGATCTCTTTTCTGGCTTCCTGGATATCTGTCTTGATTACCATCAAGACAGAGGTAGCCAGCAATAATGAAGGCTCACCAACACCCTGC